>JAEAOA010001146.1:2145000-2385000 GCA_016746295.1 Potamilus streckersoni | reverse complement strand
CAGTAATCCAGTTTATACAATAATCCATTATAGGCATGAATCTATTATGTAAGGCAATTAAGTATGAATAGTATTACGATATCCAGTATATACAGTAATCCAGTATGTACAAGTATCCAGTAAGTATAGTAATCTGGCATACACAGTTATCCAGCATGTCCAATAATCAAGTAAGTGCACGTACCCATGATGTACAAAAAATCAGTATATACAGTAATCCTATATGTACAGCAAAATGGTATACACAGTAATCCAGTGTGTAAATTATTCAGTAGGAAGAGTAATGCAATGTGTACGGTAAATCAGCATATACAGTAATCCAGTCTGTACATTTATCTAGTATATACAATAATCCAGTATGTACAGTAATCTGTTATAGAGAATAATCCAGTATGTACGATAAACCAGTACAAACAATAGTACAGTATGTTAAGTTATCTAGTAGATACTGTAATATCAGTGCATGCATGTATAGAAATGGACAAATAAGCTTATAATAAAAAAAATCCTTTCTTTATTTTCCCTTCAGCCATTTTGCTTCCTATTGCTATAAAATCAATTTTATTCATATAATCGATACATTGCAAAGATTATATGGACGATTACAATGACGAAACAGACACATGGTTTTAATACTAAATTCAGGAAGGTTAATTTGTGTACACCTTGTATCATGGGTATTGGAGGTAACCTTTACCACAAAAGGACAAAGACAATTATTAACAAATTCTGCAAGTTTTTCTTGTCTTGGTTGATTGTTTTCGGAAACGATTGGCCTCATTAGGCTTCCATTTATGTGGAGCCTTACTGGTTTCCGTTCTATGGTCCTGATAATTTCATGGCGCACCATTCTTTATGGTGTACTTGATTGAAGAGTTGATCAAAGATCGGTTGTTGATATTTTAAATTAAAGATCATAGAATCGGCTTATTCTTTTACACAGCTACATATTAATGATATTCACTGGCATTTCGTCCAATATATCTACATAATTCGATCAGCATCGAAATCAGTGAAATATATGTAGATGTTAATCATATTATCGATTCACACAGAGTAATAAGCAGTTGCACTGAGGATCCAATTATCTTTTTGAGTGTATAACTTTGTCAAGATCAAATGGTGTTTGTATTAATATTTGACTACAGCGTTTCTGATTATATAATTTACATGACACACAGTTTATTAACGAAGCTGAAAAAATACTGGTCCATTCAATAACTAAACAAAAAATGTGAAAAAGCAAATGCAGTATCAGAAACAAAGTATACACGTCACATAAAGATGAATTATCTGTATATTTTATTAAATTATTTCAGATTGCTCTCTCTCTCTCTCTCTCTCTCTCTCTCTCTCTCTCTCTCTCTCTCTCTCTCTCTCTCTCTCTCTCTCTCTCTCTCAAAAGTTACATTTATTGCAATGTTTCTATTTTGAATCGCAACCAATTATTAAATATTGTTCAATTTGTGCAGTTAATAGATTTAGTTGTTTATCAGTTATTATTTTTTTTATTCTGTTGACTGAATGTCTATTGAAATATTCACCATTTAATTTCAGTTTGTTATTATTATCTTCATGGGTATTGATTTTATTAATATGTTGCCGATCTGACGCATCTGTAGTATTCATTTTAAAACTGAATGTTATTTGAGATAAGGTTCGATTTCGTCGCATTTATTTTGACGACATAAGGAAATATAAAGAATGATAAAGCCAATCCATCGCTGCTTAATTGATATTTATCCTTGCGAATCAAATATGATTGCCATAAAACCTTCTTTCAATAATAAGAGCCTTGAGTGGCCAAAGGTACGAAGAAATCATCTCCAGGTATTTCTGACAGATTTAAATTATATTATGTCCTTTTTAAAACTATTTTTTGTTTTAATATTTTTTGAGGAATAAATGGTTCGTTTGTTTCTTTTGTTCTAAACTTATACATGTCAACAAAATAACAAACAATAGAAAGAACATCATATATAACGATATAGAAATGTTGAACTGATATAAAGCCCTGATTTTCTTGAATATATTATATTTTTATCGCTTCATTGGAGAAAGACCTTTTGGATTTTATTATAAATTGCATTGTTTTCGTTAATTAAGAAACCGCAGGCACAATATTATGGCATGCAACATTATCGTTGCAAAATATGCATTTATATGTATTCAGATTCTGCATTTAGTGAATGTATTTGACTTAACATTAAAAACCATAAAACTATAAAACCTAATTTCTTCATGTCTAGATATTATTAGAATACACACAATGACATCTTGATAATGGTCGCCAGACAAACACGCACAATTGGTCAGCAATCTACGTATTATAAGCCATTCCACTGTGCATATGTTACTTAGCCGCAAATCACTATACACGTAAATCAATTATCTTTATTCCTTAAGTCATTATTGGCACTATGTTCTACCAGATGCTCTTATGTGTGCTAACTCTGGCAGTAGATAAAACGTATGCTTTCTTCCTATTTTTCTTAAATCAAATATCTATTTGAACTTTACGGAAACTGATTGCCTTATTATTTTACTTTCAGCGGTGTCGGTGTCAGTAAGTTGCTTCACACTAGTGGCCATATCACTGGAGAGGTACTTTGCTATATGCCGTCCGCTAGAGTCTAGAAAATGGCAGACACTGTCCCATTCGTACAAAACGATTGCAGTCTGCTGGTTCCTGGCCTTTCTATTTTCCGTACCAATAGCAATTTTTACGAAGTTTCGATGGCTGCCGCATGGAAACGCACAATGCCGTGAAATCTGGGACAGTTTGGCGCTCCATAAAGCATACACTTTGTTCCTCGACATTATTCTACTAGTTCTACCTGTAATTGTAATGTCTCTTTCCTACGGGAAAATTGCCCACACGCTGTCGCGGGGATTGAAAATGGAGAAGCAGGAAATGGGTGAGTTGGTATTGTTTTTTTTATTCCCGTACCTACCAAATAAGACTAAGAGTTTTACTGCCTTCCAAATTGTCTAGCATAAATTTCACAATTCCTGATTTTAGCAAACTTTTATAGTCATCGTCAACAAACGAATATTATCAAGATATTAATAATTTGTTCGATATGCAAGACCATACATTTCTTTTAACGACAAACTGTTTTGTTTTTCGTTACATCCAGATGATTGGCATCTCTTTGATGAAAATGTTGAATGGATCTTTAAAGTATATTGCCTTTAGCTGGAAATTAAATAGTAATTATAATTTCACTCAAATGTAAAATATAAATGTTTTCGCTAACATATGTTAGTATGTTTTCTCTAACGAAAATGTCCTGAAAAATGGTTCGTTGCATTAAAAATATTTTTTTCAGCATGGTTAAGACATCTTGAGATCTAAAACGTTTATTTTAGTGGCTCTCATTCTTTATGAGAAATTGTATATATGTCCACCCATTTGTAAAATATTCCCCGTAATGGAGGATAGCTCTTATTGAAAACGTAATTATTCTTCATCCGTAAGGCTTGTGACTGAAGCTTTTGACAAAAGCCTTTGACAGTCAGCCGCAGAGACCTTTTTGAAGATCATGTCAAAATATGGTTCGGTAATTCCATGATAGCATGCTCGCTTGTGTTCTTGTCGAAGGCAAATGAACTAAACCAATCCATTCACAACAAGACAAGAACGTTTGTGTGTTGGTCCCAACCCTCCTCAGTGTGATATTCTCTGCTATGCTTACTGATGTCTTCAGTGACAATGCCACTGCGATTGACATGAGATAATGGGCTGACTGCAAGATTTTCAATCCGACGAGACTGCATGCGAAAACGAAGTTACAGGAAATGACTGTTGGTGATACTCTAGTGCCTGACGACGATTCCTGAGTTTGGTATGCAGCGAAGTATGTGATGGTTTCTGACTCAGCATAAAGAATATATAGGATATGCATCATCATACACCAGGAAAGCTTTATGCAGAGCTACATCACGAGAATCTCAGAAGCCAGCCTATCAAAGATCTTCGGTGAAATGAAAGAGGAAAATCAATCTCAGAGAGGTCAGAAGAAACGCTTCCAAGTCATCATTAAAACACTTCAACATTATCTCCAATGATCTTGAAGCAGATCTCTTCACTGGCGCAGCGTCATACAGAAGAGCGAGCACCTCAAGTCTTCGAACTGCAGTGCTTTGTCTGTTGGTAAGTGAATGCAGACGACAGCTCATGTCATTACACTCCTCCATAGTACTAATTAGTTTTATCAGCCAATCACGTGCTCACAGAAACCAAATCAGTGATATCTTGGTCATCTTTGAACTCGAAGAATTAACAAGTTCACACCACCAGTGTGTATTGCTTTATTGTATTATTTATTTTATTAACCTTTTCTCGAAATCGAGAGAGATATTTTGGACAGTAGCATTGTTAATTAATTCAGAATAATGTCTTTACTAACTTTAAATATAATAAAATATTTTTATTACCTCATGTTGGTTCGTCGTTTTGTTTAGATTCTATTCCACTTTAATTTCTTTCCGCCTGTACGTCAATGCATTGATAAGCGCTCAGTATTCAAAAATATGTGTATGTAGACCTAGTGCTTTACTTTCGTCATTAAAACAATCTTTCATGTATACATCATAATTATAACATATGTATTTAATGAATGTGAATAAAAGTAGAATCTCAGAAATGAAAACAACTTATCAATACGAAAAGGTGGCTGTGAATAGGCATAAAAACTCAGAACTACATTTTGTAGCGGACACACTCGACAGGGATGTGAATGCATTCAGCCAGTCAATACACAGTTATCAGTCGTCAATCTAACCACTTTCAAATGGCAAATTATATATTGCATGTGATATAAATAAGATTTATGCATAATATGTATGCTGTCTCAATGTTGTATAATTTGTTCAATAAAAGGAAACTCGGCAAGACTAGTTTCCATTAAATGAAAAATTATTTACTTCGTGGTATATTATTGATAAAGATTACATACTATACATATATTCTATATATTTATACCACATACATTTGAAACACATGGCATTTGAAGCGCTGGTGCAAAGCAATTGGATATACCAATAATATTGGTATATCAAATTGTGATCCCCATGGCGCAATAATATATATATATATATATATATATATATATATATATATATATATATATATATATATATATATATATATATATATATATATATATATATATATATAATTCTAGCGACGGTCTGCAGATGGTTCTAGATCATTAATGAATTTCCAGACATTACTCATTAGTGACGTATAAAAAAAACAATAAAATGTATTAATAATCGTCGATTACTAAATGAATTTAATATGGTACACATTTTTATCAAAATCTTTTCTGATTTCTGTTCCTCTCTCCTCTCATGCATCAGGAACAAACTATGCAGAAACGTAGAGTGAGAGAGAAAATGAATTTGAGTTGGAGTAAAACCTTGAAATACAAGTTACATCAAGTAAGCTACATTAATATGGTTCTCCGTAATGATACGTGTGTAATTTCGCTGGGATTTTTCTACAATGTTTATGAAGGGTACAAAGTTTCAAACCATGTTGACATTATACAGCAAATTCCACAGTTACGTAGTACACATACTGTGATGTATTTAATGTTTGGTTTTGTTGTTTTTCTTAAACATACCATAGTGTCCTAAAACTCGATTCTTATTAATAAAATATGAAAATAAATCTCTCTCTCTCTCTCTCTCTCTCTCTCTCTCTCTCTCTCTCTCTCTCTCTCTCTCTCTCTCTCTCTCTTTCTCTCTCTCTCAAAGAAATGTACGAGAGAGAGACAGAGAGACACAGAGAGAGAGAGAGAATTTGTGTTGTTTTTTTTAGTACTGTTACTAAAGCAGAATAATGATTTACATGAACTGTAAATAAATTACAAAATTTTAATTACTTCTTGTTGGTTCGTCATTTCGCTTAGTTTTTATCCACATTAATTTCCATGAACCGGTAGGTGATTGGCTTAGCGTTCATGTGAATGGCGCAGCAAACGAAATGTTTGTGGTGCACTATTTCTGTTATTAAAACCATCTTCATGTTAAAATCATAAGTGTATATTATATTTGATATAATTAATAACAAGAAAAATAGAAAAAAAAAAAAAAAACAAAAACAAAAAAAAAACAAAAAAAAACAACAACAATCAACTTATTAATATGCAAAGGTGATTGTGAATAGCCACAAAAGCCACAGAACTACAGTTTGTAGCGGACGCAATCGGGGATGTGAGGCGCTCATTGACTCGGTCAATAAACAGCTGCAAGTAGTAAATCTTATCTCCGTTCAATGGCAAATATATCTATTTGTATGTGATCTAAATAATATATATGTATAGTATATGCCAATCATTGAATAAATATTTCATTAAAAGAAAACTCAGCAAGACTCGTTTCCTCGTAATGAAACATTTATACAGTTCATGGTATAACATTATGTCATTGATACGGCGCACATATTATACGCATTATATATATATATATATATATATATATATATATATATATATATATATATATATATATATATATATACATATATATTATATATTATATATATATATATATATATATATATATATATATATATATATATATATATATATATATATATATTAGGAACATAACGTAACTTTATATTACTGCATGTAAATCATTAGTTGCTCAGAACAATTTGGTCTGCCCACTCAGCAAAAATCACAAAATTTCACATGCACAACACTGATTGACATTAAGTTGCTTCTTAAAGTCCGCTTTGGTCTTAAGATAACAGTAAAGGAACAGAGAGATAAATGTAATAATTCAGACTCCCGCTTTTATTTATTCATTAAGGTGTAAAGATATAGCTCGTTTCAAAATTAGAATCGACTGATTTCCGTCGGAAACGGTTAAAGATTAGCGCTTTATGTGCTAATAAAGGAGTTTACTATGCCAACATTCACGGCTGTTCTTTGGCTGTTTTTTGGCAGTTCTTTGGCTGTTATGTCATTATGTTTCAACATACACCTAGTCGGAAGCAGCTGATTACGTGTATTGATGTTATATTGTCACGATGATAAATGTCCCACTAATGTCCCCAAGGAATCTGTAAATGAAGTTTTATTTTCTGAAATGAGAAAGTAAATTTTCACTATTATCAAGATTCTACTACAAAATCCAGGGATAGCACAGTCTGTTCTGTCTGGTATATATTTATAATTCTTTATAAAACAAAAATCCTATATACCTTGATTTCTTTCATAGGAATCTGGAACGATTGTGTGTATATATGAGAATTAATTACTAGGTCGTCATGCGAGAGTGTCTGCTACGCACGAGCTTATATAACAACGATTCAGTGCCATCATTTTTTGGTGATGCGTGCTTAGTCGTGACGGTATATGGGTTGGTGCGTGCAGGCAAGGCGATGAGTGCCATATACTCGCGGACCTGGGTTCGAAACTCGGTAGAGTACGAATTTAATTTCTCTAACCTGTATGATAGTATTGTTTGTATTAAACTATATATATATATATATATATATATATATATATATATATATATATATACGTACATACAAACATGCATACATACTATGCCTCGGTTTGTCTACGAACCTGCAAGTGCATTCGAGTACTACTGCATATTGGCAGAGAAGATACGCTTAAACATGGACTGTGAAATAAAATCAGAGTAGTTTTGTTAGATAATGGCTAAAGAACCAAGATCCCAGTCAACTTGATCCTTGAGATTAATCCAATTTATGTCCTCAAGGTTACAACACGATGGGGCAGGTTAAGGCAAAGAAGAAAATGAGGCGAATGAAGGGTAAATTTAGACTTAAATGGGTTGTAAGAAAATTTAAGAAAACAAAGATTATAACGTCAACAACGTTGATAACATCAGCAACAACAACTTAGCAACCATAACGGTAACAATAGCAACAATAATAATAATAATAATAATAATAATAATAATAATAATAATAATAATAATAATAATAATTACAAAAATAGCAACAAATACAACAGCTAAAACAACAACATTTAAAAGAAGAAGAATGATATAATAATAATAATAATAATAATAATAATAATAATAATAATAATAATAATGACAACACAATAAGGTACAGTACAAGGATAACAGTAACATAATAGCATCAATGATATCAGCAACAATAATATATTTCCTGAATTATTTATAGTCACCCGTTTGTATGAATACTGCTAATGGGGACGAATTCTTTTTAATTGTTGAGTAAACATAATATTCCAGTGGTCTTAATTATAGAAATATGCTACATTATTTGGTTGGAATGTTATATACGATTTCACATTATCATGTCGTCCTCGAGTTATGCAAATTAATCTGAACTGCTGAGTTCTATCCTTTATTGACCACTTTGCATTATAGCTCTATTAAATGAAGTGATATTGATCTGAGACATGCATTTCAATCCCCAACCTCCCACCCATTCAACAACCCATTAAAAAAGCCTACGAAAGCAACTATTTTAAGATGACTTCTCATTGGGATATGTCTTCGAGTTGCAAGTGTCCTTGTTAATCAGATTGCATAGGAATTAAGCTAAGCCTTGACTTCTGTATATAAGTATGCTATATATGACATATTAAATATTTCCACGAAGTTGATATACAATATATAATAATTATTTCCACGAACATAATAACTCGTACAATAAACTCCCGCGATTGTAATACATAATATATAGTGATTAATTATTGGAAGATAACATATGTAATGTTTAATATATGGACTGTAATAGCTATGTCTGCAAAGGACATCCTAGATTGGTCAGCCAAAATTTCCCGACTCCAAAAATAGCTTTCACAATCTCCAAACTGTTTCAGAGCTTGTTTTGTTTTTCTTTTTTTTATACAGAATTGTGATGATTTGTTTTGAACAAACGTTTACCTGTCCTATGAAACTGATTTAAAAGTTTGTAATTTCTCACTCTACATGTGTCATCTACTGAAAATCAGAACACCGTGTTTAGGAAACATGTCCATATTCAATATTGCAGAAGCTGTTTTGTTTGTTAGATCTTGCGATTGTTCAATATGTCAATTGCTAATGCTATAGTATTTCAGAGCAATAATTTAGCAATCTGTTTTATTTCATGATAATACATATCTCAATTTTTCACACTCACCAGAACACCTGACTTCGTCCCTGTCCTAATTCTTCACACTCACCAAAGCACCTGACTTTGTCCCTGTCCAATGCTTTTCACTCACCAGAACGACTTCGTCCATGTCCAAATGTTTCACACTCACCAGAACGACTTCGTCACTGTTCCAATGTTTCACACTCACCAGAACACCTGACTTTGCCCCTGTCCCTCTTATTCACATTTTACAATCACACCTGTTTTTCTGTAAGTGTCAATATCACACTCAGATTCTTAGTTGAGTTTGGGATTGGTGTGTTTAATATATTCAGCGACCAATGTTAACACAATCATGGGAGTTTGGTATTGATGAGAATTGCCTTTACCATCGACTGTTGACTTAAGGTGTTCCTTTGCTTAGCTCGTGATATTAGCTTAAAAATTTCCGACTTCGTTACAGACACCAATCAATTTTCGTATTCTAATCCAATGTCATGCATTAAACTGTCTTTTCCGTTTCATTTTCTGCATAATGTCATGCAATAAATACAGTTAAAATTAGAAAGTACATGAACCAAAACAAAGTGTTGCTGATTACAGTTCTTGTTCTAGTCTCAATTACCTTAAGAGATACAAGCATATCAAAGACTACCGACAGCAATATCTGTAATGTATTCGTGAATTCCAGCTTAACAGAACGTTTCATGTTTTGGGATTCATTTTGCTCTTAATTATTTCTTTATTCAATATAATCTTAAGATTGGTATGTGAACCGTTCATAAAGTGTTAAAGAGCAGCACTCAGTTAACATGTATGTCTCGCAATAGTCCTGATATTATAAGGAAGAGCTTATGTATGCAGAGTTAATAGCCTTTAATTTCTTATACAAAATCAAATATGGTAGAAAAGAAGAACTTCTGATATATTTTTCCAATATGCAAATTTAACGTAAAACTGTGGCCATACGTTATATGCATATTATGGGCCATGCAATATGGAACGAATGCAACTTATGAGTTTGCTTTATTTCACGTACATGAGCTGTTATCCTTTGTTTTTCAGAAATCATAGATGGCCTGAATGGGACAAATAATACGGGAAGCTTTGGTAGGGGTTCTTTGAGGGACGGATTCGGGAGGACAATAGCGCCATCTGAAGACACGGAAATGGGCAGAGCCTCCAAAACGTCCAAACGTCGTTTTGATTATCATCGCGGAATTCGTCAGAGCAATAGCGAGAAAAGTAGAGCTGCTAAGAAACGAGTGATAAGGATGTTATTTGTCATCGTCCTCGAGTTTTTCCTCTTTTGGACCCCTGTGTTTGTGATTCAAACCTGGAAAACCTTTGATGAAAATAATGCGGTTAAAAACGTTTCACCGGTGTTGTTGTCAATTTTCTTTCTGTTGTCATATGTATCATCGTGTTGCAATCCAATTACTTACTGTTTCATGAACAAGAAATTCAGACAGGGATTTATCTCTGTGTTCCGCTGCTGTTGGTATGTGAAGGCCGCTAAAGGGCGCAGTGATCTACCTTCTTACGCCTGTCATTACAGCTCCTCTCGAACGGCTATCAGTCAGATTTCTGCCTACGAGAAGGTCAACGAATCTGACGAAATGTAATAAATCAGAAATGGCTGTTTATATCGAATAATGGCATCTGTAACGAGCTCAATCATCGCCAGAAAAGTTTTCATTTTCAGACTAATGAATTCAGCCAGAAAAATAAGAGATTGCTTATTGAACAGTCCTAATTGTGACTGCCGTGCAATACATTTGTTTGGTAATAATCAAACATGAATGGTTCACATTTGTTTTCAACTGAAGACTTGGAATTTCAATTTTTCTTCTGGTTCGTGCGTGCTATTTTAAAAGGGATCGATTGTGTTCTAATGTTTTCACACTCGTGATATCATACCTAGTTTTTCAAATCTAAAAAGCGAGTTTTAAGCCGATATAATTTATATTGTATGGCAAAACCTGTTTGAGCTTAAAGATCAGTGACGTCTAGTTAAGTAGTGTGTAAAATATTATTTTTAACTCATTCTGCATGCTGCATGTTTTGCACAACTTTGAAAATTGATACCTAAGTTACATTACAAGATGCTAAATTTATTGACTCATGCAAGTACTATATTATTTCAAGTACTATATTATTTCAAGTACTATATTATTTCAAGTACTATATTATTTCAAATATTTCCTATTGACATCATCAAAAATCATTTGTTTGCTAAATGAAATTTGTCATCATTGTCTATGAGACTCGTGTCATTATTATTTCCACTTCATTGTACGATTAACGGTTGCATTAGAGCATCAAAAACAAAGAAAGTTCGGATATGTGCAATAGTTTTAAGACAGCATTTTACAAATCTAGGTTGCGCATATACTGCTTCAGATTTTGTATTTTATCAAACTAATGACTTGTCAGACGTTTTCGTTACCAAAGTGCATGCGCGGGACTCAGCCATTATTCAGTTTTGGAGTGTGAGTGCTGTACAAATAGAAACAATACCGAACAGCCGTATCCGACATACGTCAGAGGACAACAATATCTAGTGGTCTTTTTCGTCAGATGTCAGAGGACAACATTACCTAGCGGTCGTATTTGTCAGTCGTTTGATGATAACACGATTTCAGTTCACTTCGTTATCAGACGTTGCACTAAAAGTTTGATTATCATTTAATTTCGGTTTACAAATAACAGTCATCTCTCCACTATTGCTCCATTGTGTTCAGTGGTGATGTTGACTGAGATAAGAATTAAATTCGATAATTATACATTTTATTACTACTTTCAGTTAAGGGATTTGTTCAAAAGAATTGCCCGGTTTGTGGTGGTGTAAGATGTATACGACACTGAACATTTACTAGGAACAGGTCAAGTGATCTCAATAACTGACAAATTGCACGATTCATGAGAAAAAAAAAATTATGTTAAAGTTAATAGTGGAATTCAATGATTTGCATTTTGGAGTTCGTTTTGGGGGTTTGGTGGCACCTCTTTGTTGATTACATAAATGTTTACCAGAGGGTTACAGTCTTGATATATATTAAGACAGGTTCATCTTGATGGTGTGGTGGGGTGGGGAGCGATAAGCGAAGGAAAAGAGATGTGCAAAGAGGAGAAGAAGAAGAAAAATAAAAAATGAAATAGTCCTAGATATGGAGACACAAGTTTCGATAACGTATATTAGAGTATAGTAGAGTAGATATATGCCATCAATGGGAAAATACAATAGTTCTAGATTTGATATCACTAGTGTTGTGATAAAAGTTATACCGCAACTCTGGCGATATTTTCTCCCACTTATACGTTTCAGTATCTCGTTTTGATAAATGATACGATAAATAATGTTCTTATTATCATGATGAAAGTATTATGTATAATTGAATGTACTTTGTCACATTTATAAGTATTGTGTATGCTTTAATGTACTTTGTCAAATTTTCTACTTTTGCGTCGGGTATTATGATTGCGCACGGCTGACTTGCATTATAGTATATAAACTGACATCAATCGACGTGGCATGCTATTCTGAGAGAACTTTTCAATTTGCCTGAACTGAATGCCACCCAACTTATTAACCAGAAATGACTTGAAATGTTTATTACCGAATAATATAATAAATGTGTTCTCGTTTTACTCAAAATTTTTCTTTCAAAGAACAAAAAGAAAGACACAAGACAAACATATAAGAATACAAAAATATAATAGTTTTATATATTTGTCAAGGGTATGTATGTATGTATGTATGTATGTATGTATGTATGTATGTATGTATGTATGTATGTATGTATGTATGTATGTATGTATGTATGTATGTATGTATGTATGTATGTATGTATGTATACTTTAAATTGATATAAATTAGTGTCAAACATATTAAAACTAAAAAAGAAGATAATGTAGTCTTTGTAGAAAAACAAAATATATTTGAACTTGCTTTTGTACAAAACTCATATTTTTTAAAGAAAGAGTAAAGAATATTTTATTCTTGACCATCTACTTCTACTGTACAAATATGTTTATTTTCAACAAAATATAAACGTTTTCTTAACCATCAAGAATCCCTAGAGTCAAGAATCGAATATACGAGTTCTTTATATGAGATTATAAGAATAACGAATCAATGTTCAAGCGCCTTATATATCTTAGTATTTCTTTTTACAATTAGTCAAGTAGAAATGGACCCTTCCAACGAAAGCCCAGAAAGAATTTGTTATCAAATCAATACGTTTCTTCAAGTATTCTTCACAGATAGCAAAACTACTCAGCCGTGGAAGGATTTTACAGCTGGTCGATTGGATTTCTATCCCAAATCCAGTACGTCTCTGCGAAAAGGACTTTGCTAATGATCGCTTCATTCAGTGATTTTTCCTGATCATAGATGCTAATTTAGATGCCAAAACACACAAAGAAAGCCTAACGAATTACGAAAAAGATCTTTTGATCATAGTTTTCGTTTCTTTTTGGGCCATGCTCTGGGGCATATTCATAAACTCAAATGTTTTTCAAGATGCATAAATGTAACTAGATAAAACATATCTTCATTGACTTGAATATTACCAAAGTTAGCATTGATTTATATGATACAAAGCAAACAACCGTAAGAAACTATAATAATCTAATTTGGACAATTCATGTGCTTTAATTGAGATGGTATTCGCATTAAATATAGTATGACATGATTGAAGTTTTCTGAAATGAGTAAAGACACTTACTTCTGACTAAAAGCATTTGGGCTTTTTTGTTATTTTAGAAAGCACATTTAGCAATCATGATACGGTTCTTGAAGCTAATAAAAGTAATTACTAATATGCAAACCAATTACGTACAGAGTGCACACAGTCAATGATGACGTAGAGAGCTCCTAATATATCAGCATTAACAATCAATTATAAGAACAAAAACTGTAAAGCTACATCGTCAATTTATTTTGTGCTAAAGAGATATATACACACGAAATCATACCAGCCATCAAAACGTTTAATTTCCCTAATAATGGAAAACATAGATGCATATATTTTTGTCCTAAGAAATATTAGTTTATCAGGAAAGTAATACGAAACCATTAATACTACATGAATAGTTTGATTGAAATTAATTTCTTTGTTTCCAGATATAATAGTTCTATATTTATATATTGAATGTTCTAAAACATTCACAGTTTGCTCTGCATTTTATACATAGAAGAATATATCATACGATATATTGTACCGACTGAAAGAAGTGATATCTGCACATAGCTTTGATGTAATCGTCACCAATCTTGTAAGTTTTTAATACAAACTTAAATCTACTTGATTTTATTTCCGTCTGGACGAAGGACGAATTAAATATTAAGACCCCCATGCTTTAGTGCTCCGAATAGTTTTGTTCAATGGGTTGCTTCATAGGCTATAATGGGAAAATTGTGAAAATGGCATCAATTGTCTTATAGCAGTTTTCGAACTTGGACTATCCAACTACCTTTGGGCAACGATGGTTTCACGGATGGTAATAAACTATGCGCACGGTTGAAGGACAAACCACAATATTCAGTTTGCGGATTGCTGATTAATCTGTCCTTACCTTCAGACTTAACGTCATTACCATTCTACGATGTGAAATACGAGTGTGTAAAGAGGGTGTGATTTAGTTGTTTATTATCAAATCTGAAAACTGGATTTTACACTCATCTAATTCAAAGAATTGTATACTCCACTTGATTTGTAATATTCAATTTCATTTATATTAATGGACGGAAATGTTAATTGTAGAAGATGTCAAACATTTGTCTGACAGAAAAAGATATGAAAGACGTAAAATACAAGTCGTTATTTTGTTCTTAATGTATAATATACCTACTGTCAGATGATTAGGGAAATTTTGAAGACAGCATGCATATTCGATGTTTTTATATTATGTTTCGTTTTATCTACATTATATCAGCGTTTTTTCTTTCATGCTACTGTAATGATAACTTTTTGTAAATCTTTAATGTCACCGCAAAAGATTAAAAGGATCAAGTGCTCGATGCAAGTTTTGTGTTCTTATTTTTTCCTGGCATCGTCCGGTTTGTGTGATAAATCTTCAATTTCTAAGGCGAATTTAAATAAATAGATAAATAAATAAATGCAATGTAATAAAAATTAACGTCGTCAGAGCTAGTGAGAGAAATAACAATTTATTTGTACTAAGCCAGTCTTTCTGCGAGATCGTATTTTGCACTGACCTTGTCTGACCGCTTGTCCATTAAGTTTTCCGTTACAACATGATAACTGTTATACAGCTTCTACTATCTCCAGACTTTATGAAAGTTCATTTAGACAAACGAAAGCAACCGCTCTATTTTGAGGTAAAAACATCACATATAAAATTCACTTTTACTGAAAGAAGAAAGATGATATCTCAACAAAAATGTCCGATCTGGAAATATACTGTCTATAATATTTGTGGATGGTTTTTTTACATGAAGGGTATAAGTAATAATGTATGGCATCAATGGTGCAAATGAGATTATATAAGGTAAATTTCTGAAAATCTATAGGAGCAAGCAATTTTTTTATGGTAAAAACATATATAGGGTTAAGGGGAATTTAACATGAAAATGGTAAATGGAGGAACAATAGGAAATGAACATGTCTGATGTCACGGTAGTAGAAATATAGGGGAAAAGGCAACATTGTTGCAAGTGGCTGCCCTCAAAACGGTGAATGCTAGGGACTATGTGAATTTAACATGGGTATGACACTTGGAGGACAATAGTCTAGTTCCCTGCTTAGAATGCTCCCTGCGATGCACTCCGCTATACTAAGTCAGGCGAACGCCGACGCCATATTGTCACGTGATCACAACAAATGGCCTTGTATGGAGAGATCCCGTTAATCTAACCCTGGCACATTTATTCCTTTAATATTCTGTTTGTTAGGGACACAATGCGAACTTTACTTATACTTTCTATATGAAATATAGCAGTCGTTATCTTACGTTCAAACTTAACCAGCAACTCGGTGAATTAGGTATTTTAACAAATATTTCTACAATTAAGCGAAGACCAACTAGAGGGATGAACACAACATTATTTTGTAAATTTTGCACTTTTCCCACCACGTCATCTGAAAAATTCCTTTTCCAATCGATTCCTTGATAAATTTTACATAGAAATTGATATGAGGTTATGCACGGTAGCTTTAATTTTGCCCATGATTAAGACAAAAATATCTTCCCCATTTTACCAGGGGTGAGGGTAACGATTGTATTGCAAATATTGTCTATTTTACACTACGTCATCTAAAATAGTCCAATTGCAATGAATTCCTTGATTAATTTTAAATAAATAGGTATATATCGTTTTCCATGACAGCCTACATTTTATGAAATATTTGGATAGATATAACAACCCTCTACTAAGGGGCGAAAATGACGATATTTTGTCAAATACTGCCCATTTCGACTGCATCATGTACGATAGTCCATTTGCTATCGATTACTTGATAATTATTACGTCGGATTTTGGTATAAGGTGACAGATGACGTTCTTAATAGGACAAAGGTTAATATCAAATCACTTCCATGAAGGGGGTGAGGTGGCAAATGTTGCCAAAAACTGAACAATCTAGACAGTATCATCTCAATGTTCCATTTGCAATAAATTCTTTGATCAATTTTACATATATTTTGCTCCAATTGTTCTACAATCTATTTTGGTCTAGGAACTGCAATCAATAAACAGTTATGAGTTGTAATGTTTAAAATTAACTAATTATGAGTTGGTAAGCAGAAAAGTTAGCAATGATGTAGTTTGTGGATTAACATGAGATACCATCAGCAAATGTTCATAAATTCTGGGAGAAGTGTGTACACTACATTTTCCAAAGTCCTGGCCTTGTGAAAGCAGGTTATATTTAGCAAAATATATACAGAATATGAATCTCTTTGGATCTTAACACTACTTACCTTTGAACTGTAATGTCACACACTCTGGAACAATATACTTGAATGAATTCCTTTAACTTCATTGAATAACCTTCATAGAATTAATTTGTCAGAAATTTGTACCATCATTGTTGCATTGTACTGATTAATTTTACAATGTTACAATTGCCCAGAGTCTTATGCTTTGAGAGCAATAGAGACGTTGGTAAGGTTATCAGTCTGTAAAGATTTTCAATGTAGGTGTAGAAAAACACAATTTATTTACAGCATGTAAGGTAATTATACTACATGTTGTGATTTGAAAATATTTATGAATGGTCTTTGATTAGGAAATATTAGTTTTTATTGTCAGCATGGTTTGGGTTTTGGTTGTAAACTTCACACTTAGTCCAGGTCTTTTCTTTTCAAAGCCTGATGAATTTCTAAATGCTAGGATGGGTGAATCACCATAGTCAAGAGTTTTGTAATGGTTGAGGCTTCATTTTGCTAGATCATCAAGAATCCAAAGGTTGACGGTTCAAAGAAATTTTTTGTGGCAATACCCCATTTAATATATTTCATTGTCTTTGAATCATGTCATGCATTATTAGCCACTTAGTTCTGGGATTATTAGCCACATGCCATAGGTCAGGCATTATTTACCACTTGCCATAGGTAGGCATTATTAGCCACTTGCTATGTCAGGCATTATTAGGCACATACCACAGGTCAGGCATTATGAGCCACATGCCATAGGTCAGGCATTATTTGCCACTTGCCATAGGTAGGCATTATTAGCCACTTGCTATGTCAGGCATTATTAGGCACATACCACAGGTCAGGCATTATGAGCCACATGCCATAGGTCAGTCATTATTTGCCACTTGCCACAGATAGGCATTATTAGCCACTTGCTATGTCAGGCATTATTAGGCACATGCCATAGGTGAGGCATTATAAGCCGATTGCCATAGGTCAGGCATTAATAGCCTTGTTGTCACTGATGTTGAAGTGTATGTGCCATAATAAGGATTGACATTTAGAGCTAATTAATTAATATTGTTGAGTAATTAAATTGTGTTAGTGTATGTGATATCATTAATGCCAAGGTCATACCATAAAAAAGTAATGGAATGGATTTGAATCAAACAGGGTGATAGGTCATACATTTACTTGTGTGTGTGTGTGTGTGTGATCAGCATTTTTAACCTAGATTTAACAATTTTTAATTTATACTGCTATGTCTGTGTGACATTTTATAGTGATATCTAGCACAGGGACACCATGCCACAGACATGTAGAATCATCTCCCACCCAGTAGCATTACCCTGATACCAGGCCACCAGTAGTAACACTTAACTTCCTAATGTTGAGTGCCCAGTGAGGCAGCTGTTAGTGCCATATTTATATGTCTTTGGTATGACTCAGCCAGGGTTTAAACCCGCAAGCTACCACATACAAGGTAGATGCTCAAACTACTAGGCACCAGAGTGGTCAACATTTACTTGCTTGGTCTGAATAACTTTTGATTTCCTAAAGGTAACAAGTACTGCACTCAGTGAATCAGCAGTGTATCTAGGAATGTTGTAATACTGAAAAATTTGTCCATAGATATAATATCATATGTTTCAGTTATGGGATGAAGTATATCATCATTCAGGTGAAATGCAATTTCACCAGATAAATCAGCTCTCACATATTCTTTTAAAGCCATATGTGCAAGGTATCTGGTTTTCTCCTGCAATCCGATTCATATAAAATGCACTTCCAAGTGCATCATTTTGACAAAGGTCACAGCATATAAATTCAGCTGCCTCATATGGACAGTCAAAATAATTATTCAAAAATTAGCATCTGCAACCAGGTTCAAGTGGTAAATATCATTTCATATCTTCTCAAGAAGTTTTGAAGATGAGTCGTTGTTGTAAAAGATTATGGCTACAGCTTTAACGCCATCCCTTCCTGCTTGACAAAACTCTTGAACATTCTTTGAAGTGGAATGAAGATACATATTTTTGTATTCTACAGAATCCATAGTTCTATCCTAGAATATCAGTATACTAAAAAATATAGAACATTTTAAACAATGTATGGCTTTACATGTGATGTACCATGCATTATAAGCAGACTTGATGAACATATATATATATATATATATATATATATATATATATATATATATATATATATATATATATATATATATATATATATATATATATGAGAAATTATGTGCCTTTAGAGTATTAATCCAATACTACGTTTTCATGTGTTTGATTATATATATATATATATATATATATATATATATATATATATATATATATATATATATGTATGTATATATATCTATATCTATATCTATATATATATATATATATATATATATATATATATATAATCAAACACATGAAAATGTAGTATTGGATTCTAACTTGAAAGGCATGTAATTTCTCATATCGTAAAGACAAATTCATGATATGGTGGAAGTCACTATAACAATGTATTTTCCTGCTTCATTTTCCATATTAAAATTAATAAGGAAAATATGTCCATTTTCAGAAGAATTGATGAGAAGAGAAATGTTTATACATATATGTATTTGAATTAAATATTGCATTTCTTCCGAAACTCCTAAAATTAACTAACTGAACTTGTAAATTGATTGATAACACATGAGAGAAGTTCTTTTTCTATCACTGTTTTGTGCACAGACCATTTCTTAAAGGACCAGCAGACTGCATCTATTATATCTGAAGCAGTAGAAATATACAGGTATTAAATTGTATATATATATATATATATATATATATATATATATATATATATATATATATATATATATATATATATATATATATATATATATATATATATATATATATATATATATATATATATTTAGACTTAAGATACATTTAGCAAAGACTGATTTTATGGTATACATGAGTATACCTTTCACTGAAGAAGATGGGGATCCAGCATGATTCACTCTATGCACCTTTCTAAGGTCTGCCCTCACCCCCCAATTCCAAGTACAATTGTCACAAATATGATGTGTATGTGATTGATTTTACTTGAAAGACAGCTCAGAATATATTCATTTACTTTGGAATATTGTGGAGAGTGGTATTGTACAACAATGCACAATTCTTTTTTTTTCTCAATTGTACAGTTGGTCACCTAGAAGTAGCTTAACTTATTTCTTATTAATGAACTCATTTGAGATTATATATTATATGTTAAAGATGACTGTATAATAGTCAAGCTCTCAAGTTTCCTAGGTTCAGTAATCCATCTTTGGAGGGATCGTTCATGGACTTCAATATATATATATAGCATCTATACATATAACATAGATGCTATTTAATAGAAGTCCTTGGATAGCTATACTATTTAGATGCATATGGCTCAGTGCAGTCTTTGAATTTAGTAACAAACAGCTTCCCTTAAAAAATCCTGTCAGATGAATAACCACAATGGTACCAATCTTCAGATTAATATCATATGTGGTTAACCTAACTACAATCTACAATTTACAATGATTAAAAACAAAATATGATGATGCAAGACTATTGACTTTCTTGACAAGAACTTGACCAATTTAGGATTAAACTGGTGGGCTGTTGATGAGTGAGTGAGTGTGTGCCATACCAAAGCACCAAGTAATTTCCTATATTTTTAATTTATTAAATTTATTGCACAAAAGCAAACAAACATTGTTTACGTCAATTTATCTTGTACTCCCTCCTCCCCAATGTCAACAATTGTCAAACCTCTTCAATCCCCCCAATTTTGTTGTCAAAATTAATGGATGACCCCAGAGATGTTATGACAGTCATTGTTTTTTCCTTTTATATGTGAACACATGGGCGTAAATTGATAAGTATCACATTTGCATGTAACTATATGTATTCAGTTATCAGAACATGACAATGACAGATGACAAAGAGAAACTAAGAAAGTCACAAACTCAAGTGTTAAATTTCAATACATTTTTATTTAAATCAAAGTAACTCATATTTACTGCTGTCCATATTTAATCATACAAAGCTCAATAATCTTTAATGTACATGTAAGTGTGTTTTATTTGTTTTTATATTTTAATTTAACAACACATTTAGTTAAATTGAGAAATCACTGTTTAGACATATTTGGATGAATGATTGTGACAGTATAAGAAATGAAAATGCTGTTCAAATTCATGTCATATTTCAGTAATGATGAAAAGTACAAAATAAATATGAAATATTTGTCTCAACATGTTTGCATGTTAGCCTTAATAATGCATCTCTCAACAGTACATTGATAATGAAAAATTAAGTTTTACTAAGTTTTGAAATTTTATTAACTAAATATTGAAAACAGCATTCATTATGGAAGCAAATCAAATTAGTGATGAGAACATTAAAACTGTAGAACAGTTCTTAAAATTAAATGTTCTCACATTGTCTTTCAGTTATGATGAAATAGTGAAAGAATTTTGAAAAAATTCTTAACAGGTGAAGCATGGCAATGAAGCCTGAATGTAATTAAATGTTTCTTTTGGAAATCTTGCAACACAGAAGCACATCAAATTTTTGTCATGTGGAGGCAATTAATGGGCCTTGCCTAATGAATAGAATATACTTATAGTAAAGTATCAATATCAGTGTTAAATGGTGTAGCAAGAAATTTGGCTCCTACTCTCCCAAAGACTTATTGATAGGCTCCACTCCCAATAAAGCTTGTCTGATAGTATTTACGGCTCCTTCATCCCACTTCTGGTTGTGGGGGATGCAATGCCACTTTCTTTCAAGAAATCAATTTAAAATGGAACTGATTAGGTGGCAGTAAGAAATGTCCAATGTTAGCCAAATTGTCAACCTAATTAAAAAAATGGTATTTTGGTCTTACTTTTTTGCAAAATGTGGGTTGTCATGTTGAACGATACATTAGTATCAATGGAAAATTGATCAAACAATTGATTTAAAATGGAACATTGAGATAATGCTATCTAAACCATTCAGTTTTTGGCAACATTTACTTCCTGCCCCCTCCTTCATGGAAGTGATTTGGTATCAACCTTTGGCCTACTAAGGATGTCATCTGGCACCTTATACCAAAATCCGACGTAATAATTAAGTAATCGATAGCAAATGGAATATCGTACATGATGCAGTCGAAATGTGCAGTATTTGACAAAATATTGTCATTTTCGCCCCTTAGAAGAGGGTTGTTCTATCAATCCAAATATTTCATAAAACTTAGGCTGTCATGGAAAACGATATATACCTATTTATTTAAAATTGATCAAGGAATTCATTGTAACTGGACTATTTTAGATGACGTAGTGTAAAATAGGCAATATTTGCAAAACAATCGTTACACTCACCCCTGGTAAAATGGGGAAGTTATTTTTGTCTTAATCTTGGGCAAAATTAAAGCTACCGTGCATAACCTCATATCAATTTCTATGTAAAATTTATCAAGGAATCGATTGGAAAAGGAATTTGGCAGATGACGTGGTGGGAAAAGTGCAAAATGTACAAAATAATGTTGTGTTCATCCCTCTAGTTGGTCTTCGCTTAATTGTAGAAATATTTGTAAAAATATCTAATTCACCGATTTGCTGGTTAAGTTTGAACGTAAGATAACGACTGCTATATTTCATATAGAAAGTATAAGTAAAGTTCGCATTGTGTCCCTAACAAACAGAATATTAAAGGAATAAATGTGCCAGGGTTAGATTAACGGGATCTCTCCATACAAGGCCATTTGTTGTGATCACGTGACAATATGGCGTCGGCGTTCGCCTGACTTAGTATAGCGGAGTGCATCGCAGGGAGCATACTAAGCAGGGGACCAGACTAGGAGGACAAGGGGAATTTAACATGGTTGACTTCACAGAACTGGATACTAGGAAAAATGGCATTAGTGTCACAAGTAAATGGCCACAAGAAAGTGAATTTGTAATATAGGGACAATGGTAGTTCCATGAAAAAACTGAATATGGAATGGAGGGACAAGGAGAAAGTAATATGGGAATGGCACTTGAGACTCAAATGGGTATTTGACATGGGACAAACACTGGGGGACATTGGAAATTTAATATGGGAATTGCGCATTGGGATCAATGGGAGTTTTACATGGGAATGACACATAGGGGACAATGAGAATTTGGGAGCCATTCTTATGTTAATTTCTCGTTGACACTATAAATTATTTAGCATTACAATTTGATTGACCCTATAAATTGTGCCGCTATTTTTTCGTTAAACTCATTTGTCATATATTACTACTTGTATGAAGGAAACCTATCTAACTTTGTACCATACAGTTCAGAATCAAGGTCACTTTGACTGAAGGAATATATTTTTGACACTAATGGAACTAATTATGAATTATGGGTAAAAATGTATTGTTTGAAAAAATCGATTGATATTGAATAATTACCTACGACATTTTGAAAATAAGTAATTTTGCTATTATAAATCATATGCATATCCTTTTGGTCTACATTGAGTAAGGTAGAATGCTAATGGAAATAGCAACATTACAGTAGAATGCTAATTTTAGTAGTAATATTACAGAAGAATGCTTATAGTAATAGTAACATTACAGTAGAATGTTAATGCTATTCATAATACAACAGTAAAATGCTAATGCTAGAAGTGGTTTACAGAAGAATGATAATGCTAGTAGTAATATTACAATAGAATACTTTTGCTAGTAGTAACATTACACTATAATGCTAATTCTTATGGTAACATTACAGTAGTGTGATATTGCTAGTAGTAACATTTCACTATAATACTAATTCTTATGGTAACATTACAGTACAGTGATATTGTTAGTAGTAACATTACACAGGAATGATAATGCTAGTAGTAATATTACAGTAGAATGCTAATGTCAATAGTAACAAGACACTGGAATGCTAATGCTTGTATTAATTTTACAGTCGAATGCTATTGCATGTATGAACATTGCAATAGATTCGTGTTAACCCGATTACACATTTATCGCGATGGCAGCATGGCTTCCACTTTTAATTTAAAGTGACCTCTCTTTTAAACATTCTAAATACATGCTCTCGGAAAAGCTGATTAATCTTATCCCTAGCAAATTTCACTGTTTCTGCCATATTGGCATGTGCATAATTCAAAACTAAACATATTTAATGCTTGATGAAAGCCGGCTAACAAAACAAGCAATTATGATCTAGATGTTAGTTAAAACTGACGAAATTTCAATGCACATTTTCTATCGGAATGTTTTTTTTGGGGGGTATAAAAAAATGTTAACGCTATCCCACTTATATCGCGATATTATTCTTTGGACCTGGAGCATCGTGTTTTCTTGTATTAGTAATATTACATTAGAACGCTAATGCTATTTGTAACACTATAAGAGAATGCTAATGCAAGCAGGAACATTACAGTAGAGTGATAATGCTAGTAGTAAGATTACAGTAGAATGATTGAGTGGTCCCGAATAGTAAAGATGTCGGTCGATAGATTTGGAAAACAAAGTTCGAACCTTTGCTTGACCAGGGGTAACACTGTGAATATTGAGTAAATCAAATTAAAAATCGACTGTTTTAACACGAATTCGGTAAATCAAGGTGATGGGAGTATTGAAAACAATATCTTTATTGAATTTCAACACTGATGTAAATATGTGTAAACACGAACTAAATGGATATTTAATATCGGTTTTCGTCTTTGGATTCCAAGGATTAGGACTGAAATCTTTTGAGCCAGAAACCATGTTCATCCCTTTATTTATCCCTTGCGGAGCAGCTCCAGCCAAGAGACATGCAACCAAGGGAACTACTGTGCCTTTTAACAAGGGTGTTATCAACATAGGCAAAAATGGCAAAAATCCTCCGCGTTGTACCAACATCTTTTCCTTTTGACAAATAGGTATTTTATTTTGGACCATTTGGCGAAGACGTGTCGATGTTTTGCTGGTGTTTAGACAAATGTATCGTGACTTTCATGAAATTCAGACAAATTTACATACGGCATCGATGGCATCCTTAGAAGCAGTTTGAACTATTTGTTTACTCATGGGTGTACGAGCTTTGGACAAGACGGATAGGTTGCAATGTTTGGCAGTCCTTTCATTTTCTTTCCTTGTTGATATAAAAGATGTTGTGTTCTTCTTGTGTTTCTTTGTTGGTTCCGTGCCAGACACCAAAAATGGACTAATGTCGATGACGTGGGCACACGGCCTTTTATCCTTTTTGACGACAATCGCTTTGTCATAAAGGTAACAATCTATTTTCTAATATTACCAATAATCTTCCTCTTTGGTGATTCCTGTTTTTCTTTGGACAGTGTGTCTTTTCTGCGGATGACGTCTGTGTTTGGCTAAGTGTTTTTTTTTCGAATGACGTCACTGTCTTTTTCCTTTTCTTTTCTTAACATAAGAACGACGATAAAGGGACATTTTTTTATATACACCATACATCAAAATCATGGTTCGACATGCTTCCTTTTATATGACACTTGACGCTGCACATTGTCTTCCTCTTTGGTGACTTCTTTTCTTTGGACGATTGTGACTTTTTCTGGCGGTGACGTCGATTTTTGTCTAAACTTTTTTTAGGATCTCGTGACTATCTTTTTCATTTTACATTTCATTTTTGCACAGAAGATTGACGATATGACTGGTGCGCACTTCTTGGTGGGAACAGATTTTGGTGTTCAGCAGCACAAAAAACACTGATCCGTATGGTTTAACTCAGGTCTTTCTATCCTGGAATTCGTCGCCACTGATTGTTTGTACGTCGTATCAACTTGATGACAGCCAGCACACGTTATGGAGGAGTTTACAAGGGACTAAATCGGTCCAGTTCTTGCCTGGACAAAACCAGTAAACTTTGTAGCACATCTGATCTCTTTTGGACTTTGATTTTGGGTATAGATTCGTTGTGAGCAGCGGCCACTGCCACTATAAAGGAAGAGGGTATCACCACTGGAGAAGAAGTTTAAGGACACGCTTTCATGTGGGTGGAGATTGTTTTATATGGTCTTTTCATTTTCTTTTTTCTGAGGCTGTGACCTGGTCTTGACTCCGCTGCACTTTATCTTTTTTTTCTGTGGCTGTAATCTAGTCTTGACAACGTTGCTCTTTTTTTGTTTTCTTCTGAATACTTTAGGAAGTGGCTTCTCTCTTGGGCAGAGCATTGGGAGCGTTGGTATCCAATTTTAAGAGAGAGCGAATGATGACACCTCCAAGAGAGCCGCTACCTGTAGGTTTCAAAATGATTTGCTTTTTGGTTTGAGTGTCAATGAAAAGATCGGGCAGTTACGTCAAAACTACTTTGCTTCTGTAAAAAGAACGTGTGGTTCGAGGTGGAATCTGAATGATGTTTTGCAGTAATTGATGTGCTGTCACCATAAGACTTCTTTGAGACTGGCTTGTAAGACACGAGCACGTATCTGTTGGATTCGTTTCACGACTAATGTCGTGCAAGGCACGAATCAATTTGATGGGAAGATGAGACTGAAGGGACGTCATGTTGATGCTGAATCAGACAGAGCCCAAGTGACCAAGGATTTTATAATCATTTTAGTGGTGGTTGTTAAGTCGACGACGGAGACATGTACACGTCAGGTTGCCGATTGCCACTCTTTGTAACTCCACACGATTCGTCGAGGTGGACGATCGATCAAATGATGTTCATTTCCGAAAAAACGTTTCACAAATTCGGTTTGTTTGAACCTCTGGGTCCAGCAATGAACATGTTAAAGATATTCCGAAGTTACAATGCATCGCAACTAGCACGATCTCAGTGTTTGTCATTGACTTTGAAAGTGGAGAAAGAAAAAGCAGATACAGCAGAGGTAGCCATAGTAGTGTAATGAATGTCGCGTTCGACAGGAAGACAGACAAGGGTAGAGTTTTATTTGGAGTTTTTCAGGACACGCTTTTTGTCATTTGTAATTGTGAACAACGCGAAAGACAAACATACATGCAATCCGAATGGTTAAGTACATGAATTAAAGACACATTAAAACAATTATAGTAAAATAAAATCAAGTTTCTACTGTGCCACATTTTGCGTCATCACAATAAGAGGTCATAGTGACAGTATAATATTCTGAGAGTCAGAACGTTCCTTGGCACTGTCACACAAGGGTCCTCTCGGAATGGTCTTTCGGGAATTTTAATGACGCATTTGTTTTGAAGAGAGTGGTTTTCTTGGGTGAAAGGCTGTTTTTCCTCTTCTTCTGGTACTGTCACTAAACATGGAATTAAAAGTGTCTTTTGCACTGAATATTTTAAGTCAGGATATATATCGGGCATTGTGTGCCACTTCTTTTTTCCAAGCATCGAAACCACAACTTTTCCAGTCACGTAATCTGTCTAGTGAGGGTGTAAATTACAAGCTACACACACATACAAACACACATCTCGTCATACACATCGTCAGTTGTTGACGAATCTTGTTATCCGGTAAAGGTCGAGAAGTATCCAGATAAACGCGCAAAGCTTTGAGGAAAATGAGTCTGGGATCCCTTTCATGCTGTTTGGGTAGTACGTACCATTCGTAAAGAGTCCACAAAGAATTGGCTGGTAAACGAAATCCCAGAAAGCAAGTCACTAAGACACAGACTACATGTCGACATCAATTCAATGGAAACATTTATCGTAATACGTAATTGTAATCCTCAACCATTGATCTCCTTCCACGGAATGATAATGGTCGTAGCAATGTTGTGTCTTTTTATACCTCCCAATCCTCATTTGACCGATATGTCCCAGTTATACCCTTTGTAGGTGTACTTTTTGCACAAAAGTGGTCGTATTCGGTCAACGTATTCAAAATATTTAGTCGCTAACTGACACATTACAAGCCGTTCAGAAGTTTCCCCTTCAACTAAAGTTTACATTGTGTGCAAGATTTTGGTAACCCTCTACCACTTCTTCTGGAATTCGATTCATCAAGTGTACCTGGTAGTAAAACTAATCACTGTCAACAATACAATCCTTCTCGCCCACTAGACGCTCATCAGTGCCTGACCACTTAAACACTTTTATCAGAATCAGTCCTCTTATAGCATTATGGTACCAGTGGATCAAACATCGGTGACGTAACGAATGCAATGGTTCTTTGCGCTTGACTTGTATTTTGAACAACTCTCAGTAAATGCGTTATGTCAACTCCATAGGTCAACCACGAATGTTCTCTAGTAAAGTATCCATTCAAGAATCAATGGGTCGTGGCCAATAACCGCGTTTCTATTTGTGACTGAATTAATGTCCAGACATAATCAGTCTCCGTTTACATTTGAAACAGAGCACAGTTTAAAAATAGAGAAATGATTTTGAGTTTGTGTTTCACTTGTGTTTAGACCAATTCTCGGTAAATGCTTTCTCTCAACTCCACACGCAAACCACAAATGTTCTCTTGTAAAGTATCCATCCAAAGATTACCTGGATCCCACTTAAGGTAAATTGTGACAATTCGGAAACCATCACACATAATCCAGGTAAGCGGAAACTTTCAGTTTCCACTCATGAATTGACACACCACTGAAGTACTTGATTTTATCCTCTTTGCCCAAGCTGTAGCTAATTCTTCGGGGCTAGGCCCTCCCAGATATTTTGGACAGTTTCCTCGATAGGTTTGAAATCGACTTTCAGAGTCGCAATATTCAAGCAAACTCACAGAGAGATACTATTCGTCTTTCACAGGTTCATTTCAATAAGGATACGGGTATGGTTTCCCGTCGAGAAGAACATCCACCATAAATACCAGTAAAGTGAAAAGGTATACGATAATGAGTGGTATCTCTTTCGCATCCGTCAGGTTTGACATCATCACTTTCCACTGTAGGGGTAGTTATAGCAAAGTTCCTATGATGATGATGTAGTACCGAATCACTGAGGTTACAGCATACGGCATCTATATCATCGCAAGACACAACATCGCACTCGAGTTTGCTCTTGCTTGATACTTGCTGTGTGAAAGGATTCATCTTTCTTTCTTGGTCTTGGTAGTGGCAATGAACTTTTGGTTTTGGACGTTGTCCCTTTTTATATGCTGACCAATATCAGCATGTCCGTACGGTAAAGTGAAGTGATTGGGATGCCGTGCTCACTTCTGGTACACGATTTGATAGACTTTTTCCAAGGGTCGACTGACCATTTGACGTGTGGGTAGTGGGTAAACGTACAATCTTGTTTCGTTGGTAAGTGGTCACTTTAAAATTCCCATGCAGGTAAGACTGCAAAGCTTCTTTTACCACGCCAAAGTTGTTTACCACTTGACTGGTACGATAATTGAGAGTCAATCATGTCACTTTAAACTCCGTTTGCACTTCTCCTTCAGGGTCACGGTATTCGTAACCGTAATTTGTGAGACCACTACTTGCAAAACTTAGAATCTGGATGCTCGTCTGTCCAGGCTCCCAACGGTCTTCTTCGATTTTAGGTTGCTGTTGACCCAGACAATCGATGTAGATGCAACTGTCCGTGTCTAAATATAACACACCATCTCCTAACATTTCTAAAGCTTGGTACAGTTTTAAGTGAGGATGGGCTGTCACGTAGGCAAAACTGATGACACTTGCAAATTCGTCAGCTTCTACAAAGTCCAGTTCTTCTTCGTAAATGAATAAGAGCAAGTCCTCACGAACGACGTTCTCGTGTTTCGTGTATTTGGATTTGTATTGAATCGTCTGGAAGTAGAGGGAAAGTTATGTCAAATACTCCGTCTTGGCTAAACACGGTCTTTGTGCCATTGTAACCCACAAATAATTAAACATCAATTTGGTAAACAATTGCCGGCTTAGTTTTTCTAAAGTGACGCCTTCCTGTTCCAAGAATTTCTCTTTGAATATCTTTTGGCCTTAGGGAGTGTGGCACCAAGAAGGATAACCTCTGGTTTTTGTTTCAGTTTTAAAAAGGCATTTACGTATTCTGCGAAAATGCCTTTTTGAGTCTTGTCGTTCTTACGGAATTTATCTGTCTTGGGAAAGTGGTAAATTTGGTTCACTTCTAACAGTTGGCATACTAAGTCCACGCAAATCCATCTTCCCGTCAAGGCGCGTTCTTCATGAGTGTGATGAGAAGGTCGGTCTTACTTGCACATTTCTGCTCAAGTACAATGCAAGGGGAACATAATTTTTCCTTGGCAAAGGTGTGGTAAGACGGGATGGTAAAAGTTCGTGGGAGGTAAGACATTGCACTTAATCATTGCACACATACGGATACAGAGAATACACTAAGGTTGACGCTTTGGCAATAGTGCGTACTTTTTTGAAAGGATTGATCCCTCCGTGCTCCATGAACAGTCCTCGAAATTTGCCACAGCAACACCGTAAAATGTCTACGTCGGCACGACGTTTTAATATTTTTTTTGAAGGTCGAAAAGGTCCGATGCGTGTGCTTGGGACCTTTGCAATTAGCCTTCAGGTAACGTACAGCCTTGCTTCATCAATCGCAGCTACTATAAATAAGCATTCAGCAGATTTCCTCTACCATTTATAATATTAACCGCGATTACGAATGACTTTCTGTGCAGTCTTAATTCTAACGAGATTCAGAAACTGTTCTCATCAAATCCTCTGATATATTTTAGGAGCTTGACCTAGCTATTTATTCAATAAATCAGTTAGCATTCCGGCGAATTCAAATAAGCAGCTCCATGAAGACAAACATGTATAATGGCTCTGTGACATTCACATGGTGAAACGAACATGAGCAATTGGCTTGGTCCAGCAATTGTAGTGATATTAATATGATATTAAACAATGTAGTCATTTGAATTTGATAACGTTGGAAAGTCCTCCACACCAATCCAGTTGATGACCTTGGTATGTGCCATATGTATGCTGGATCCAAGCGTATCCAGTTCTTTTCTAACAGAGGCATCTAACATGAAAGAAAAGTACTCTCAGTAAAAGACAGTTTACATTCCAATACAAGCAACACACTTTCCGTATAATGGTTTTGTGCCAAGGCTACATGGTTATTAAATTGCACATAGAATATAATTTAGATGATGAACTGTAATATTAACTTAAAGATATGGTGGTCACAGCACGTGTCAAATAATCTATATACCAGTCTAGAAGATTTATATACCAGACTAGACGATTCGCATAAAAACGAGTACACAATTCTTCTTTCCGAATAGCATTACCGCTTATATTACTACGTTTACTCAACCGTGTGCACAACAACTTATATTATCTTTACTCAACGTTGTGCATTGCTAGATTTTACTCAACGTTGTGCATTATTACTTTTTTCTTAACAGTGCATTATTACTTATATTGTCTTAATTCAATACAGTGAATTAACACCTTTACTAAACGGTGTGTATTACTACCTTTACCCAACAGAAATCATTACTACTTAATTCAATAGAGTGAATTCCCATTTTGATTATATGCTCATTTTTGGTCTATGTTATCTTTACATTTTCAAATCATGCAGTATTTTACGATACTAAACACCATCATTTCGCAGGAACGTGTGACTAAAGATAGTGTAGTATACTAGGAACTACTTTGTAAACAAGCCATATACACTTTATGATCTGATTAATTATATTTGTTTGTGAATGTACTAAAGCAGATGTTTCGTCCATCTGAAAGTATATTCAAAGAAACATAATATTTGCAATGTCAGCAACAAACGTGAGAGATACAGTAATTGAAAATACCGTTCTGCTCATGGAAGCAGTGATTTAGGAGAATGTTAATATCGTTTAGCAAATAAAATGTTAAGACTATGACCGGTGCCCTCTAAAGTCTAATAAATTATATCACATAAAACATATCAAGGCCAAGGACTATCGTATGTATGTCAGAAATGTGCCATTTTACAAGTCTGTAAAAAATACATGATTTGAGAAAAGAGTGCAGCTCAAGAATTTTTTAGGAATGTAATAAGATCCAATAATCCAGTCCCTCATAATCAGAATTGAGTTGGATCAGCATAGAAATAAACTCCACGAGCATTCACTCACATAATGACTCTAAATTTCGATTTTAAGTAAACCATAACGAGAACTTTTTTAAACTGTAGAGCGTTCAACTAAGTTAAAAGGTCGCTGTGCTGAGCTATGTGTGGATGAATAATGTTATTGTGTACTGATGAATCTATGGTTGAGAATTTATTTTGGAATAAAATGTAAATTCAACTACACTGTTTCTTATGGGAAAATATGAAAAAGTTTTTCTGAATAATACTGCACTCTGCTTAGTCGTGCAGCATTTCGCAGATAAACTCCTTTATACAAACAAGTAACCCATAAATACTACCTTTAGTCAACAGTCTGCATTGCTATCTTTACTGTGGGTAGTGCACTATTACCTATGTTATCTTAATTCAACAGAGTGCATTTCTACTTATATTACGTTTACTCAACATAGAGTATTAAGACTTATATTACCTGAATTAAACAGAGTGCATTATTAATTATATTACCTTTACCCAACAGAGTGTATTTAGACTTATGTTAACTTTACTAAACAGAGTGCACCATTACCTTTACAGAGAGCATCACTACTCATATTACCTTAACTCAACAAAGTGCATGATTACTAATATTATCTAATTCAGCAGAGTGCATTGCTACTTACATTATCTTAATTCAACAGAGTTCATTGCTACTTATATTAATTCAGAAGAGAACATTATTACTTACATTACCTTAATTCAAGATTGCATTACTACTTATAATATCTTGATTCAACAGAGTGGATTACTACTTATATCATCTCAATTAAACAAAGTGCATTACTACTTATCTTCATTCATTCAACAGAGTGCATTACTATTAATCTTTATTTAACAGAGTGCACTACTACTTATATTAATTCAGCAGCGTACATTACTACTTATCTTAATTTAACATAGTGCATGTCTACTTATATTATCTTAATTCAACGGATTACATTACTACTTACATTACCTTAATTCAAAAGTACATTACTACTTACATTACCTTAATTCAAAAGTACATTACTACTTACATTACCTTAATTCAAAAGTACATTACTACTTACATTACCTTAATTTAAAAGTACATTACTACTTACATTACCTTAATTCAAAAGTACATTACTACTTACATTACCTTAATTCAAAAGTACATTACTACTTACATTACCTTAATTCAAAAGTACATTACTACTTACATTACCTTAATTCAAAAGTACATTACTACTTACATTACCTTAATTCAAAAGTACATTACTACTTACATTACCTTAATTCAAAAGAATATATTACTCCCTACATTAATTCATGAGTACATTACTACTTATATTATCGTAATTCAAAAGAGTACATTATTGCTTACATTATTACCTTAATTATTTCTTACATTATTATCTTAATTCAAGAGTATTTTATTACATATATTATCTTAATTCAACAGAGTACATCATTACGTATATTACCTTAATTCAAGAGTACATTACTACTTATATAATCTTAATAATAAAGAGTATATTACTACTTACATTATCATTGTTCATTGCTACTTATAATATTATCTTAATTCAACAGAGTGCATTACAACTTATTTTAATTTAACAGAGTGGTTTACTACTTATCTTAATTCAACAGAATGCAATATTACTAATATTATCTTAATTCAACAGAGTGATTTACTACTTATCTTAATTCAAAGAGTGCATTACTATTTATATTACCTTAATTCAACAGAGTAAATTACTACTAATATCACTTAAATTTGACAGAGTGGATTACTACTTATCTTAATTCAACAGAGTACATTACAACTTATATCACTAATTCGACAGAGTCGTTTTCTACTTATTTTAATTCAATTATTTTACATTAATTCAACAGAGTGGTTTACTACTTGTCTTAATTCAACAGAGTGCATTACTACCTTTGCTGCATTACTGCTTATATTACCATAACTCAACAGACTATAAATACTTATATTATAATACTTCAGCAGTGTGCATTACTACTTTTATTATTTTAATTCAATAGACTGCTTTACTGCCTATACTTAACAGACTGCTTTACCACCTATACTTAACAGACTGCTTTACTGCCTATACTCAACAGACTGCTTTTCTACCTATACTCAACTGAGTGCATTACTACATTTACTCAACAGAGTGCATTACTACTTATAGTATCATTAATCACCACCACCCCCGATATAAGTTTTGTCAAAACGTGCACTAGATACAACAAAATGAGTTGAAATATAATGAAAATTTCAGTCTGGTCCCGGAGGAAATTTTCTTACCTTTAACCCCTCAGCTCCTCCCAATCCTGTCGTGTGTGTGTGTGTGTGTGTGTGTGTGTGTGTGTGTGTGTAAGCATGGCATATTTTAAATTAACATGAGTTTTTCTGAAGCAAGGCGACATTGCTCTGTGTATGCTTAACGGTTATTTTGACAATGGATCTGTTAATTATAATAGGTTTGGTTAAGTTAAAATATAGCCTCAAAAGTTTAATTTAAACGTTAATTGCATGTTGTTAAATGCGTGGTTTAATTTAACTTCTGAAAACAAAATGAAGAGAAAAAAACAAACACAAAACGAGAACATTTTACACCACTTGTGCGCAACATAAATTAGCTTTTATGACAAACGTCGTACGGATGTAAAGTATGATAAATGCTTCTTGGCAGGATGCGGTTGTACTGGAAACAAGGAACATTGTTTGATTAATCACAAAACCATGTCATGAAGTAATGAATTAGTAACATTTAGCATGTGTACGTCTATGAAACGCTTGCTTGAAATTACAAGTTTCTCTCATCAATCGAGCATTACACCATATAAATGGCTGAGAAGGCTATTTTTGTCACAATTGTGGCTTAGAAACAAAAACAAAAAGTGACTCAACTTTGTATGGAATGATGCAAAAATTATCTGAATTCTCATAATTGTCCAATTTCCTAAGAGTTATAGAAAGGAAAAGAACAATCATGCAGCTATATAATACTAATATACAATTGTGACAATAATATTAATAGAAAACTATAATTAAATCGTTTGCTCACTTTATATTGCAATGAGGGTAATATAGTTAAGTCTGCAGAAGCCCATATTGTGTCCAAGTTAAAGATCACAATAATATACAGATGGTTTGCTTCATGCGGGATTCTTATTTTCTTAAATTGTGAGATAAACTATGAGACAACAAAGGATCTATTCTTCAAGTGTATATTTTCCAAAGTTTCGAGCTAAGCAAGAAATTTGTCTAGGGGAATGGACAATCTACATCAACAAAACAAGCAATCAGCACAAAGGACCGGTTACCTAGGCTTGTTTGAAGTTACTTAGATATGTGCTAGATTGTTCTGCAGAGTTTTAGATTTATGGTAGGTCTTGAAATATGCGCATCAGATGTTTTTAGTATGTGATGTAAAGCCCACGTGACTGAATGATCTTTCGTAAGTTTCGTGCATCGCAATTTTTTATATTTCAGGAGGACTTCTCTATACAGAAACAGTCTAGCGTTGTTAACATCTTCATCGATGAAGTCCTTTTTGAATTTTCTCCTAAATCTTCTCGAGCTCTCAGAACCTTGTGACAAAGATAGCTGATTTAGAACATATACCTTTGAACCGAACGCACATGCCGAACATTTTTTTATAACATGCTGGGGTGGCAGATGCTTGGGAATAATTACTGGTGAAATTCATTGGTTTAAATTACGTCATTTTCTATGTCACCTCTTCCCAGGACGGTATATAGGGCAGCCAAGAAGATCATTGACCTGTTTTATCACACCAATATAAATTTAATCGTGGAATGGACGTTAGAAGTATTTTGAAATTGTCGCCGTTTCCATCCAGTTTGAGATTTTCTGTCGAAAAGGATTTCACACCAGCTTGAAGGTCTTGAAGAGCGTTTGGGGGGGGGGTTCCAGAGCGTTATTTTTGGCCTTCTAAGGAAAATATTTGCATTCGAGATCGCCATTTACGGTTCCATTCACTGCAGGAAGTGTTGTTAAAATTCACCATTTAGTACTTTGTAGGGTCAGGAGAATGTCGACAATTCCATGCTTCCTTAGAGGTTGTGATATAAAATATTGTTGTATAAGAAGCAAACATCTATTTTTGCGAGGAGTGCGTTATATGGAAAACTTATTGAGATGGATGTAAGAAAAGCAATGTTTCAACAAAAGTCTGATGGTGATAATCAATGAATTCAGAATGTTTTTTGGATGGCATGGTTATTTTAAGAAATGAAAATAAAATCTGCCTGATCTGGTGTACGTTAGATGCGTCAGTGTTTTGTCATTATGTCATCATGAATAACTGGTTATTTACCGAAATGAATGGACCTAATCACTCGCAAAATAAAGTATTTCGAGCTTGAAGCTACCTATGTGAGTGATTAGGTAAATATTTACACTTTGATAAATACACAGACATGACAATTTAATCATTATGTTTCCAGTTTTCGTCCTTTCTGTCATCACATTAGACTCTTCACACGGCGAGAGAAAACATTGTCCTATCCTCAAACAGCCAATTGCCATCGATCCACAGCGTTTATCAGCAATGTAGAACTAGCGTATCAATAGCTCTTGAGAAGCGAAGATGACAGAGCCCGTAACACAAAAGTTAATGAGAGTCACCATGACAACAGAAAAATTAATGAGGGTCACAATGATTTGTTATTGATCATTATATTGTTTTACATTCATTGTTCTTGCTTTATATGCATGTGGATTTTCACAAAATGGTTGCATCTATTTCTACAGATATCTGCTGCTTCTGTGTTATATAATCATATCCCTAAATTTACAGTTAATTAGAATTAGACGAACATTTAACTTTGCTTGAGGTGTTATAATAAAGGCTAATGTTTCGAGCATTACCATGCCATAGCTGATTTCCATATAATAAAATTAAAGCCCAGAAGAAAAAAAAACTTTTTTGATGATTGGGAATTTAATAAAATGCATTGCTTAAACGCTGCTCGATACTTTTTCTTTTCACTGGAGCACACAACTTTTTGGTTTTCTTGTTTTTAATTTCTTCTCATTTACGTTGATTATTCTTTGCTTTGCGTAATTAGTTCTATTTCCAGTGATGCAGAGCCAGTACACTGAACAGCAATGGCAAAACTTGTAACATTTGTTGCTGTGTTTTTCTTTGTTTTTGATTATGTTTTCATGGGCACGGGTGAATTTGCATCTAAAATATTCTTATTTCGTCATATGTGCTGCCATACTATCAGCAGACATTTAAAGACTCTGTATGTTCGTGTATTTCTCTAGTTCTCTCAAGACACTCGACATAAATGAATGTTTAGTTGTTGCTGTTGTTAGATTTTTGGTGGGTGTTTTAGTTTTTAATTTTTGCACTGTTCTTTAATCCTTCCGTTGGATTTTATCACTGTGGCACAACACGTTGAAAATTCCTATATTTATATATTGTGATATATATTTGTATTCACTATTCGGCAATTTAATTAAGTGTACTAATATATAACTTTATATAGTCGTATAGTGTGCTTTTGCTGTTAATCTTTAAAATAAAATCCGACAAAATGTATTGCGTATTGTTATATATCTTATTATGAACGACCTCATTACGATCATTTCCAGGTAAGGTTGCTTGGTACTGGAAAACATTATTTGCTCATGTCGAGTTCCAGATTCTTTTTTTTTATATATTTTCTTTTCTTTTAGGGCACAAGTTTTATCAGAATTATACAACAGAACTTCGTCAATTATAAGAATGTGCCTTTTTTCAACCATATGTAGTAAAATTCAAGCTACATCTGGTTAAAAGCTCGTCAAAGGATTTTATTTAGACAGATGTAATATAATTAGTGATAACAAGTACCCGAATAGCACGTACGAAGATTTCAAATCAATGTAATATATCATGCAACAAGTACCCGAATTGCTCGTACGAAGTTTTCAAGTCGATGTAGTAGAATTCAGAGGCGTAGCTAGGGTGGGGCAGGGGGGTACATATGTTCCCGGGCGCCAAGGTACAGGGCGCCAAAATGAGGCTTACAACGTTACATTATAATAAGTAAAATAGAAAAATGTGATTAAACAGTGAGGGGGCTGGGGCGCCAATTTTATAGTTCGTCCCCGGGCGCAAAATATCATAGCTACGCCTCTGGTAGAATTCGAGCAACAAGTACCCTAATAGCTTGTACAAGTTCCTCAAGTTGATGTAGTAGAATTCCTGCAACAAGTACCCCAATGGCTCGTAAGAAGTTTTCAAGTCAATGTAGTAGAATTCCTGCAATAAGTGTCCCAATAGCTCGTAAGAAGTTTTCAAGTCGACGTAGTAGAATTCCTGCAACAAGTGTCCCAATAGCTCGTACGAAGTTTTCAAGTCGATGTAGTAGAATTCCTACAGCAAGTGTCCCAATAGCTCGTACGAAGTTTTCAAGTCGATGTATTAGAATCGATAGCTTGCAGGAAGTTTTAATTAAATTTGTAAGTATTTCATTTTTTTGTTTTTACTAGACAATATTGGTATGATTAGTTTAACCAATTTCTTTTCAAGTTCTAATTTAACCAATTGCTGCCATCTTTTTCAAGTGGGTGGGATTGTCTTTGAAATAATCAAGCAAATTGGTAAATCTCGATCAATTTATAAAATGTACAGTTTCATTGGCATCTGGAGATCTTGTGCAATTGTCTTCTATCCATGAAATTTGTTAATTTATTGCCTATCATATTTAATTTTATATGTGAGTTTGGTTTGCTTGTTCGTTGTTTCAAATGTGTTTCAGACCATTTTTGAGACAATTCCCTGATTTTTTTTTAAATTCCAATTCTTTATATTTCTCTTCCTGATTTAGAGCCTAGAGGAGGCTGTCATATCTTTCCTTAGAATATTTCCATTTTGTATTTATCAAATTGTACGTAATTTGCATTTATGCTTGAATAGAAATTTCGGTGAATATATTTTCATATATTTTAAGGTTTTCTAATTAAATAAATTAGTATAAAATCAAATTTCATTTCCAATCATTTCCATGTTTATATATGCGTGAGTTTCCCTGTTATGTTATTGTAACATTTCCAGGTACATGTGTGTCCACTGTTATGTTGACACATTCTCTATATTCATGAGCAAGTATTCAATTCTACCGAATACCAATTTTGTACGGTGGGTTGTCCTTTGGTTCATATTCACAAGATTTCCATTCGATAGAGCGTCAATGATAAAATTGATTCTTTTCTCATTCAATGTAGGTAATAGACTCAGTCTAACCACCACCAGCTACCAATGAATGAATTCTGAATCAAAATACAGTGTTCTATCTACCCATGCGTCATGCGTCAAATACACAGAATTTTCTTTAAATTAATGCACACCAATGTTGTGTTTTGCTGACTAACACAAAATAAATGTTTGGTCCAACTATTTCATTGGCTAGATTACAACTCGCTCAAACTGGGAAAACACTCGCACTTCAGTTTCTTATGCTGATGTTATCATATTACATAGGTTTACAAATGAGTGTAGAGACTGGAGCTGACCTTATATGACCTGTAACTGTATCATTTTTTGTAACAACATGTTTTAGAACCATAAATCACCACAACCAAAAAAGAGGCGAAAAACATACATGTGATTTGGCAATGATTCTCAGTAGAAAATATTATTTTGTGCATCTTTTTCTCGCAAAGAATCAATAATTTTCATTCCCTTAATTATAGTTTTATAGATGTTCCAATATATTGTAAGCGTTCGAATGAAAATAATGTTCAAGGTAAAAAAAAAAAAACTTAACATAGATCCAAAACCAACAAAATTGTCATTTTGACCGCGTTTTTACAACCTACCGTCAATAATTGTATTACTATCGAACCAGTGGAGCCTTCATCATTTTACGATAGGGCAACGGTTACATGAATAGTGAAACGTAATTTTGTGCAACAATGGTTGCAAAAATTACAACTGGCTACCTTTTCAAAAAGAAGCTAAGTCGAGTGATGAATTTGACACTGAAGACGCCTTTATGCTTTGCCATATATGTGAAGAGGCTTAAATAAACCTCGATGACCAACTTTACACAAAGATAATAACTTTCATACCGGTACACTGGAAAGACATGCTGGGTTGCCAGAAAACAAACTGTTTTTTAAAACTCCAAATAATTTCCAAATTTGTTAATGTCATTTTGTCCAACTCTCAACATATCTTGATTCCGAGGTCATGTGCACTGCTTATTTTCGCTCACTCGAAAATGAACAGAATTATAAAACCTAAAACTGTTTACTTAATGTTTTCTTACAATTGATCATAAGTACATCTCTGGGTCTTTCTGCTTCTGAATTTAATCGTTGTAAAATATCAATATACTTTCCCACCCAGCCTCCAGTGAAAGTCTTTAATCTTCCCACCCAACTTTTGCATCATGTTCTTCTGATGTACTTTTATACTGACAACATGTGCATCAAAGGGTCTTTCAGCCAATGAATTCTGTAATTCACACTCACCAATATAAGAAAAGCTAAGTGATCAATACATTTTCTCCCTAACAAGGTAGCTGAAGCAGGAGTGGTAAGCCTTAATTTAAAAGCAAAGTGCTGCTTAAGTGTGTACATTGGCTGAGTGTAAAAGACATCGCTTTTTTTGAAATACAAATCTCTTCTTAATTTAATACACGACTTAACAGCTAAAGAAATTGATCCCATTGGCATTTCGAAGAATTCCGCCGTTCAGTATGACTTGGCTGCTATCTGTTCTTAGGTACTGGAGAGCCTATCAAGACGTTGTTGAAGATAATCTTATACGCGATCAGCAAATTTCGTTATTTGTGACAGCAGTAGGAGATAAAAGTACTGACATAGCCAACAATAAACGCCTTGTCATATATTTCAGATTATTTCGGATGATATGAAACCATCAACAAGATTTTTAACAAATAAAGAATTCCTCATTATTTGTAAGGAAGGAAGGAATTTTCTTATTAGCTTTAGTCCAATCATATAACTAATATTGTTATGTATTTGGACCAAACCTTTATTTTGTGTTAATCAGCAAAACATCACAATTGGGTGAGTCAATTTGATGAAAATTCTGCGTATTTGACACATGGGTAGATTGAAACACTGTATTTTGATTCAGAATTCCTTCATTGGTAGCTGGTGGTGGTTATATTAAGTCTATTACCTACATTGAACTAATATTTTTGTGTATTTGAACCGTTGCGTGACAAGGACTCGTACTCAATAACAAAACAAAGAGTTAAAGCCAACAAGCTTTGTACATTTTAACAAAACAAGTTATTTCTATGGACAACAATATAAAAATTGGTAAATAGGACTTACAGTTTGTGAATTTAATTCAAATATGATTCTAAGATTAAAAGCAAAAGTCATTTCATTTTTTTAGTCCTATAAGAATCCAGTTTTGAGTCCCGACGACGTACGAATATGGAGGGCGATGACGTCTGATGTAGTCCAATGTATGAATATCAACAATTTCCCACTTGAATCATAATCTTTGTTTCCGAATAAATCCAGAATAAACTTCCATGAATAACGTTCAAATTTTTTTTTATAAGAAAGTCAACTTGTTGAGTGTCAAAGAGAATAAATTATTGAATCCAAAAATCGAACTGGCAACAAATTAAAAAACAACACATTGTCCTAAACAAATATGAAGAAAGCCTATTTAACCTCAAAACATCACTTTAAATCTCGCGAGATTGGTCATGTGGTCTCTTACTACACTATTTATGTCACGTCCGCCTGAACAGACCGACTTAAAAAACCAATCATAAAAAATATTGTTTACAAACAGAGATCACGCGATGAAAGTATGTCCGTGATGCTGACCAATAATTTTAACTTCCTGTTGATTTTGTTACTAAGGTAAGACGAACTCAGTGTCAATGCTCACGTACTACTATTTCGTCTTAATCAAAATGTACTCTGGTGCCCCAGAAATTTGACTGTAATTTTCAAAAAATAAATTGTAACTAGAAGTTCACAGTTAATAAGAAAACTCTGGTGCTGAGCTTGTTAACAAAGAACACGAACATAACCGTTGGATCATACAAATACATTTACCTTGTACAATTACGTTGATACATTGCGTTTAAGGATACCTACGTTGATACATTGCGATCAATGATACGTTGATACATCGAGTTGAATTGTACTTACGCTGATACATCGTGTTCAATGGTACTTACGTTGATATTTCACGTTCATGAATACTTACCTTGATAAATTGCGTTCAAGGATATTTACTTTGATATATGGCGTTGAAGGTTACTTACGTTTATCCATTGCGTTCAAGGATACTTACGTTGATCCATAGCGTTCAAGGATACTTACGTTGATCCATTGCGTTTAAGGATACTTACGTTGATCCATTGCGTTTAAGGATACTTACGTTGATCCATTGCATTCAAGGATACCTACATTGATCCATTGCTTTTATGGATACTTACGTTGATCCATTGCGTTCAAGGATACTTACGTTGATCCATTGCGTTTAAGGATACTTACGTTGATCCATTGCGTTCCAGGGTACTTACATTTATCCATTGCGTTAAAGGATACTTACGTTGATCCATTGCCTTAAAGTATATTTACGTTGATCCATTGCGTTTAAGGTATACTTACGTTGATACATTGCGTTCAAGGACACTTACGTTGATCCATTGCGTTCAAGGGTACTTACGTTGATTCATTGCGTTCAAGGATACTTACGTCCATCCATTGCGTTGAAGGATACTTACATTGATCCATTGCGTTGAAGGATACTTACGTTGATCCATTGCGTTCAAGTATACTTACGTCCATCCATTGCGTTGAAGGATACTTACGTTGATCCATTGCGTTCAAGGATACTTACGTTGATCTATTGCGTTAAAGGATACTTACGTTGATCCATTGCGTTGAAGGATACTTACGTTGATCCATTGCGTTCAATGATACTTACGTTGATACATTGCGTTCAATGACACTTACGTTGATCCATTGCGTTCAAGGGTACTTACGTTGATCCATTGCGTTCAAGGATACTTACGTTGATCCATTGCATTCAAGGATACTTACGTTGATGCATTGCTTTCAAGGACACTTACGTTGATCCATTGCTTTCAAGGATACATACATTTATTCATTTCTCTCAAGGACACTTACGTTGATTTATTGCGTTCAAGGATACTTATGTTGATCCATTGCGTTCAAGGATACTTACGTTGATACATCGCGTTCAAGGTTGCTTAATATTTTTCGTCTCAGACAAACTTGCGAAGCACACATTGCTTGAACGGCTATCTCTGTGTAGATTTGGTATTCAATTGATAACAGGAATACTGTTCCAGTTTCCATTTCTTTTCTATGTACAGTGCACTCTTCAGTTTGTTAGATAACTTCCTTATTTACTGGCAAGAAGTAATTGGAGATTAAGTAAATAATTTAAAAATTTTCACAGATAAGGATTCATTTAGTAATAGTAACTTTATACAAATGCTCTTAGTGCTGAGTTAAAAGGAAATTAAGAATCCTTGCTAAAATGCTTTCTTTCCTAACATTGTATGGACTAGTTTCATGTTATATGTATAAACATTTTACGGACTAACTTCATGTTATATGTCTAAACATTTTACGAAATAACTTCTTGTTATATGTCTGAACATTTTATGGACTAGCTTCATGTTATATGTCTGAACATTTTATGGACTAACTTCTTGTTATATTCTAAGCATTTTACCGACTAACTTCATGTTATATGTCTAAACATATTATGGACTAGCTTCATGTTATATGTCTAAACATTTTATGGACTAGCTTCATGTTATATGTCTAAATGTTTTGCGGACTAACTTGTTATATGTATAAATATTGTATGGACTAACATCGTGTTATCTGACTTAATATTTTAGAGACTAAGTTCATTTTATATGTCTAAATATTGTAAGTACTAACATCGTGTTGTCTGACTTATTATTTTACAGACTAACTTCGTGTTACATGTCTAAACATTGTGTGGACTAGCATCGTGTTATCAGACTTGATATTTTAGAGACTAACTTCGTGTTATATGTCTAAAAATTGTATGAACTAACATCATGATATGTTATTTAACATTGTATGGACTCATTTCATGTTATATGGCTAAACATTGAACAAACTAAAATCATTTTATCTGACGTAATATTTTATAGACTAACTTTCAGTTTTATTGCTACAGTTTTAAGGAGTAACTTTATCCTATATTTCTGCAACGACAAACTTCTTGCTATATTTCTACAACATTATGGTCTAGCTTTGTGATTTAGATCTTTATCTTTATGGACTTACGTCTTATTCATTTCTACAGATGCATGGACTAAATTAATTATTTATGTCTATATTTTTATAGCAAAATTTTGTTATTTATTTATACAAGTTTATGGAATTTATGGGTTAGTTCATACTTGTGTTTACCACTTTATGGGATAGTTTTATGCTACACTTTTGCATCTTTACGAAGTAACTTTATGCTATATTTCTAAGTCTTTACGAAGCAACTTCATGCTTTATTTATGCACTCTATATGCACTCTGCTCTATTTCAATGAATTTACGAACTAACCACGTTCTGTATTTCTACGACCTTATATACTAGTTTGATGTTTTATTTCTGAAACATTTTATGGACGAACATCGTACTTTATTTTTACAACTTTATGGAGTTACTGCATACTTCCTTGCTATTGGCTTTCTTCGTGCTTTATTTCTACGATGTTACTATCTTCATCCTTTACTTCTACAACTTTGAAGACTATATTCCAGCTTTGATTCTATAATGTTATAGACTGACTGTGTGCTTTAATTCTTAACCTTTATATACTGGCTTTGTGATGTCATTATAATTATATAGACAGACTTTATGCTTTAATTCTACAATGTTATAGACTGACTGTGTGCTTTAATTCTTAACCTTTATAGACTGGCTTTGTGCTGTCATTATAATTATATAGACAGACTTCATGCTTTAATTCTACAATTTTATAGACTGACTTCATGATTTCACTCCTAAATTCAATAGTCTGACCTCATACTTGAAATCAATAATATCATAGACTGACTTCATTCTTTATGTCTATAATATTTTGATTCACTTCACACTTTATTACTATAATTTTATTGACTGACTTCATGCTTTATTTCTGATACTTTACGGACTAACTTCAGTAACATAACTGTGCTTTGCTTATGTTGATTTTAAAAGCACGTTTAAGACGCAATTTTGAATATCATGCCCGTCATTCAATTAGCTAAATCATGTTATTCATTTCTAGTGAACATTTCTGGCATTTTAAAGGATGATAATTCAGTATTTGATCGATTCCCTTCATCAAATCTAGTGTCCGATATTTCTAATTAAGAGTTAGATTTGAAAGACTCGCCCTATTTTTTCTTTGAATTTGTATTGTTCACTGCGCAGTATTCATTGATAGAACATTATACTCCACGTAAATCATGTTTTAGGTATCTCAAGACCTATTACAATTTTAAATGCGATTCTTGCCAAACATTTGCTGCTAATACATTATTATAAACATTTCCCAATCGTTTTTGTTAGCTCTTAATGTGTTGTTTTAATTATAATTTTAGAAATACTCCAAAGGTAGCAATAATCGAAAGTAAGGGCATGCTAATATATATAATGATACAGCTAAAAACCAATAAGTAGCCTGTGATACGGTACTCTGCAAACATAGAATATTTCTTTCTTTCTCTCATTATCAACGCTTCTTTTCATATATTTCTTATCTTTTAACATACGCAAAACTATCACCATACCACAGCAATGTCAAAATAGTCTAATAATTATATATATTTTTTAATGCAAAATATTCATTTTTTAATTACCGATATGCTTGGAATATTAGCGATCATTGTTTCAAATTTTTGTCGTAACGTTTTAAACCATTCTGTCAGCAGTCAAATTCGAAGATATTCCTCGATAGGTCAACTACTTTTCTTAAATTAATGTAACTGCAAATGCATCTTTGGAAAATCAAGAAAAACAGCTACATTTCTGTATCTGCTTGACAGCAGGATGTTACCGACATTGTTGAAGGGTTTCTTGTTCCGTGTGTCAATAATGCGACTGACGACAGTTCAACAAATATATAATGATAATGAGGTCAATATAGCAATAGTATCGATTTGAGCAAATTTAATTGTGAATGTTAGTTTCATGACTTGTTTGCTCTATACAATAATTGTATTAAAGACGTATTCCGTAGGACAGTTACATTAACAGCTCCGGCATGCTAAATTAAGTCCGATTAGAAGCAAGATTTGACGTCTTTTTGTGGCTTAATTATGGTATAATGTTCTAAACATATTATTGATCTCGTGTTATTTCGTTACAGCTTTTCATTTGATAAAGAAACTAGATGTTTTCGGTCAAAAGAAGATGAAAACGGTAAACACTTATGGAATTTGAACGTTTCACAAAAGGGCTGGTTTCATTTATCGTACATAAAATGTGAGGATACAAAAAAATAAAAATATAACCCAAACAATTAAAAAGCAAAGGCATATAATTCTTTAAACATGTCTAAAAAAACGACCAAGTTCACACACCAGCCAATCATTTTACTCTTAGAAGTTCAAGGAAATTCAATCCAGCCAATCACTTGAATCTTTATAACTTGAAGGAAATTCAGTCCAGCCAATCACTTGAATCTTCATAACTTGAAGAAAATTCATGATCATGTAACGACAATTATGTATCACAACCTGACTTTATGTGTTCATGTTAATAATTGTATAGTACCTAACAGTAACGACCATTATTTATTATAACCTGAATTTGTGTGTATATTTTTATTTTTTTTATTGCACCTAACTGAGGAAGCAACTCATTCAAATAGAAGGTTTGAAGTTAATTAAGAAAACAAATATTTTCCTTGGCGCCTAGGAGGCTAACTTAGCTTCAAATAGCATAGTAGAAGATAAACATTTGACATGTGTAAATACCACACATCCTTTTAAAAAGAAATTTTAGTCAGCCTTATGTTTGCAATTCTAGCTCTGTTGTCAGAGAATAAGCTGTATAATTGTACGATTTGATGTTTCAAATGTCATCATCATCATAATCATCATCGTCATCATCATCATCATCATCATCGTCGTCGTCGTCGTCGTCATCATCATCATCATCATCATCATCATCATCATCATCATCATCAATCCCTTAATAAAAGAGGTCGTTGGGGCACCACAGTTGACTTTACAACCAATTCTCTCCATCTTTTCCTGTTCTCTACTGCCCTTGGGGGCTATCCAAATCATATGCCTGCCCACTCCATAATGCTGTCTTCCTCCCTCTTTTCTTTCTACCTCTTCTCCTGCACCCTCACACTGTGCCGTACATAATTGTTTTCGTTCAATTGTTTTCTCCAACGCACCCCCATACCATCAATCTTCGAGCGAACCTTTTTCAAAATATGAAATAGTTTTTTTCCATGTTATGGCTTGTAATGGTCCCAATGTCATATTTAGTAGTTTCGTCTCACACTCGACCATGCTTTCATACATATTTAAGCAAAGACGAGTGAAGAATATAAATATTGAACAAAAGCATACTCAAAACGTCACATATATTATTATAGTGCTGGGACATTATGTACAAACCTTCGAATGAAAAAAAATACCAAAATAGCTTCAATAGTGGAGTGGCACCGTTATGATCAAATGAATTTACGAACCATATAAAACCATCACCAAGAGTAGATTCATACAAAGCCAAGCGGAAAACGTTTCTATTTGACACGCTGGAGCAAAATAATTTATGATATAACCACAACATTATCCACCAACCTTTGTACATAATTGACATTGGTAAGGCTCATATATCTCAAATGACTGCCCGCCAGTAGCAAAACAATGATAACTCAGAACAGTAGCCTGTGATATTGCAGTAACTATTCAGCATCAAACAATCCAATAGCTCTAATAAGTTCATTTCAAAACTCTGGTAAATATATCTACTAATACGCAATATGCAAGCATTGTGTTTGTCATGAAATGAGATTAAAATTTGCAGCAGATGTAACTCCTAATTTCCTTCCTCATACGTGCTTGAATTCCATTTTTGCGCAATGAGTTACATTCATTTATTTACTAAGACTGTTCTGTTACAGAACAATTCATATCATTAATCCAATAACTTGTCAATAACCGAATAGCGCTACAATCTTAATTTTCAAACAAATATTAGCCAACTTATGGGTGGGGGTGGGGGTGGGGGTGGGGATTGGGTTTGTTTTCTGAGGGACAATTGGGGCCCAAGAAGGTATCTCAACACATTGTAGGTGCATAACCTCCCCACCCAAAGATGGAACGCAAGTAGATTTGTCAGATTTTAAGACTTTTATGAGATCCCATAGACTAAGTGACCAAGGTACACGAAAGTCCAAACGAGCGGTTAAATATTTCCTGCTTTAATTGCGTTATATGCATCTTTTGTTCGACTAGATGAATGTCTAGTTAACAGGGTGAATAAAATTTTAACAATCAAATTGTTACTTGATCTACAAACGTCAATGCATATTCCTTGCAAAGTGAAAAACAAACGTGTTCCGCATACAAACAAAACAGTTGTTTTTGAATATCTACATTGCTCTGTTTTCTATGATGGAATATCTTATCACATAAAACAAAGCTGTCCGATCTGCTTTATTCCCTCTAGATCAATAAGAAATCAAACGTTTAAAATCCGAAGGTAACATACATTAATCGTAATCGTCGAGAAGGAAAACAATATATTTTCATGGTATAAACAAACTGGAGGCATTTGTCAAAATAACCTCTTAAACTGTGATTCACTCAGCATAAAGGAAATTTTACTCATTATTTGATCTAGCCAATCAACAATACATTAAAACAAATATTTGACAAAAGTCTTTCTGCAAACCTAGTGGGATGTAATTTTATAATAAGGCATTTCTTACAGTATTTTGAAAGCTCTCAGCATTTAAGTAGAATTTGATTGGTCAATTTAACTGACACCTTACCTTCTTAGCCTGTAAGTCGAATGTGACCAATTAACTTAACTGAGACCTAGTACAACATGTACACAATATAACCTGCATTTAAATATTTAGACCAGAACAATGAGCATGCGGTTGCAACATTTAGTTTCAGCAGCGTGAAAAGACCAAGACAGAATTATAGAAAATGACAAAGACAATGGTTATACAAAAGAATACGACAGTAGTTGTAGAAAAGTCTAAGAAATTGGTTATACAAAAAGACAAATACGGTGGCTATATAAAAAACAAGAGAGCAGTTATATACAATTAACAAGAGAGGGTTTTGGACAAAAATACCAAAACATACAGAGATAATGGTTATATGAAAAGGCTAATACAGTGGTTATACAAACGACTGCGATAATAATTATAGTAAAAGACCGAGACAACGCCAAACAAAAGGCAAAGATATATAAAATGACCAATACAGTGGCTATAGAAAAGCCAATAGAGCAGTTATTTAAAATACCAAGATACAAGTTGGACAAAAAATAACAGACATACCAGTATAATGGTTATATAAAAATGCCAAGACATTGGTTATACGAAAGACTAAGGCAATAGCTATAAAAAGTACCAAGGCAGTGGTTATCCAAAAGACCAAGACAGTGGTTAAACAAAATTACCAAGGCAGTGGTAATACACAAATACCATCACAGTGGTAATATAAAAATACCAAGACAGTGGTTATACAAAACACCAAGACAGTAGTAATACACACATACCATGACAGTGGTTATAAAGCAATACCAAGACAGTGGTTATACAAAACACCAAGACAGTGGTTATACAAAACACCAAGACAGTGGTAATACACTCATACCATGACAGTGATAATATAAAAATACCAAGACAGTGGTTATACAAAACACCAAGACAGTAGTAATACACACATACCATGACAGTGGTTATAAAGCAATACCAAGAGAGTGGTTATACAAAACACCAAGACAGTGGTAATACACATATACCATGACAGTGGTAATATAAAAATACCAAGAGAGTGGTTATACAAAACACCAAGACAGTGGTAATACACATATACCATGACAGTGGTTATAAAGCAATACCAAGAGAGTGGTTATACAAAACACCAAGACAGTAGTAATGCACACATACCATGACAGTGGTAATATAAAAATACCAAGAGAGTGGTTATACAAAACACCAAGACAGTAGTAATGCACACATACCATGACAGTGGTAATATAAAAATACCAAGAGAGTGGTTATACAAAACACCAAGACAGTGGTAATACACATATACCATGACAGTGGTAATATAAAAATACCAAGAGAGTGGTTATACAAAACACCAAGACAGTGGTAATACACATATACCATGACAGTGGTTATAAAGCAATACCAAGAGAGTGGTTATACAAAACACCAAGACAGTAGTAATGCACACATACCATGACAGTGGTAATATAAAAATACCAAGAGAGTGGTTATACAAAACACCAAGACAGTGGTAATACACATATACCATGACAGTGGTAATATAAAAATACCAAGAGAGTGGTTATACAAAACACCAAGACAGTGGTAATACACATATACCATGACAGTGGTTATAAAGCAATACCAAGAGAGTGGTTATACAAAACACCAAGACAGTGGTAATACACACATACCATGACAGTGGTAATATAAAAATACCAAGAGAGTGGTTATACAAAACACCAAGACAGTGGTAATACACATATACCATGACAGTGGTTATAAAGCAATACCAAGACAGTGGTTATACAAAACACCAAGAGAGTGGTAATACAAAACACCAAGAGAGTGGTAATACACACATACCATGACAGTGGCATTTAACAATACCAAGACAGTGGTTATACAAAACACCAAGACAGTGGTTATACAAAATACCAAGACAGTGGTAATACACTCATACCATGACAGTGGCATTTAACAATACCAAGACAGTGGTTATACAGAAGACAAAGACAGTGCTTATATTAAAGACCAAAACAGTGGTTATACCAAAATGCCATAACGGTGCTTATAGACAAATACTAAGATAGTGCATTACAAAAATAATATAACAGTGGTTGTACAAAATAACAAGACAGTGGTAATATAAAAGAATATAAAAGACCAAGACAGTGGTTAAACAACAGTACCAAGACAGTGGTTAAACAACAGTACCAAGACTGTGGTTAAACAACAGTACCAAGACAGTGGTTATCAACAAGATAGTTGTATTACAAAAATACCAAGTGAGTGGTAATAAAAAACCAAGACTGGCAATTCAAAAGACCAATATTGTAGTTAGACAAAATACAAAGACAGTGGTAATACATAAATACCAAGCCAGTGGTAATACACAAATACCAGGACAGAGGTAGTGCAAAAGACAAGATAGTGGTAATAAAAAATGCCAAGACAGTCGAAATACAAAAGAAAGCAAAATAGTGGTTATGCAAAAAAATTAAGACAGTGCTTATACTAAAGACCAAAACAAGGGTTATATTAAAATATCAAGACAGTGTTAATACAATAATACCATGAGAACAGTAATACAAAAAGACCAAGCTAGTGGTAATACAAACATATAAAAAGAGTAGTTAAACAGAAGACCAATACAGTGGTAATGCAATTTTACTAAGACAGTGGTTAAACAAAAGACAAAGTGTTTATACATAAATACAAAGACAGTGGTAATTCAAAACACCAAGATACTGGTAATACAAAAGACCAAGACAGTGGTAATACAAAGGATCAAAACCAGTGCTAATTCCAAGGACCAGAAACATAATAGTACAAAAGACGAAGACAGTGATAACATAAATACCAGGACAGTGCTAATACAAAAGACTAATATAGTGACAATAACAAATACCTAGACAGTTAATTCTACAACAATACAAAGATTGTGGCAATACAAACAACTAAAATATAATGATTATACAAAATTACCCAGATAGAGCTCATACAAAAGAATAAAAGTGGGTTTATATAAAACTACCAAGACAGTGGCAACCCCCCCCAATACAGTAGTAAAACTAAAGTCCAAGACGGTGGTGATATAAAAATACCAAGAAAATGGGTAACACAAAATTACTAAGACAGTGGTTATAAAATAAAACCAAAACAGCGGTTATACAAAAGACCAAGACAGTGGTTATATGAAAGTAATAAGACAGTGGATATATAAAACGTACTAAGACAGTGGTTATACAAAAGACCAAGACAGTAGTTATACAAAAGACCAAGGCAGTGTTTATATAAATAACCAAGACAGTAGTTATACAAACGTAATATGACAGTGGTTACACAAACAGTACTTAGAGAGTGTTTATTCAACAAACCAATATAGTGGTAATACAAAATACCAACACGTTGTTTATACAGTAGACAAAGAAAAGTGACTATACAAAAGTACCAAGTCAATGGTTATACAAAAAAAGAAGACAACTGTAATACAAAAGTACCAAGACAGTGGTATACGAATAAACAAAGACAGTGTTTATACATAATAACAAGACAGTGGTAATGCCAAAGACCAAGAAAATGTTTATGCAAACATCCAAGAGAGTGGTAATACACAATATCAACACAGTGGTATTACAAAAGACCAAGACAGTGGTTGCACAATAGTGCCAAGACAGTGGTAATGCAAAAAACGAACAGAGTTGTAATATAAAATTAATAAGACAGTGATAATACAAAATTACTAAGACAGGGCTTATACAAAAGACAAACCCAGAGGTAATATAAAAAGCCCATATAGCGGTAATACAAAGTTGCCAAGACAGTGGTATAACATAAATGTCAAAATTGTGGCAATGCAATATTCCAAGACAGTTGTAATGCAAAAGACCCAGACAGTCGTTATACAAAATAACAAGACAGTGGTTATGCAAAAGACACAGACAGTCATTGTACAAAATAACAAGACAGTGGTTATGAAAAAGACCCAGACAGTCGTTATACAAAATAACAAGACAGTGGTAAGGCAAAAAAAGCAGACAGTCGTTATACAAAACAACAAGACAGTGGCAGCAAACTTTTACCATGACAGTGATAATATAAAAATATGAAGACAGTGTTTATACCAATACAGTGATAATACACAAATACTATGAAAGTGGTTATAAGACAATACCAAGAGAGTGGTAACACATATAAGACTAAGACAAAGTTTATAAAAAATACCAAAACAGTGAATATACCAAAATATAAAGACGTTCCTTATATAAAAAGACCTAGAAAGTGGTAATACAAACATTGTAAGACAGTGGTTTTATAAAATACCAATAAAGCTGTATTATAAAAGACCAATACAGTGGTTATGCAAAAGGACAAGATAGTTTGATTACAAAATTACCAAGTCACTGGTAATAAAACATATCAAGACAGTATTAATACAAAAGACCAAAAACAATACAAGAACAGAGGTAATGCCAAAGACTTAGTGGTAATACATAAATGCCAAGACAATATTTATACCAAAATATCAAGATAGTGGTATAACAAAATAACAAGACAATGGTATTGCAAAAGGACCAAGAGATTGATAATACAAGCATATCAAGACGAAGGTTATGCAAAAGATTAAGACAGTGGCAATGCAAAAGGACCAAGAGAGTGATAATACAAGCATATCAAGACAACGGTTATGCAAAAGATTAAGACAGTGGTAATGCAAAAAGACCAAGAGAGTGATAATACAAGCATATCAAGACAACGGTTATGCAAAAGATTAAGACAGTGGTAATGCAAAAAGACCAAGAGAGTGATAATACAAGCATATCAAGACAACGGTTATGCAAAAGATTAAGACAGTGGTGATGCAAAAGGACCAAGAGAGTGATAATACAAGCATATCAAGACAACGGTTATGCAAAAGATTAAGACAGTGGCAATGCAAAAGGACCAAGAGAGTGATAATACAAGCATATCAAGACAACGGTTATGCAAAAGATTAAGACAGTGGTAATGCAAAAAGACCAAGAGAGTGATAATACAAGCATATCAAGACAACGGTTATGCAAACGATTTAGACAGTGGTAATGCAAAAGGACCAAGAGAGTGATAATACAAGCAATGCAAAACGACCAAGAGAGTGATAATACAAGCATATCAAGACAACGGTTATGCAAAAGATTAAGACAGTGGCAATGCAAAAAGACCAAGACAGTGCTTACGCAAAAATACCAAGGAGTCGTAATACAAAAATACGAAGGCAGTGGGTATACAAAAGACAAAGACAGTGATAACACAAAAATGCCAAGACAGTCGTAATAGAAAAGACCATTACTGTGGTAATACAAATGACTAAGACGGTGGTTTTAATGGAAGTACCAAAACAATGGTTATACAAAAGACCAAGACAGTGATTGCAGAAAAATACCAAGACAATGTTTATTACGAAAATGCCAAAACAGTGGAAATATAAAAAGCCAAGAAAGTGGTTCTACAAAATACCAAGACAGTGTTTATACGGAAATACCAAAACAATCGTTATACAAAATACCAAGACAGTGGTTATACAAAAGACGAAGACAATGGTAATACAAAAGACCAAAGCAGTGGTAATATCAAAAGACCAAGACAGTTGTAAACATATCGTATTTAAACGCGGTGTTTTTGTAGCATCATTACAAAGACAACGACCTGTTAATAAAGCTTAGTCATTGAGCATAAACTAGTAGCAAAAGGTCTAAGTTAGCGTAGGCAACTTTAATAATTGTCAGTCAGTCAGTCTGGCTACCCAGTGTTCACTCGTTACAATTATTAGACTCCCCATATTGCTTGATCTACAGATGCACATCGGATATGAGCTGGTCATGGAGGTGATCCATCAAAGTGTCAGGCTAGAAGAGGAGGAGGAAACAAAAAAGAAAGAAGAGGATGAAAAGACAAATGAAATAATCCTATCTCACCTAGTCATGAGACAGGTTTGTGAGGCCAAGTCTGAAGTAAGGCCACCTCCACAGCCACGTCAGCCACAGGAACAACCACTACCAGCACCACAGCCAATACCAGTACCACAGCCATTACCGCCAGCACCAAGACCGGTATTTACCCTAAAAGAAAACTGTGAGAAAGAGCTGGAAATGCAGCGTCCACGGGATATAACGGTACATCATCTTCCACGGGCGTGGAATAAAAGAAGACAGATGAAAGTCTTTACTATCATGCAAAGTGAAGACTGGGATGGTTAAGTCACTCATCCCGCCTTTGCTCTCCCAATAATGTGCATTATTTGGAAGCAGGACTGGAACCAGGATGTGTCATTGGTTTCTGGCCTGGGAGATGTCAATATTAACTGGGTGCATCTAATGTTTGACAAAAAAGGCCCTTATTACGGCTAAACAGATATCTAAAGAGAGACTGATGAAGTTGCCAATTAGTGTGAATGTGGAGTAGTATGACTATAAACAATAACTTCTCTACGGATATGTGTGAATTTGTGTTTGTATGCGTTCGCGTATGTTTGTTTTGGTGTGTGTATATGTGTTTGCGAGCGCGTACATTTATATATTTGTATGTGTGCACGCATACGCTTGTTTTTTTTTAAGAAAAAGAAACAAAGAACACTAATCACTTAAGACAAAATGTTTGGTAATATTATGCAATATATTATAAAAATGTATTTTAGGGTAGCACTCTCATCACTATAGGTGATATGATTAGTTGGTAAAAATGGATCTTTTACTTCACTTCCGTGCCATTCAGTACTGCATAATTCCACCATAGCGACAAACCATTTCTAGCAAACACCTGGGTGGAATCCTAAAAACAAGCCCGTGTTGTCCCCAAATCTTCCAACCAAGTAACCCGTACCCCACCCACCATCACCACCCACCCTCTTTCACTCCACCTTAATCTACATGAGAGTTATTTCATTGGTAACGGAAGTCCTCATTCGATCACACCACGCTACATAACTAACCTGATCTTTTGTTACCACCGCCACAAAAAACAACTATCACCAAGAATGCGTGACACCAAAATCACAGGTTTGCTGACACCCAGATGACTGGTTGAATTTCGTTAATTAGACATATACATAGTACACAAAATTCCAACTATCTTAAACAAGTAGGCAATCTTCAACTCCTACATTAGGTTAATTACCCAGGTCGCCTAGGCCATTGATCTCCAACCCCCGGGCCACGGACCGGTACCTATCCGTGGATCAAATGGTACCGGGCCGCCCAAGGTACATTAAATTATTTCCATTTATTTACTGTTGTGTATTCCTCTTAGGTTTATATTCATTTTATATTCATTTATATTTATACTTATTTATATTCATTTTTGGTGTAACTGTATTTTATTGTGGAGGCATGTTTAAATACAATTAAATTAAAATTATTAAATCAGAACAATCTAAAATATAAAGAATGAACATCTCCCCCCCCTCCTCAGCGGGCCGCGGTAAAATTATCAAACGCTGACCGGTCCGCGGCGACTGAAAGGTTGGAGACCACTGGCCTAGACAACACTTGGGATGTGGAACGTCCACTAGCACAATTGTACAGAATTGGACACAATCCCCATAGATTAGTCCAAGCTTTTCAAAGCGTACACGACGACAGCGATGAGCGATTGGCATCCATTCAATTTCCGCCTCCTGACAGACAATTGAAAAATACGGACATCGTACATAAACGCTGAGTTTTTGCGGCACCATTCCAAGAACAAAGAGCAATTAAAGAGCTGAGTCATGAAGAGTAAACTATTCTCAAAATCCTCTAAGTTAGCGTAAGCGACTTTAATAATTATTAGTCAGCTGACAATCCATTTGATCAAGATATTCAAATTGCAAGAGGCGGGGGACGACTTGGGGATGCTTGATTAATTTTTAAAGAGAATGAAGAATGGTGAATATTATCACCACCGTCTCAAAATGGAGATAAATAATTTAAAGAAGACAAAGGGAAGGTTAAGAAAACTGATAATGGAGGCAAGGAGGAGAAAGGGATAAAAAAGATAAAATCCAAAAGAAAAAAAATAGAACGAAAAGATAGAGAATGCAGTAGAGAATCAAAAGAAGGGGATAGGAGGAAAATGAGGAAAATCATAAAAAGGATGAGAAGAAGAAGACAAATTTAGTGAAGAAGATAAGGAAAAGTGGAAAAGAAGAAGAGAGGAGAGACAGTAGAAGAAGATAACACTCAAAGGCCCTTTTCAGGAGCACTCCATTGCCTCGAAAAGATTTACTCTCTTGCGTAAACAAATTTTTAGTCTATGTTTTGTGTTTGTGTTATGCTTCTGTACTGTTTTTGTTTTCTATGTCTATAAAGTTATATGTCCCACCCGGCCAGACAATGTGTTGTTTTGTATGAACGGAACGGGTTCCCGCTCGCCAGGTGATGTTTTTGTTTGTTGCTCAGTACTACGCTGTTCTCGCCCCACCAAGCGTTATAGCTAGTTTTTACAGTCACAGTTTCGCCCGATTGAGGTCAGCTACTTGCAACACTGTTGCCCATGTCCAGTACCGTTACGTCACTACTGTTTCATTGAAATTGTCCCTATACAAACCCTACCTATGTTAAATTCCCATTTTCCCTATAAATTTGTTTTTAAAAAATATCTAATTTAGATTCTCATTGTCCCAATATTCGATATACTCCTTTTTAACATTAAGTCCCCCATTGTGGTATAAGGTCCCACTATACTACTTAGCATCAAGAAGTTAGTATTACAACTGATCGGCTTGGTGTCACAATAATATGATTGGGTGGGACATCATGTTATGTCTGGTGATGCCCTAGTGCTAGACAACACTATAAACTGCCAAGCTGCAGACATTACAGTGATATGACTGAAAATATCTTAAAGCTACATTAAAAATCTAAATCATACACACATACACACACTCAAAATCGATTGATACATTAGTACATTAGAGACTATCAGCCACTACAGACACATTAACACCTTCAGCGTTGGAAATTATTTGGAATACTACTTTATTCATTAGGGCATATATTATTAATAATATGATTATTTGGGATTTAATTAGCAATACCGCACGTTCTCTTTTATTTCTTGTTTGATTTGTATTCGAGTGAAATAAATTATTTGTTGAATGTTAAAAATTTGTTGCTTATTTTCCATTGCTTATTTCATGACCATATCTAGAATCACACACGGACGACCATACCAATCAGAAATAAAGACATCCATATTAACAACAGTATAATTTATTTCTCTTTTAAAACTTGCAGATATTATGAAATTGTTGCGTAATATTTAATTTTTTGGTCATAATGATGCATTCCTAAACTAAAATATCTATTTTCTTGCTACGCTACTGTTCAAATGATTTAAAACCAATTCCATTCCAAATCTAAATTGGATGGATTTGTAGGAAGTTGGTTGCCCTAGATTATGATGGAATGGAGAAATCTGCAGACTCTGCAACATGGTCACGAGGCATAAATGGATTTTCCAATCTTGAAAGTGCATGAAATATAAACATATCCATTTGTTCTCAATATTTATTCTTAATAATTGCATCCTATTAAACTACATCACATAGTTCATTGTTCACCTCAGATATGAATTTGATTTGCAATATTAAGCTAAGCGTTAGTTTTTTTTAAAAAATATCAAAGTAGACAAAAAAGCAAAGATTTAAGAATAGACTTTCCAATCTTTGCAGTGCATTAATATAACACTATCTTTTGCTAATTTTAATGTATATTATTAGAATGCTTTTGAAACTAATTTAAATCATTGAATTTTGACGTTGATAAAGTCGTCGTTCCTATTAAAATGGGAATTTGCAAGCATTGTATAATGAGGTTATTCATATACTAATAGATAGAAGCAATAAAATACAGACAAACGTCAGTTAATCATGCATAGTTCATATTTACGTTCCGTCTCAGACGCAGAAACTGCTGGTTCGAACACCGGTCGAGTCAAAGCAAATACTTATAAAATCTGGTACTAACAGATGCCTTGCTAGGCGCTCATCATTAAGAGGTTACTGTTAGAATTGGTCGGTCTGGTGTCAGAAAAATGTGACTGGGAGATACATGATGCTAAATGATGCCCCGGTGCTAGGCATCACTATAAACTGCCTTACTGCGGTCATCGTAGCAATATGACTGAAAACGTTTTAAAGACAAGCTAAAAATCCATATAACACACGAATGCATATACACACACATACATATATATATATATATATATATATATATATATATATATATGTATATATATATATATATATATATATATATATATATATATATATATATATATGCAATAAACTGACGACGAACAGTGCGAAACTAGTAACTAACTAGCCTTGTGGCTTTCAGTACGTCGGAGAAACTGAAAAGCTACACAAAAGGATAAACCTTCATAGATCTGATTAGATGACAAAAAGATGTACAGAAGCCCGGTCGCAGAACACTTTTCCTCCCCTGGCCACACTTTCAGTGATATAACACTTATCGCTATTGCTAACAACCACATCTGTAGTTCCGAAACCAGGAAGGAAAAGGAATCATACTGGATACGGCGCCTTAGAACATTAAAACCAAGCGGTCTAAACCAAGAAGACTAGAAAATGAAAACTATGCACTTGGGGAATTTAACTTTTTCTAAATCTTCTTAGTATTCTTCAATTTTTACTATAAGAAGAACCGGTATAGAATCAAATATTCGGTATATAATCTGCGTTACATAAATGTACAAAAAAGTAAAAATAGATGTCGCTTTGGCTTGTAGCTTTCAGGGAATTATACACCGTTTTCAATATCCGCATCGTCTGTACAAGATGGTTGTATTTATAGTTTTAACCCATCTGGAGACAGCCATGTAGAGGTTTACAATCACGACGTTTTTGTTTATTTGTCTTATATATATTTTGTATTTGCCTTTGAAAATACTTATTAAGAGCCGAAAACGCGCAGGCTAGTTAGTTACTAGTTTCGCACTGTTCGTCGTCAGTTTATTGCATCTATTTTAATCAATCCCTGACACACGTGATCCTTTGGTGGATCCAGTGCACTTTAAAGGGTTGTTATTCGCCATATGATTTGTAATATATATATATATATATATATATATATATATATACATACATACATATATATATATATATATATATATATATATATATATATATATATATATATATATATATATATATATATATATATATATATATATATATATATATATACATACATACATACATGCATACATACATACATACATACATAGTATTCGTCCTAATATGCCAATTATGGCTAATTTAAAGGTTTGCGTCTTTTATAACAGATTGTGGGCTTGTTTGGTTTTTCTGTGCTTGATTATGTTTACACAAGTAGGCAACTCTTAAGCTGCGCTCTGATGCGTGCGAGATCGGAAAGAAACATACTTTCAGGTATGTAGGATTCTGACATCTGTTTTTACTTCCCTATCTTTTTTAGCTGTATACATGGATTTTAAAGGATTTTTCTGTTATTAATATACGCATTTGCTAGAGTTTTATGTAAAGAGGCATGTCTTAGGATTTCTGCTGACTGTGCGATCGATGCATGGTGCTTGCATGACTAAACTTGTTGATGAATTATTATTGTTTGTAATCAAAGACAAAGACCGTTATTAAGTTTTGTAATAGCTTGCTTGTCGCCACGTGTGTGGAATAACACTATCTAGTCATACTTGCAGCATATTTTTGTTTTTGAGAATATTAATTTTTAAAAACTATTAATCATATTTTTTACAAATAGCAAAAGTTTGAATATTAATAATAGAGCTACGGAAATGAATAGACGTGTTACTGATACTGCCTTTTGGAAGCACAACACTGAATAGATGTGTTACTGATATTTCCTTATGGAAGAATAAAACGGAATAGACGTGTTACTGATACTGCCTTTTAGAAGTATAACACTGAATAGATGTGTTACTGATATTTCCTTATGGAAGTATAAAACGGAATAGACGTGTTACTAATACTGCGTTATGGAAGTATAAAATTGAATAGACGTGTTATTGATATTTCCTTATGGAAGTATAAAAATGAATAGACGTGTTACTAATAATACCATATGAAAGTATAAAACTGAACAAATGTGTTACTGATAATGCCTTATGGAAATATAAAAATGGAATAGATTTGTTACTGATAATGCCCTAAGGAAGTATAAAAATGAATAGACGAGTTACTGACACTGCTTTATGGAAGTATAAAATTGAATAGATTTGTTATTGATAATGCCCTATTGAAGTATAAATTGAATAGATTTGTTACTGATAATACCTTAAGGAAGTGTAAGACTGAATAGATTTTTTATTGATAATGCCTTTATGGAAGTATAAACTGAATAGACGTGTTATTGGTAATGCGTTTAGAAAGAATAAAAATGAATAGATTTGTTACTGATAATGCCTTATGGAAGTAGAAACTGAATAGACGTGTGACTGATAATGCCTTATGTAATTAAAAATGATTAGACGTGTTACTGATACTGTGTTATGGAAGTATAAAAATGAATATACGTGTTATTGACACTGTATGGAAGTATAAAACGGAATAGACGTATTACTGAAAATACCTTATGGAAGTATAAAACTGAATAGACGTGTTAATGATAATGCTTTATGGAAGCATAGAAATGATTAAACGTGTTACTGATAATGCCTTATGGAAGTAGAAAAATGAATAGACGTGTTACGGAAAATACCTTATGGAAGTATAAAACTGAATAGACGTATTACTGATAATTCCTTATGGAAGTTTAAAACTGAATAGACGTGTTAATGATAATGCCTTATGGAATTATAAAACTGAATAGACGTGTTGCTGTTATTGCTTAATAGAGATGTACAAATGAATAGACGTGTAACTGATATAATTCTATGTATACGATGAATAATTTGAAGCCAAACACAAAAATACGCGGCAACAAAATAATCCAATGACAGTTACCAACATGACCTCCTAATGTTACTTTCTTGTCTAACAAAGTTCCAAAACTACCCCCATTTTGGGGTAAATTCAGTGTGGAAACAAGTTGAAAATATCAATCATATTTATCTATGCAAAAACTGTATGGGTAAAATTAAGTTTGAAAATGTAGATTATAGATTGTTTGTTATATGTATGTGATATTTCATATACTAAATACAACTTTTAGTCTATTTCCAAAATGATTTGTCAAATTTAGTTATCTTCTTATAACAATTTTCTTCTATTTCTTTTCAATTAAATGTTTAAATTTCTTTAGAACTTTCTCTTCAAAAACATTTCGCCATGAGTTTCTTTTTAATGCAGTTGAGCAAATAAAGCATCCAGTTTATCTAGTACGGTGCCATTGAGTACGCTTTGCACATGCTGTAATAACGTTTCCGTTTAATATTTTTTGTTGTTCCGTAAGTCTTTACTTTAACATAATTCTATAGAGCTATACAATAGGTCATAGATCCCATTCATGACCTGCAAGGAGTAACACAAAACACTACGCCACCAGCACACATGGCTTACAGTCGCATGGTCAGTCAATCAATCAGTCTTCCACCACCATTCATTTCTTTGGTTAATTAAGCAATCAGCGACCACCAATTCAATCAGCAATGCCCGATCAAATGCCACTCGACAAGCAACACTGTTCACTCAGCTCTACGGCTGCTATGGTTCAGCTTTACAACTGTTATGGTCAACTTATGTGATTATTTCTACAGTTGGTACCTCGTTGACTACGATCAGCTGAAATACATCCAAGAAAGTGTACTATGAATGTCACGGTCATATACGATAAGACTTAGTGACGTTATATACGGTAAGCTATAAAACGGTTCAGAAGTAAGCCTAACCGTGTCCGATAAGAATCCTACGGTACTAAATGTTACTTAACAATGCAATTTTAAGTCTCTTGCTAGTCACAAACAAGAATAGAAAATACTTGCATTATACTACGTAAGCCGAAGCTGCATCTAAAAATATACAAAATAAACCTGGTAGTAAAATAGTTATAACTTACAATATACATCAGAAGAAAATATACATAATAAATAAATCAGTAATTTACATACATCTACAGCTGAAGATGTGCAAGTAACTGAGTAAACTGCTTACTGACAAGACGTTCAGTAATGTAAAGATATCTCCTTTAGGTGAGGCGTTAAGATACAGACGAAGCAGCCATTCATCTTCTGTGCGCTAGATGTAAATCGGTTTTTTCCATCGCTACCACTTCGCACGTGAGGCAGGGATAAACTGAAGTCACTATTTTGAAATATTTTACAATACACGTATATCACTCTCGGGTATCATTGTATACACAAAAAAACAAGTACATGTATTTCATAAATAAAGGGATTTTAACCCTTCCGTGACAATATCATCCTCAGTAGACATTACCTCATCTTCAGTAGACGCTTTATTGCAAATTACTTGCATGTTATCTTCTCATAATTATTAGTATAGTATAAATCATTCACGGCATATCAGTGTCCGGGGCCAATTCATAACTCTCTTTCATCCTAATTAGTTTCGATTTAGAGGACATATTATGTCTTTTAACTTAAAGAAATTACACTTACAGTAGTAATAGTAGTCTGATTTACATTTATAACAGTTTTTAAAAATGTCAGCATCTCTACGATATCTGTAGTGTGTCAGTGTGTTGTAATGTCTAGCAATGGGGCAACATGCTGTAGTCAGGTAACATCGTGTCCCAAACATTCACATTTGTTATGTATATGTAATTTAATTACTTGTTTGCTAAACTTGGATTAATTCATTAAATTACCTGTTATTGTAATGATGACTTTTTTCTACTTGATTTGATCATTTTTTAAGAAAATTCAGTTAAGTTCTGTTTGATCTAATAAACAACCAGCAGTTGAAACATTGTATCTAGTTTCTGACCATGAGTCAGAAATCAGTTCTAGTAAAGAATGTTTTTTTTTAAATTTTTGTTTAAGTAATTATCAAGGCCATACCTAGAGTACGCAATAATTAGCAAGTAGAACATATTCGACGTTATTTTAGGAGGTGACTGACATAAAAGTAAAAGAATTAAAATTAAAATGCAAGATGAAATTAGAGTAAAGAGAGCTTCAACTTCAGAAATAAAAGAAGGAAAAACAAATGCTATTGGAGAGAGAGGAGAGAGAGAAACAAATGAAGTTACAATTTCAGAAAGAAGAGAGAGAGACAGAAAGAGGAGAAACAAATACAGATAGATAAGGAAGAAAGATGGCAAGAGAGACAAAATCAGTTACAGAAAGAATAAATACAACTAGATGAGAGAGAGAAGAGAGAGATGCAAATGCAAAGAGAAAAAGAAGAGAGGGATATCAATTTAGAATAAAAGAAATAGAGCTGGCAAAAGAAAACCACATTCCCACTTTAGATACAAATTTCAAGTTTTTATATTACTTAGAATATTAGCTTAGTGCCTCCTTTCAGAGAAAAAATATTTTGATAATAAGATCTAGAACTAGAAACGAAGGACGGAAAGGCTTTCCAAATACCTAATTTTCTAAAGGCCTTTTCTGATTAAGGAAATATGAGCCATTTGATTTGTTTTCCGCAGATACATTATATTGTTTTTGATAAAAGAGAATATAGATGAAAGTGGTAAAAGAACCAATGTAGCTTCTCAAATTCATTATCAGAGAAGTTATGAATGACGAGATCAATAATCACACCCGTCTAACATTTCCTACAGCGCGTTGAGAATCTTTTCAAAAAATATATTCGTTTTAATGCCAGAGTACAAAATCAAGACATGATGCATTCTGGCCTTTCTATATCAGTCAGGTGTCCAATGTTATAGTTAATACACAGCCCCTTCTAAATGATTCATTTTTGTTTCTTTTACAAAAATTGAAAGGTGAATCTTCAAGATACTAGCAAAATATTTTCTATCAAAAACATTGTGTCATTTTCTAAACAATCAATTGCTTGTTTACGTATTATCTTTTTTATCTTAATGTATTAATTTGCCGAACGAAAAGTCTTTAGCTATTTTGATATTGTAAAATGCATAAATATACAGACCAGGTGACATGCAGATGCATCCATATAAATTCATAGTTGTTGCAGATGACAGTGTTAATGATTTACAACGTGTACAATGTATTTTCAGATTTTTAAATATTATTTTTGTGATTAAGTTGAAATCGTTATTTTTATAAAGATGAAAATCAAATTAGTGGCTTAATTGCCTGAAGAAAGGAATTTAACATGAGTGTGAAAAACACGAACAAGAGATTCGATTTTCAACATACGAACCCCAAACCAGACTATCTGGTTGAAGGTAATTTGACTTTTGAGTCTGCTAGATATATCGTTTATTAGACTTCATATGACTTGAGAGCAAACTATAATCTAAGACGATTGGCGCGTTAAAGGGGAAATACTCTGATTATGATTAATAGTTGTGGAAATACTTGCGATTAATTTATTTGCTAATCTTTCTTAGAGCCTAAAAATATTTAGCTGCTTGACATGGATGTCAAAAAATATGTAAACATGAAGATCGATGTCATCATTGTTAACAATAAGCATAAGAAAATTATCAATGACCTTCTACCGAATGTGTGATTTTCCAAGGAGTGCCACAGATTTCCCTGACAAGAACCTAAAGGCCAAAGACTAAGTCAATTTCTGCATCTCTTGATTAATTATCCAGATTTCTCAAAACCGAACTTAACTCGTATTGAACATACCGAAAACATGTTGATATTTTCAAAAATGATTGGATCTGAACTCATGGACAATAACTAAGGGTTGTATCGATCAATCTGGCTGACATTTTGACATATGCTATAATTTGGTATTTTAGAATATTTTTGCTTGGATAAGAAAAAAGATTTTTTTAATGCAAGATTTTTGTGAATCATTTATAACACATTTGTTGTGCAAGACTCAAGTATTGGTAAAATCAATAAATCAAAGACGCAATTGACATTCCGCATATTGGGTCTAACCGGCCTGCGTAATTATTTGTTAAGAGAAGTTCTTGAGAAGTGGTATTTTAAAATCGAATGCTCCATACAATGGACAATAAAGCATATTTTCGGATTTATTGTCTTCTTTCCATGGTTTTTCAAAATTAGCAGTTTTTTTTACGACAACATCTTATTCACAGGTTACATATTTGTAACATGAAATTTTCACTAAAAACAAAGAAGGTCACTTATATTCTGGAGCGTTCGAAGACAAGTGCTTTGCAGAGTCTTCGCAGTTATTTTCAAGTATATCTATTAATTTGTTGCTATTTGACAGCTTATGTTATATATCTATTTGCAGTTAATCGAATGCCACAGCTAATCAACTTCGTACATCGTATAATTTACCTTTCAGATACCACTAAGGAGAGATTAGCATAAAACGGGCATGTGCAGCTTCATCCAAGTTGAGGGACAAATTTGCGATAACCACACATTTTGATGTAAATATCGCGATATATCGATAAATATTGCGATAAAACCAAGTCTTATGTTCTACGTGCCGAGATTAGAACTTAGAAGAAACTGGATTATAAGTATCGCAAATGTACAGATTGATTTTAGATCGGGTTTTTAAAAAGAACAACTGGGATTTTAATTTATAGAAAGCAATACTTGTCACCAAACATTATATAAGGGAACTATAACATGTTTGGTCTATTTGTACGTATTTGTACATAGATAATAATCTACATTTTCAAAGAAGCGATATTGTTCTATGTGTTTACCCTTCTTACGTTCGGACACTTTCTGTGAAATAATTATAAAACTCTTATAAAATATGTGATGTGTCATTTATTAGCATAAAATTTACCTATTGTATAATTGTTTTATTTCTAAGATTGAAATTGATATGATTCCATTGATATACAAGTGATTGTAATTTATACGATTCCATTTTTATACACGTGATTGTAATTTATACGATTCCATTATTATACATGTGATTGTAATTGATACAATTCCATTAGTATATATGTGATAATAATTGACATGATTCCATTTTATGTATGTACTTGTAAATTATACGATTTAATCATTATATATGTGATTATAGTTGATACGATTCTTCTATTATATATTTAATTGTTTTAACTATACACCTCTATATGAAGATGTGAGTAGAGCATACCGTAACGATAAAACTACCTTATTTACCAGTGATCAATTAAATTCAAATTAACTTCAACCTTTGAGAGAGAGACACCATTTTTTTTATACAGACCAGTTGGATATTAGTTGCACCTATTTATTGTCTTTCCAAAGTCAGTGTCTTTGCAAAAAATAGTTCTGCCTCATGCTGTGGATCTAGTCTATTCATTTCGTCGGTGATCTCTTTGTACCAGTGACCCACATTTTCGTTTCCTCTATTTTTATCTATAAAAACGTCAAGGGAAGAAACAAAACTATTACAGGAATAATGTCATCAATGTGACAATTATGTCTCCACGCTGTCTTTCACTTTATATCCGACGTTCTGATCGATATTTTATGTAGCAAATTTTCGTTTCAAGGACTTCAAACGGATTGCCTTTTTAGGTCTGAAACACAAATTTTATTGACTTGTGAGACATTGTATGATTTCAACATTATTTAGTAATGAATCCGACCTAAGGCACATCTAAGTAGCTGTATTCCCATTCATTAATCTATTGAGATCTCGATTTACGGAAATTGATGTCTGATTTAGTCATTGCTTAACGACTGTCAAAAATGTTACAAAAAGTAATGCCAAACCACATTTTTAAATTCATATTTGATTGAGAAGGGTAACTATAAATCATGCAAGATTTAGGGCATCACACACAAAACAAATAATGATATTTTGCCTCCATTCTAAATAAAACAAAACGTCTTTTCCTTCTCAGGTTTTAAGATTTAAATAGATAGAAAGTTTCGGAGTAGACGAAGTCTATCGCAATGCTTCAAAGAATCTAACATATGCAAAGATGTAATTTCAATGACGTCATCCTTAAAAAGGACAATCTGATAACTAAGCCTGGGATATCGATTCAGCGCTGTCACGATCTACAGATCACTTTTCAAGAAGGACGACACATGCACATTTATAAGACAAACAAATTATATATTTACATACCGCTGTGTTATTGAAACTCAAAACCCCAAAACTAATATTAATATATCCTAATAAAGCAAAGCAACAACCGTATACTTTGAACTGTTCACAGTTTGGCACATTTGGTTTTTCAAGTTTGTCACTAATACAAATTTGAGTTTGTAACTCAAGAAAATGAAAATAATTGAATAACCGCAAATTTGCTCAAGTTTGCTGGAAAGATCACAAGAAGCTAACAAGAAACGAACGATGCAGACTGTAATAGACTGGATTCTCCATTGTCATACATGCGCAAAACAGACCGGAAATATGCATAAAAATTCAGCAAAGCAACATCCAGTGCAATACGTGTTGTTACATTATTAGTATTTCCATATTAGCAGACTAACAACGTCAACCCCAAATGTCTTTATTTTACTGAATCGTATTATTTATATATACTCCAGAAGAATAAGTATGTCCAAATGCGTATACTTCTAAGACTTCAGATTGCTTTTTTTGTAGACCCAAATCTGATTTGCAGGAAATAGTGCTTCTGCTTAATATAAAAATCGGTAAAAGAAATATCAATAAGAACGAGAAATTTCAGCAGCCGAATCTGAAGTTGGAACATAGGATTAAGTCCTCTGAGCGGATCCTTTGCTTCGTAGAATAAAAGTTATGATTTAAGATTTTTTCATTTATGTATAAATAACTTACCATGTCTAACCTTCAAGACCAATATGCGATCTAACAAAAAAGTTAATTTCCTTCATTATCGCAACTGTGAACCACCGGCAATGCAATCAGACTTTTTGTTTGAACAAACCACAAGACCAGCTTAATTTTCTCCTCTGTTTGAAAAGAGGAAATACGTTAAACTAACCTCAGGGTCTCGGTCTTGTCTGAAGGAAAATATAATTCTCTTTCTCCATTTCAAAACAGGAAATGAACATAAATGACCTGCAGTGTGTCAATCTCACACTGACAAAATATAATTCCTGGATGGCGTTTAGATATTGACCCAAACTATTCCATACCAGTCCATCAATAAAATTTACTTCTTTACAGCAGTTTGCATGATGTATTCATTTGGAAAATGTTTGCATCAATTATATTGCCTGGAGAAAATCTTATGCATACTCTGCCACGAAAGAATTCGACAACAATAGTTGAATACTAAACGTAAATATAAATAAATTTTATTCATAATATTGAACCGGTTTGTAAACTTATGAGCGATGTTATATATATTCTCATCTTGTCTGTTAATATTTATGTTGGGATGGGTCATTTTGTCAATTGTAGCTAGTACTATATGATAAGTAATTTTGCTTGCTGAACATCTTTGCATGCTGAAGAATCTGATAAGATTTGAGTTCAGGTCATTGATTTCTCAATTTGAAAAACCTGCGTTTTTATTGGCTAGTTGTTAAAGTATATAACTTTATTGACTAGTTAAAATGATTTAGAATGAATCTATGACCCTCATCCTGGTTCTGAAAATGCGTCTTAGTTTTTATATAAGGCAATGGCTAACAGACTATTAGCATATCATCCCAATAGACTGGACTTAATTCAGAATCACTAAAATGCATTTGGAATACTTTATACTTTTTGACTTGTGACAAAACTTGAAAAAGGTCTATTTTTTACAATTTTACAAAATTTTGGTTTTCGCTTTTTTCTTTTACGTTATCTAAGACCTCATAGTCGTAACGGTCCTTGATCTTTCAATAAACATTTGTTTTACATTTTCATTTAAATATCGACCTAATCATCGGCTAGCAAATGTCTATTTAAAAATAAACAAACAAATGATAAGCATTTATAAAACGTACAGAAAAGTCTCACAATAGGACTAATAATTGTGTTTTTGCATAATTGACAGGAAAATTAAAACAATCAGCATACACTAGCAACCAACATCAGGATATATTCGAAATACTTTAAAATATGCCTACAAATTTTGACAGCATTAGGATCGTCTAGTGTAATATCTTTCTTTTAACTCTACCAACATATTTCGATGATTGGTAAAGTATTAATAATAGCAGAAAATTGGTTCTTTTTCAAATTGTTCAGTCACATAATATTTATTTTATTCTTCCCCAACTGCATCAACGGTAATGATATGCAAACGGACGCTCAACATGAGGTTATATGACCATTCTGGTGTCATTTCAAAAGTTTTTATTCTAAGGAAAATGAAGGTAAGAGAATGCATCCAGCTCAGTCAACATAAATGACATTAATATTTGTGTAATACAGTCTGATGTAAATACCGATTACTTGACAGTTAACAAAATTTAGCTTCATGCAGTTTAAGTGTTATTGGTGGATACATGTAGTTCATTATAAGCTGCATTACAGGTCGTAAAAGAAGTCGTAGTGGCATTTGAGATAAACCAAACCAGTCAATGATATTATGGTCATCATCGAGCTCAAAGGATGAACACCATCAAAATCAGCAACATTCCTTTTTTAAAAGCTTCATCGATATTGAACTAGTTTCTGAGCATACCTGTGACGTTTGTGTTACATATATAGCATACCAGTGACGCGTATGTTACCTAACTAGCATATCTGTGACGTTTATGTTACCGACCTTAGCTTATGGTCTAGATAAGTGAGGCCTTTTGTAGAAGTTTGAGGTAGTTATCTTCAATAAGCCTTGTGAAGTCTATTTTTCTTTTTAAATTACAAAACTAACAGATATGGACAGCATGAATTCGTAAGAATATAACAAAAATATAACAAATTAAAAAGCTTTCTCCAATTTTCCACTTTCTTCTTGTTTTTTTAAATCCCCGATTTGGTACGACGAGGCATTTCAAAATACATTTTATCACAATATTATGAATTCATCCACATTTTTATAAATTGCGAAATTTGTTTCCATCGACCATCACAGTTCTCTTTAATTCAGTAGATACAGAAATAAATAAAATTCGTCAAGAACATCTATCATGTACTTTTGGAAAGGATAAAGCTAATTTAACTAGTCTGTTTAATACAATGGCAACATGAATATGTCGGTTTTTTATAATGGCAACATGATTAAGCATGTTGATTATAAAGGCAACATGGATAAATTTGTTGATTTTATTGACAACATGAATAATTATGTTTATTATAAGTGTAAAATGCAGAAGTCTGCTTATTATGATGGCAACATTGAGAAGTCCAATTATTGTAATGTCAACATGGATAAGCCTGTTAATTATAATGGTAACATGAATAAGTCTGTCTTATTTATAATGGTAATATGAATAAGTCTGTCTTATTTATAATGGTAACATGACTAAGTCTGTCTTACTTATAATGGTAATATGAATAAGTCTGAATTATTTATAATGGTAACATGACTAAGTCTGAATTATTTATAATGGTGACCTGAATAAGTCTGTCTTTTTTATAATGATGACATGAATAAGTCTGAATTATTTATAATGGTAACATGAAAAAGTCTGTCTTATTTATAATGGTAATATGAATAAGTTTGTCTTATTTATAATGATAACATGAATCAGTCTGTCTTATTTATAATGATAATATGAATAAGTCTGAATTATTTATAATGGTAATATGAATATGTCTGTCTTATTTATAATGGTAACATGAATAAGTCTGAATTATTTATAATGGTAATATGAATAAGTCTGAATTATTTACAATGGTAACATGAATAAGTCTGTCTTATTTATAATGGTAATATGAATAAGTCTGTCTTATTTATAATGGTAATATGAAAAAGTCTGTCTTATTTATAATGATAACATGAATATGTCTAAATTATTTATAATGGTAACATGAATAAGTCTGTGTTTTTTATAATGGTAACATGAATAAGTCTGTCTTATTTATAATGGTAATATGAATAAGTCTGAATTATTTATAATGGTAACATGAATAAGTGTGAAATATTTATAATGGTAACATGAATAAGTCTGTCTTATTTCTAATGGTAACATGAATAAGTCTGTCTTATTTATAATGGTAATATGAAAAAGTCTGTCTTATTTATAATGATAACATGAATATGTTTAAATTATTTATAATGGTAACATGAATAAGTCTGTGTTTTTTATAATGGTAACATGAATAAGTCTGTTTTATTTATAATGGTAATATGAATAAGTCTGTCTTATTTATAATGGTAATATGAAAAAGTCTGTCTTATTTATAATGATAACATGAATATGTCTAAATTATTTATAATGGTAACATGAATAAGTCTGTGTTTTTTATAATGGTAACATGAATAAGTCTGTCTTATTTATAATGGTAACATGAATAAGTCTGTCTTATTTATAATGGTAACATGAATAAGTGTGAAATATTTATAATGGTAACATGAATAAGTCTGTCTTATTTCTAATGGTAACATGAATAAGTCTGTCTTATTTATAATGGTAATATGAAAAAGTCTGTCTTATTTATTATGATAACATGAATATGTCTAAATTTTTTATAATGGTAACATGAATAAGTCTGTGTTTTTTATAATGGTAATATGAATATGTCTGTCTTATTTATAATGGTAATATGAATAAGTCTGAATTATTTATAATGGTAATATGAATAAGTCTGAATTATTTATAATGGTAATATGAATAAGTCTGAATTATTTATAATGGTAACATGACTAAGTCTGTGTTTTTTATAATGGTAACATGAATAAGTCTGTCTTATTTATAATGGTAATATGAATAAGTCTGAATTATTTAAATTGGTAACATGAATAAGTGTGAAATATTTATAATGGTAACATGAATAAGTCTGTCTTATTTCTAATGGTAACATGAATAAGTCTGTCTTATTTATAATGGTAATATGAAAAAGTCTGTCTTATTTATAATGATAACATGAATATGTCTAAATTATTTATAATGGTGACCTGAATAAGTATGTCTTATTTATAATGGTAACATGAATAAGTCTGAATTATTTATAATGGTGACCTGAATAAGTCTGAATTATTTATAATGGTGACCTGAATAAGTATGTCTTTTTTATAATGGTGACATGAATAAGTCTGAATTATTTATAATGGTGACCTGAGTAAGTCTGAATTATTTATAATGGTGACCTGAATAAGTATGTCTTTTTTATAATGGTGACATGAATAAGTCTGAATTATTTATAATGGTGACATGAATAAGTCTTTCTTATATATAATGGCAACATGAATAAGTCTAAATTATTTATAATGGTAACATGACTAAGTCTGAATTATTTATAATGGTAGCATGAATAAGTCTGAATTATTTATAATGGTAACATGAATAAGTCTGAATTATTTATAATGGTGACCTGAATAAGTCTGTCTTTTTTATAATGGTGACATGAATAAGTCTGAATTATCTATAATGAAGATGAGAATAAGTCTGTCTTATTTATAATGGTAACATGAATAAGTCTAAATTATTTATAATGGTAACATGACTAAGTCTAAGTTATGTATAATGGTAACATGATTAAGTCTGAATTTTTTATAATGGTAACATGAATAAAACTGAATTATTTATAATGGTAACATAAGTGTGAATTATTTATAATGGCATCATGAATAAGTCTGAATTATTTATAATGGTGACATGAATAAGTCTGAATTATTTATAATCGCAACATGAATAAGTCTGAATTATTTATAATCGCAACATGAATAAGTCTGAATTATTTATAATCGCAACATGAATAAGTCCAAATTATTTATAATTGCAACATGAATAAAGTAATTATTTATAATCGCAACATGAATAAAGTCTGCTAATTATTATTGCAACATGGAAAATCTATTTGTTATAATGGCATGATGGATAAGTCTGTTTATTTATAACTACAACATTTATCAGTCTATTCATTATAATATCAACATGGATAAGTCTGGTTTTTTTTATAACTGCAACATAGAAAAGTCTGTTTATTATATCGGCAGCATAGATGAGTCTGTTTTTTTATAACTGCAACATGAAAAATCTATTTGTTATAATGGCAACATAGATAAGTCTGTTGAGTATCATACAATCATTGTGACTTCCAGTAATTATGATAACAAAAGCGATAATGCTATTAACATTGACAAGTCCAGTGATTACAGGAAGTTAAAGTAAGTGTAAAATATGAATTAACCTATAATTGTTTACAGGAAGTAATGAAGCAGTTTGTAATTCCTTCTTTTTACAGGATTCTTATTCCATTCCAAATAGTGCGATTTAGCTTACCAGTGTTACTTTTATACAACTATAAAACAAAATTGATGATATTTTTCATATTGATAAGTACAGAAAATGTAGAAAAGCAGTCTTAAAAATTATATCGAAATTTCAAATTATTTTTCTCCGACTATCCAATATTGAGTTCGCATGTAGTTCCATGTACACTCTACCACATATTTAATCCGAAACACTCATTCAATAAATGTTCCAGGAATTAATTTAAATTTATTGATCTGTATTCTGGTATTTGTATCGACCTTCTCAAATCTGAGCATGAACTGAGAAGATAAGATTAGAATCTCCTACAATGGCCAGATTCTCATTAACAGATTAACTGGTAGTCATTTTCTGGTAAAAATGCAAGTGTAGTTAGTATAAAAGCACACACAAAAATTGGAATCGACATTAATTAGTTCACATATGTTGCAGTAAGAAACCAAATCAAGATGTTAGGATTTATTTTTTTTATTTGTTATAGCTTCTATTCTCAGATAGGTTGCATTATTACTAATGTTCACATGGCACTATTGTTGTTGTAAATAAGCATTAAAAGATTGTTATCTCCAGTTCAAGAGGAATTAACTATTGTTAATTATATGGATCAAACAAGGATTGTTATGTACAAATATTAATTAACTATTGTTAATTATATGGATCAAACAAGGATAGTTATGTACAAATATTAATTAACTATTGTTAATTATATGGATCAAACAAGGATAGTTATGTACAAATATTAATTAGCTATTGTTAATTATATGGATCAAACAAGGATTGTTATGTACAAATATTAATTAGCTATTGTTAATTATATGGATCAAACAAGGATTGTTATGTACAAATATTAATTAGCTATAGTTAATTATATGGATCAAACAAGGATTGAGCAGCAGGGAGGGTGAATCCTACAAATTTTTGCGACAAAATCGATTAAAGCCTCAGAATGCCAAATGGAACCTTCCTACGAAATCTCATATTTTAACCAAAAAAAAATTAAAGACCCCATTTTACAAATGGAGCCTTAGCGATTTTGTCGCAAATACATTGTCATAACCACCCTCAAATTGCTGCCATCTACGTCGCAAATATGTTGTCATTTCACTCTCCCTGCTGCTGATTAATACAAATTATTTAACCAAATTATTTGTTAGCTTTTCACAAACAGACTAATCGATAATACTTCACCACGTAGATCAATCAAATTATTTGACTGATCGGTGAGTGTAAAATTAATTCTAGTTAGTAAATCATTTTGACATTGCATATAGACTGGATTAGTCGGATTTTCAACAATTAAAAATCCGGGGGGTGCTGTTGGTGAAAATGAATAAAGAATGTAACCTTGTCGGGCTTGCTTTGATTGTTCCATATTAATTTGATAACTCCCTTCGATTACATCACACGTTAAATTAAGTGCGATCACTGATGAAATATCCACATTGTTCGGTGCGATATGTCTACCGTCGCCGTCGGGAGAATTATTATGAGTGAGGATAATAGGCTTTGGCTGGCTATCTTTCCATGATTGATAAATTTTATTAAATCCTTCGTCGATGGCAGTTCTGAGTTTTTTCTTTAACTCGGGAACATTATATCCTGGTAATTTAAAATTTGGATTTTCATTTATATTTTTTTTATAATCTTGAGCTGAGCTAGTTTTTGAAATCGGGTTATTTTCATCAGTGAAGAGATTAGTAATCCTCGAATTAAATATTTCCATGTCATCGATGATTTTATTACCCGCGAAGACTACACTAATGAACTCAGCTTGTGTGAGAAGACCGGATCTTAACGACGGTAATAACAATTTAAAATCCTGATTCATTTTTTCGAAGATATGGGATTCAATATCTCCGATTGCTGGACTTGTTTCATGTATTTCCAGAATTTCACCTTCCTCTGGGATATAATCATTATAAAGTGGAATTATCCACTCATTTTTACCATATTCATTCTTACGTCGATATCTTTTTGTAAAGTTTATATCGAGGAGGGTTTTATATCCTTTTGATGGATTTTCAGGTCCTATTTCATCAGTGACGTAATCAGATTTTACAGGCTCGGGCGTGGAATTACCAGCACTTCTAGGTGGATCTTCGGGCCATCCTAATACTGTTCTTATTGAACTGTTATAAATATCTACAACATACCCAGGGGAGCTTATTTCAATTGTAGATGATAGTGTTGGTTCATGAACTGTTATCGCAATTTTTGATTCTTTTTTTAGTAATGGATTTTATTCTACGTTGTAATTCATTATTAATTTGCTCAATTTGATAGGACCCAGTTGGTATTGAAACAACGTTCCAATCTGGAGTGTCATCTTTTTTATTCCTATATGCAAATACCAGAGAATTATTAGGTTTCTGACCGCCAAATGGAACCGATCTGATATTAGGCCAACTATGATACACTCGTAATTTTGCCAACGCGATTTCCTTTACTGAAACAGGTGAAGGAAAATTCACACTGAATTTAGGGTTTGTTGACGATATTGATATCATACTTGTTTTCCGCGGAGTGGTATTTTCTGCTATCCGCTGAAGTAGTTGAATCTCTTGCGACATTATTATTATTATTTACAATGTCTAATTTTGCAATAGATGAAAAAACGCTAGCGTTTTTAATCGTAGTATCATAAATACGTATCATCGCGGAGAATTCGTCTTCGGTAATTATCGTATCATCAATCGATGATGACATCAACGAGGATAATTGTGAGTAACCGGTAGATACTGCTTGATGTTTTACTATATAATCGTTAAGTTTTTCTTGAGAACACGATGATATTTTTTTAGTAATAGCATTTGCAATTCCAGCAAATGTTGTCACCGCGGAAATAGCAATTGGGACGGCAATCGGAGCTACCATTGTTACTGAAGATAGTATAATACCAGCACCGGCCATTATGCCAGATACCGAGTATACTGTAACATCAATTACGGTAATTCTCCTGCGATACTTTTTAATTTTTATTTCATATTCATCAATGAGTGTTTTTAGTTTTGTTAAGAACTCTTTGACGGTATCATAGCGATATTGCGATGACGGAATCATATTATTTTAAAATCTCAAGTGGTTTCTAATTGTTAAAAATTCTAATTTAGATCAGCTACAAACTCCATGTACCATACAAATGATGTCTTATTTAAATTAGGATCAGTGCTTGTTATTGTAAACCGTTTGTATTCATCCAGGTCAATAGTCGTTGAAATCACGTTGTTGTATCCATATGAAGTCGATGATGATATATTAAACTGATTCAGTGACACTATTGTTAATCGATAAATACCCTTCTTTGACACAGTGAGAGTTATTGTATTCTTTTTAGGTTCCCAATCTAATGATCCAGAGAGAACTGTGTATATCATATTTATGATATTCCTCTCATGAGGAATCTTTATTCTTTCAAGTAGCGGAAGATTGTCTGTTTTAAATTTTGTAATATCCTCGATAGAATTTTTAATACTATTAATGTTATCTCTAATAATACTAAATCCAGCATCATTAATATTTTTAATATTGGATTTAATTTCATCAAAATTGGATTTAATTTCAGCGAGAGATGGAGAGGTTACCGCTGGTGTTCCAAAAAATTTATTGATAATATTTCTACGAAGGGAAGTATATGTTGTTATATGTTTTTCAAGTTCTTCATTTAAATTTTTTAATGCATCTGTGATTGTAGAAACAAGTACACCTGGTTTGAGTTTTCCATCATTTGAATATAACACTATTGTATCTTCAACGACGTCACGTCTTCGTATTAAGACATCATCCAATGAAACATTACTAGATTTCAATTTGCCCTGGCGATCTTGAAATACAACTATTTCCCCAGGATCTACACTTGACAAATTTAATGTCTCGGCGATTTCATCTTCGATTATTTTTTTTACACTTTCCACATCGAATTTACTATCGGTTTCTGTTTTTTTTTATTCTGATAAAGGTCGTCCCCAAATATCAATCATTATACAAAAACGCTACGTTTTTCTAAATCATAACGCTATCGTTTTTGCCATTGCCTGCTAGTATATTCATTAACAACAACTTGTGGTGGTTTCCTTGGAAATTTAGATATCTCTGCAAGGACATTTAATACTTCACGACCGCATATCGGTGGATCATTTAACTGTTGTGTTGGTAGCGTGGAATAAAAAATTGGAGATGACTTTGTTATTGTGGATACATATCGCATGAATTCTTTTGGTGGAGCTAATCCATATGAATCAAAATAGACAATTCCACGTGGATCAATTGCATATGCGACCCAATGAGTTCCTTTTCCGCTGCTGTTATCGAGATTGATAATACCCGTTTCATTTTTCATTGGTTTTGACGGTAATTGATCTCTCATGAAAACTCCTCTAAAGTTTTTTATTGATAATGATTTTACAGCATCAATTAAATCAAAATTGGATATTGGTGAGAATACTAGGGATTTTTCCACTAGTAAGCCGTTCCTGGTATTCTTAGGCCTGTGCCCTTATACCAATTGTATGGGGTTCCTGGTAGTCTTAGACCCTTTCCTTTTTTTTATAGCCTTTCCCAGTAGCTTTTTTCAGGGCCATTCCTGCAGCAGTATCAACGGCTCCTAACGCTGCCGCCTTCGCAACCGCTGGGGCAGCCGCTGCAATCAATGCTGGAATAGCAGCTAACAGCGGGAATATACCACCTGATTTTATCATACTGGCGATTGCTGCTTTCGAAAAATCAATTTGAACTCCTCGTTTGTTCTTTAGCGCATCATTGAAATGTTTTATTTGACGATCTGTCAATGATAATTTATGTGCACAACGGACATTTGAGTGGGTTTCAGCGTTATTGTAGTTCCACATTCTTTAGCCGACTTTGATTTCAATTTCTTGACCTGACCATCAGTCAACTGGACATTAACAATACTATATGTCATTCTGTTCTAAAATATAATTTACACTTTCAATTGATCTTATTGCGAAAATCCTAACTACATGTTTTCCACTGGTGCATCAATAAGTCTCATTCGTCCGCCATCTCCTTCTAACAACATTGATTTATCACTGAGAATGACAGCAACTGCTCTATAATCGGCTATACCAGCAGGGCGTTGTACCCGAGCTTGGAAGTATATATCAACAACAGATTGTCTCATCATGTCAAGATGTTCCAATGAAAAGTAATAAATCGGATAGTGTTTTTCAAAATCAATTTGCGATATTTGCAAACCAGTATCAACATTTTGATCACGACCCATATACGACAATATTCTATGATATACACGAGCTATGTTGTTGTTTTCATAATTAAGCTGTACAATCTCTGCTGGCTCTTGTTGTCCGTTTATTCTCAACGAAACTTCACTTACTCCTAATTTATCAAATATCATATGACTAGATAATTGTCGACCCACTCGATTTGCATCCTGTAACGCTATAAAGATATGACGTGGAGCTGAAACACCTTGTTTTGATGCTAAGTGCCATGTAAATATGCCATTTACATTATCCTGCTTCGTATCAGTCGTTGTTGTTAGCCAACTTAGCAATGATTTTCCACCTGTGTCCATAAACGATAGTAATTGTTGCTCTATTGTAACTGCTGGTGTCAAGACGGGTATCCATAGAACCAATTTCTTTAAAATGACTTTACCATCATCAACACCATTAGCATGCCAAATTGCATCATTGTCATTTTCTTTTCGCACTAACACAACCGTATGCTTTGCTCCATAGATGACTTTTCTGACATTTCTACAGAATCCGAATATATGATGTAACGGAATTGCACATGAAAACCGTCGATGTTGTCCTTTTAATGCTCCTTTTCGTGTTGCAAATCCTAGATTGAAATTATCATTGACCTTTTTTAAAATGTCGAATTCAGCGCCTGGTCTATCTTCACGGTCTAGATTAGCTGCGAGTTGTTGATCAGCTTCTGCAGTAGCTCTCGCGGTTCGTACTTTAATAAACTGAATATGGTCAGCATGATCAGAAGTATCCTTAGCAAACATCATAGACGGACCAGCCGACCTTGTATAATCATCAGAATATCTCGCAAGTCCGATTATTGTTGTTGCAATATCAACATTTTGTTCTATTGATTCAATTTCTTTTCCATCAATGATATATCTTGCACTGTTAAATAGCGCCATAATGCCATTATTTACGAAACCAACTCGGATATTTGGGTTATCCCCATATGGCGTATCAGCTGCAACATTTGTTACAAGCTCTCCTTCTACTTCAATAAATGCCTCACACGGCAAAAAGTATCTACTTGTATCTTGAACTTGAAGTTCAACTCTCCCTCGTTGATTAGGCTCTCTTGCAGGATAGGCATAATACTGATAGTTAATTTTAGAATCATCTTTATTCACCGGCGCTGCCATATCAAACGCTGGATCAGCAATTTTTTTAAATGCCATTTATACTAAAACGTATCGTTTTTCTAAATGTAGTAATGCTATCATTTTCTTTTTCGTCTGACATTTTTACAATTTCCTCCAAGACCGCTTCCCGCTATCATACTTGCAATATTACTACTATCTGGTGAAGTCATTGCTAATGATGCTAGTTTTTGTTCCACTGCGTTATTTATCACTTTACTGACATTTGCAGGCATCATTGTTGTTGAAGGTAGCGGTGTTGAAACTATTTGTGGTGGTTTTCGTCCGAATCTAGATTTCACCAATGACGTTATTCTATTCTTTGCGGTAGAAAAGGCCGTTCCTGCAAGATCTCCAACAGCGTTAATTCCCTTATTACGAATAACATCAATGGCTTTCATCGCTAATTGTTTAGCAATTGGTGCTACTTTTGGGGCTGTTCTTGTGAATAAACCCGCTATGGTATTTCCAAGGCCGTCTCCATAGTATGCCTTATAAACGGGCAATCTTGAGTTTACTACATACACGTTTGTTGGTTTATTGTGATTATAGTGTACTATCATCTTATTTGAAATGACTTTGTAATTTCTAAATGCAAGCAATTAGAAATTTCAATCGCTATAATAACCTTCCCCTGGAATTCCGTCCATTAACTCATCCAAGAGTTCTCGATACGTATGAATATCAATTATCCCACTTTGGAATAATCGTCTGCAAATATCAAATGCTTCATTAGTTATTTCGACTGAGTTATTCCCAGCTCGCTTACCTCCCATAAGAACCTCAAGTCGTGATATATCATTAATGATATTACTAGGAATGAAGAACTTTCTGGTTCGGAAACGTTTTGCATTTCTGGAGCTGTTCGGAAACGTTTTGAATTTCTGGAGATTGTCGACCTTGACCTCGACCTCGACCTCGACCTCGTCCTCGACCTCGACCTTGTTGTTGTTCTTTTCGTTGTTGTTGTTGTTGTTGTTGTTGATCTAAACCATACTTATTAACTCCCATTTTAAAAGCTAGGTAATTCAAGTCACTCTTATTTAAATTGCCGGTGATTTCTTGATTAATTTTAAATAACCAATCCACCCATTGATCTTGTTTTATTGTGTTTTTTTTATACTCGTCTTTTAAAAATTCTCCTCTGTTATAATAACGTTCGGCAGCGAATTTACCAAATGGCACATAGTCTTCAGTTTTCAGCAATTGAAACTGTTTGATTTTTTCTATAGCTTCATCAGTGAATTTCTCGCTAAAAGGAACACTTTTTTAGTGGAAACTTTTTCAATAGAATCACTAGCATCTTCAACGGGGTTATCATCAATATCAATATTACCCATTTGTTGTATTTCTCGCTGAGTTTGTAACTCACCTGAAAGCTGTTTTATTCCCTCGTGAGTTTTTTCAGTTTCTGTAGCAATCTTTCCTAATACATCAATAATAGTTACTGCTCCCTCTTTAGGGATGTCGCCGTATATAGCACGTTCTGTTGCAAGTTTCATATCTTTAGTGGCTTTAGTTACAGGGGCAAAAAGTTGTTCGCTTCCAATAGAAAAGTCAGTCTGCGCTTGCTGTCTAAGCTGTAGTTTATCTCGCACGTCATCTCGAATTGGTATAAACTTTTTCAGTAATGCTAACCTCTCACGGGCTAGTCTGGTAGTTAATGCTTCTGATGTCATTATTGGAAATGCTAACGTTTTTTCAATTGTGGGTTTCAATACTTGCATTTTCAGACTCATCAATCAAACGTCTTATAGATTTCATTTTCAAAGCAATCTCTGACCGAACTTGGTACTGTTCCCCGAGTTTCTTTCTAATGGCTTCAACTATACTAAATAGCCGAATGAATAAATTAATATCATTGTTATACAAAGAATCATTAACCGCTTTTTGGATTCTTTTTATCAGTGAATACATTTTAGGTAGAACATATCTTCCACGTTTCAATTGTATATGAATTTGTTCAAATTCATTCAAAAGTCTGTCTTCATTCAAAAATTCAGAAAGTACGATTCCTTGATTTCTTAAATTTGATATTTATGTGATGATAGATGTAATATCTTGAAATTCCATTTATTGAATATTATCTTTAAAATATTTTTATCTAAGATATTCATATACAAACAAAAACAAAAACATATACAATGCCTATCCCTTCCTCATTCGAGTTCCGAGGCAAGGGAGGCACATACATTAAAGACTTATACAATACCCTAACTCCCCAATCGAGTTCAAGGGCGGGTTATATGGGTATTAGACGTGAAATCCAAGTGATTTCTTTACAAACATTGAACATATAACATGAAGCCTTATTTGGAAACCTCTTTCGCGCCAAACGACGTCAAAGAGGCCCAGAGGGGGGGACAGCACATTCTTGGAACTCATTTAGTGCCTTCGCATTATATAAGCCCAAGGGCCACAAACATAGATCTCCCAATTGGAAGCTCTAACGTAACAAATGCTATATTAGGTCTTCCGGAATGAATATATATATATGTTGTGGGGGGGACAGTACATTACATATAGGATGATTATATATACAATGCGATTATATAGGATGGTATATATACAATGAAATGATAGGATGGTTATATATACAATGAAATGATAGGATGGTATGATAGGGACAGTACAGGACGATACAAACATGAAACGATGGGGCGGTCCTACACCCAATCTACCAATCAAAAGCAACCCAAGAAATTAACCCTGGTTGCAGTTGAAAAAATTCAACCACACCATGTCAATGGCGTGGGAGGTTTGATTGGTAAATTGGGCTTCGTTTTAAAGCCCCAAACTTATTACGGCTCATATTATATATAAGGTGACTAATACTGCAGTGTCAATGTGTAGGTGTGTATTTATTTTCCTAGCATTTCATAATGAATATTGTGTAGTAATTTCAATGGAAGCTAAGTATTTAAATAAAACATTAAAACAAGAAATACAACTGTTAAATAATAGCAATTTTTTTATTAATTTCTATAATATTACGATTAAATAATCGTAGTAATAATGGATTTACATGACAAGATAACTCTGTCATGGGGATCCCTGTCAATTCAGGACCTGCTATTTCTTGAATCGAGAATGATATTTTTCTGAATTTTATTACATGTCCACACTAAAAAAACTAAACTACATGTAGCGCGTTTTACTATTTTGACCTCACATACAATATATTTTAATTTGTAATTACAAAGTAATTTCATTTTCATACAAAATCTAAACAGCGCTGTTAACGTGTCTTTGTAATTGGGATTTTTAAAAAATCTATTAATAGAACCTTGACCTCGGCCATACATAACTCTGTCAAATTGTCTACCTACAGGTTTTTCCAACAAAACCCTAACTGCTGTTCTCAATACAGTCTTTAAAAACAAGAAACAATAACACAAAATCAAAATCCGTAAACTGATACGTATATATACCGAGTTAACCATTAAATACGTACATGAGATCACACACATCATTAATTCAATCCAATTTCACATGTGTTCTCGCACGAATTACATATCCGGGAATCAATATCGAAAGTAGGATAGTCACGTGACGATCAGTAGTAATGAGGGGAAATACGGAACAAAATTTAAAAAAAAGAATATATTTTATTAATAGTAATTATTGAGAGTCATTTCATGCGTATGAAAACTTTATTCTATGTCCATTTTTCTTTGAGATAGCTGTTTGACAAATCCCTTCAGCAACTTTTCGTACTGAAGGCATACATATTTCAAAATATTTCCCTGCAGCATTCATTGATTGAAAAATTCTTTTTTCATTCGTCGCTGTATCAAATGACTGTACTGGTCTCTTTCCAACTGACTTACAAGTCCCTGTCTTTCCTCTTTTTGTATTCTCTCTTTGAGAAATACATTGTAAATTTTCAAGAGAATTATTTTGAATATTAGAATCAATGTGATCAATAACACTGCCATCTTTAATCGGTCCCATATAATACTCAAAGACTGCCCTATGACAGAGATATCCCTTTCCTCCAGCAGTAAATTGCAAGTATCCCTGATTATTAACAAAACCAATTGGTTTTTTCAGTCTACAGTGTCTAACAACACCATTACGAGATATTTCATAATTAACAAGTATTTGATGTGGTCTGAATTCTTGCTCCATTTATATATAATAATACTATTTGTCTAATTCATCATTTGCTTTAATTATAAATCTATTAATGTAGTCTTGAGGGGTTTTTATGATTTTGTCTTTGACAGAGTCATGGTTAGGGTCAATGATAGCGTTTTTTATTCGTTTATCATAATAACGTTTTAATTCTCTAAACCGCTTACCCCCACAATTGATACATAATTGTGATTTTCCTCTCACACCCACCCCACAATTTATGCATGGGGACGGGCCTGTCGAATTATTTCTGACACTCTGTAAGTGATATCCACAGAATTCACCTCTACAAGATTTATTGCATGGGGTTACTGATCCAATCATAAGCCATTTGCAGTGATTCATTATATATAAACAAACTTTTCTATTTAAATACTTGTCTTATTTATATGAATGAAGAATTCAAGAGATTATCGGCAATCAAGCCTTGGAAAAATATTAAATTCAATCTTGATAGAACTCTCGAAGATGTACCAAAAGAGAGAATAAATAATAGAAGTCTGATTAGAAAAATACGAGATTGTGTTCAAGAGTTTAAACAGGACGGTGCATCACACACCTGGTCAACATTTAGAATTGATGGTGTTGTTGATGCTAGAATGAATGATGAAACAGCAGCTATGATACTATCACAACTTGGCAATAAACGGTATTTTCTCAGAGTGAAATTCATTATCAATTTAGAATCGGGCGAATATATTATAAGAGACAAATTTGTTCCAATTCTCAAAGATAGGACAACAGTCATTGTTAGCCGTGATTCCAGACCAGGGCTGTTAACTGGAATTGATAAACCATACTATGAAAAAGCGTATCCAGAAACAGCAGTCGTTTATGGGATGTATCCGTTAAATAACCCTGACATTGGAAAACTAGCACCAATGAAACAGTCAACATCAGTGGAAAAGCCACTCAACTGTGTGGCACAACGAGTCTTAGAACACTTTACAAATGCACTCCGTGGGAATAAATTAACCGATAACATAAAAAAATAGATCAATGGGAGCTAACAGTGAAAGAGAACGGAGCAACTATTTCCGATATAGCTAGATTGGAAAAGTCGTTGAGATTTCCGATAACCGTTTCAACGATAACTGGCGAAGTATTATACGAATCGAAATACAATAAAAACGGAGCTCCAATCAAAATTATTGATCATAACAAACACGCATGGACATCCGCGGTTACAATATTCCCGCGAGAGAGAACAGTGAAGTATATCCCAGAAGAATTCACCAAGGATGGCATTCTCACTGAAGAAAGATTATTCGATGCTATTGCTAGTTTGTGTAAAACGACCCTGTATCAGTATGGCTACTTCATAGTTTTGAAGATGAAGAATGTCAATTCAATCAATTTGTGAAACCTAACGGTGAATTATATCGCAGTGAAAGTCTACATAATAGGATGAAAAATCTAGCAATAAGTCTCAGTGAAAACGCTAGCGTTTTTAATGGAAAATCCGAAGATTACGAACAGTTACTTACAAATTGTTTTACAATTCCATCGGTTGCAGCTCATTTTGCAAGAAAGAAAAATAATTGGAAACCAACACGAAAAGAGTTTTTACAGGATGTTCAATCCAGCTGTTTGGAATATTATCATGGCGGTCTATGGAACGTTAAATACAATCGTGAAAGTATGATATCAGTTGATATCGTTGCTTGTTATCCAGGAAGTTTTCTAGGATATGGATTCGCTGGTGAGTATTTTAAACGGTTTGGACATCCCACACATGAAATGACTCGCGTTGCTATTAATGGACCATTGCCTGATTTTGATTTGACCGGTTTTGCTTGCGTAGTATCATTTGAATTCGCTGAAGGACTTCATCCGTGTTGTTATATTTGGATTGGTAGACACATGGCTGAAAGGATGTGGTTACCAATAGTGTTATTACGATATATGATTGATTGTAAAATGTTAGTTTCGTTGATTGTCAGCGAAGCGATTATCTCATATCAAAAACAAACCAATGTCTGGTTACCAGAACCAGAATGTCTTGATAGTATAATCGATAAGTCTAGAAAACATATTGATGCTGACGAGGAGTACATCATTGAATGGTCAAAAAAGATATTTAATCAACGAAATAGTGAAGCAAAGGATCTCGGCCGAAGAATAATCGGTAAATTTACACAAGGTGGAAAAAAATTTAACTTTAAAAGACAATCCTCACGATTGATTATAGATGATGCCGAATACGACTTCGTTATTAAAGATGCAGTAGAGAAAAATAGATACGCAAATTGTAAAACAGCCTTTTTGTCCAATAAAACAAAGTTAGGTAGAATTGTTACTTACAGTGATGGAGAAAGCTCTGCATATCTACATTTAAGGGCTTCTATGCTGGGTTATGCATCTATCAATTTATTTGCAATGATAAATAGATTTCCTAGTATAGCAGTCAGAGTTGCAATTGATTCAATGTATGTCGATAAAAATATATCAAAGAGATAACTAAATTTACTAATAGCGAAGAGACTTGGGGAACATGGCGAATTAAACATGAAATACAACGCGATTATTCTGAATCAGCAGACCTTGAGATTAAAAGCAGTTACCTGAAGAACGATAATTCTATCAGTGAAAAATCCGAAGGATTTTCTATGTCTAAAGCACCACCGATATCAGATCCAATTTGTAGATATAAAACAGTTTATTTAAACGGTTGTGGTGGATCTGGAAAGACAACACGTGCGATAGAATTATATCGAGAGAGAACGTCCATGATTGTACTCACACCAACTCATAGACTAGCGAGAGAGATCAAACAACGAAATGTTGAAGCTTGCACGTATCATAGTTTTTTTTTATACAAGGGCGATGCTTGGACTCCTGAGCGAATGGGCGAGAAATTTATTCCAGCGGTTATTATTTGGGATGAAGCATGTACTGTTTCAGAAGATGTATTAAAAATGTTTCTTGATTGGTTATTGCAAAATAATACAAAAATTATATTGTGCGGCGATCATGGTCAACCACCATTTGTTGGTAGAAGTCCACATAATTGGTTAAAAGGATTTGTTGATTATTACGAAGAAATTGATACTGACTATAGAGCACTCGATGAGCAGTTACGTGAGTTTAAAAAACTAATTAGATTACAACCCGATAGAATTCAATGTGAAGTAGCGCGTGAAATAATTTCTGAAACACCTTTGAATGATTTTTGGGAAACATGGAAACCAAATGATTTTGTAGTAGCAAGTAGAAAGATAGTCAGAGACGCACTTCAGAAAAAGTTGTTTGAGCTACACAAGAAAAAATTCCCAACGTTTCCAGTGCCGTTGTGTTATAGACCATTGGATACACGAAAGCAGAATATTGAAGTTGAAATTCCAGGCCAGACGGAGAAACAGATTCTAGTGTTAAATGATATTGTGCTAGTTGATATCAATACTGTAGAAGATGCATTATGCGCTGATAAATCACCATGGACGCTTGGTTATGTAACAACAATACACTCGTCACAAGGATTAACCATCACGGATACAATTGTTTGGATAGTTGATAATCGCATTGAATGGTCAAATTTAGTCTATCTCGCAGTGTCCAGAGTACGACGAATAAATCAACTACGAAGGATTGTTTTCGATGATGATTTTAATGCAAACGATGATAACACTGATATTAGCATCATTAATAAAAAAAACTCTCTGGTTACAAACAGCAGGACAAAAAAAAACAACGAGAATTTGATATTGATGCTGAAGTAATAATCGCATTAAAAGAACAACAGAATAATCACTGCGCCAGTTGCAATTGTATAATGCACTGGCAGTATTCGGATAAAGACCCTCGACAATTCACCGTAGACAGAAAAAATAACAGTCTTGGTCATGTCAGAAACAATGTGATGTTGACCTGTCTTGAGTGTAATAGACGTAACGGAGCTAGTTAAGACCATGTGGCGGTAATTGAGTATCGTCCGGAATGACTTGTAGTTGTTCGCGTGTAAAACCACACTGAGGTGCAGTTGAATCCAATCTGTAGATTGGAGGTCTACCAGTTGATCGCGTTATGGTTGAAATTTTATGCGTAGTAACACTCCATATAGGATCAGTAGCTCTTCTTTTACCGCCTTCAAGCTCTCCTGGTTCGTATAAATATCTCACAGTAACATCACCGAGAAGTGGCTGAGTGCTAACCCGCTGTGGTTGTTCGGGAATATATTCTTTTTTTATTGCAATATTTGGTTTCATATTAATAGTTCGAGTAATCTCGTTATTTAACGCTGCAACTACACTCGGTAATCTTTGGACCCATTCACGAGATCGTTTTTCTTGGATGAATTCTTTTGCATATTGATATCCAAATAACCGTTCTGCAAGAGTTCTATTAAATCGTTCTACAATTGCCTGATCACGATGTAACGCAGTATGTCCCCGTCGTATTGTAACACTATGAGTTTTCATTGTTGATAGAACAGCACCTTGAAACTCTTTGCCAGGATCAACTTGTAATAGATTTGGCCATCTTAGAGGACCTCGTCGATAAATCCTTTCAAATGCAGAAGCGACTTCAGAAGCTGACTTTGTTTTCAATGGTTCTGCTTGTTTAAATCGACTCGCAATATCAACTACAGTTAGCGCGTATTTGTAACCATGGTCATGTGGTAAAAACAATAAATCAGCCTGATGAACTTCATTGGGTACGGTAACATCAAAATGAGAATAATTAATTTGTTTAGGCGGTGGTAGATAAATTTGCCATATAGCTTGTTTGGATAACCAATCTTTTGCAGTGGATTTTTTCACTTTTGCAGCGTTAGCGAGTTTACTAATTGCTGCTTTACCCCTCCAGTATCCTTTCGGAGAATAATAAATAGATTCCATACTATAAAAAACACTGGTATTTTTAATTACCAGCACCTAACAGTAATTTGCCTTTCATAGCTGATTTGACCAACCATGAAGCCAATTTTTCTTTGAAGGATTTATCGGGAATAGCATTTAACGCATGAATTAATTTTACATCCGCGATATGTCTTTGTTGCAAATTATTGCTTTTATATGCAACATCATGAGCATGACATGCCTTATCAATAGCATTTATCGGATACTCACCTGGCCGGGGCTGATTTTGATCATCAAGTCTGATATCTAATCTCGTTCCGGGACCACAGTAGCTATATCCTGGAAGGTGTTTTTCTCCGGGGTATTTTGCCCATGGGGTTCCGGGGAGTTTTCCAAGTTTTGCGGCAATATCACCTCCGAGTTGCTTTTTTTTTAAAAATCGAAATTTTTTTGTACCACATGTTACACACTTACCAGTAAGCGCTAGTCTATTGTTTGTAGTTGTAATGGTTGTCTGATCGGTTGTATCAGTACGCTGTTTACACTTAACACAATATAGATCCATAATTTATATATAGAGTTATGAATATAATTGACTTTTCAGCGACTAAAAGAAGAGAACCGGTAAAACACCACGCAGCGCTTCCGAATTCTGTCCGTGCCATTATAATCGGACCATCTGGATCAGGCAAAACACAATTGCTGCTTAATTTGATAATGCGATTTATGAAGTGGGATAAATTATATTTAGTTGCCCCATCCGTAGATGATCAACGGTGCTATGAAGTGCTAAAAGATTATAATGAAAATGCATTAGAAATTAAAGGTGAAAGTGTAATTGATTTTATAACAGATATTGATGATGCACCATGCGTAGATGACCTCGATGGAGACATAAACAATCTTGTAGTGTACGATGATGTAATGTTAGATAATCAAAAGAACCCTGCTAGAGTATTTTCCCGAGGTAGGCATAAAAACACTGACGTGATATATGTCACTCAACGATATACTCAAATTCCAAAAGTGATTCGCGATAACTGTAATATTCTTGCTGTATTCAATGGCGTTGATACACATACGCTACGAAATATTTGGCAAACATGGTGTTCCGATATGGACTTCAATGGATTTAAAAATTACTTTGGTCATGCTCAGTCTGTCCCATATGTATTTATAACAATAAATTTACACGACCCTCGGTCACGATATCGTATTGGACTTGATCAAATATTTGGTTAAATAATTTGTATTAATCAGCAGCAGGGAGGGTGAAATGACAACATATTTGCGACGTAGATGGCAGCAATTTGAGGGTGGTTATGACAATGTATTTGCGACAAAATCGCTAAGGCTCCATTTGTAAAATGGGGTCTTTATTTTTTTTTGGTTAAAATATGAGAATTCGTAGGAAGGTTCCATTTGGCATTCTGAGGCTTTAATCGATTTTGTCGCAAAAATTTTTAGGATTCACCCTCCCTGCTGCTGATTGTTATGTACAAATATTAATTAGCTATTGTTAATTATATGGATCAAACAAGGATTGTTATGTACAAATATTAATTAGCTATTGTTAATTATATGGATTAAACAAGGATTGTTATGTACAAATATTAATTAGCTATTGTTAATTATATGGATTAAACAAGGATTGCTATGTACAAATATTAATTAGCTATTGTTAATTATATGGTTTAAACAAGAATTGTTATGTACAAATATTAATTACCTATTGTTAATTATATGGATCAAACAAGGATTGTTATGTACAAATATTAATTAGCTATTGTTAATTATATGGATCAAACAATGATTGTTATGTACAAATATTAATTAGCTATTGTTTACTATATGGATCAAACAAGGATTGTTATGTACAAATATTAATTAGCTATTGTTTACTATATGGACCAAACAAGCATTGTTATGTACAAATATTAATTAGCTATTGTTAATTATATGGATCAAACAAGGATTGTTATGTACAGATATCAATTAACTATTGTTAATTATTTGGATCAAACAAGGATTGTCATTACAAATATTAATTAGCTATTGTTAATTATATGGATCAAACAAGGATTGTTATGTACAAATATTAATTAGCTATTGTTAATTTTATGGATCAAACAAGTATTGTTATCTACAAATATTAATTATCTATTGTTTACTATATGATTCAAACAATAATTGTTATGTATAAATATTAATTAGCTATAGTTTACTATATGGATCAAACAAGGATTGTTATGTACAAATATTAATTAGCTATTGTTTACTATATGGATCAAACAAGGATTGTTATGCACAAATATTAATTAGCTATTGTTTACTATATGGATCAAACAAGAATTGTTATGTACAAATATTAATTAGCTATTGTTTACTATATGGATCAAACAAGGATTGTTATGTACAAATATTAATTAGCTATTGTTAATTATATGGATCAAACAAGGATTGTTATGTACAAATATTAATTAGCTATTGTTAATTTTATGGATCAAACAAGTATTGTTATCTACAAATATTAATTATCTGTTGTTTACTATATGATTCTAACAAGGATTGTTATGTATAAATATTAATTAGCTATAGTTTACTATATGGATCAAACAAGGATTGTTATGTACAAATATTAATTAGCTATTGTTTACTATATGGATCAAACAAGGATTGTTATGAACAAATATTAATTAAATATTGTTTACTATATTGATCAAACAAGGATTGTTATGTACAAATATCAATTAGCTATTGTTTACTATATGGATCAAACAAGGATTGTTATGTACAAATATTAATTAGCTTTTGTTTACTATATGGATCAAAGAAGGATTGTTATGTACAAATATTAATTAGCTATTGGTTACGATATGGATCAAACAAGGATTGTTATGCACAAATATTAATTAGCTATTGTTTACTATAAGGATCAAAAAAGGATTGCTATGTACAAATATCATTTAGCTATTGTTTACTCTATGGATCGAACAAGGCTTGTTATGTACAAATATCAATTAGCTATTGTTTACTATATGGATCAAACAAGGATTGTTATGTACAAATATCAATTAGCTATTGTTTACTATATGGATCAAACAAGGATTGTTATGTACAAATATTAATTATCTATTGTTTACTATATGGATCAAAAAAGGATTGTTATGTAAAAATATCAATTATGTATTGTTTACTATATGGATCAAACAAGGATTGTTATGTACAAATATTAATTAGCTATTGTTTACTATATAGATCAAACAAGGATTGTTATGTACAAATATTAATTATCTATTGTTTACTATATGGATCAAACAAGGCTTGTTATGTACAAGTGTTAATTAGCTATTGTTTATTTTAAGGCTCAAACAAGGCTTGTTATGTACAAATATCAATTAGGTATTGTTTAATATATGGATCAAACAATGGTTGTTATGTACAAATATTAATTAGCTATTGTTTATTATATACCTCAAACAAGGCTTGTTATGTACAGATATTAATTAGCTATTGTTTGCTGTATGGATCAAACAAGGATTGTTATGTACAAATATTAATTAGCTATTGTGTATTATATGGATCAAACTAGGCTTGTTATGTACAAATATTAATTAGCTATTGTTTACTATATGGATCAAACAAGGATTGTTATGTACAAATATCAATTAGGTATTGTTTACTATATGGATCAAACAAGGATTGTTATGTACAAATATCAATTAGGTATTGTTTACTATATGGATCAAACAAGGATTGTTATGTACAAATATTAATTAGCTATTGTTCACTATATGGATCAAACAAGGCTTGTTATGTACAAATGTTAATTAGCTATTGTTTATTTTATGGCTCAAACAAGGCTTGTTATGTACAAATATCAATTAGGTATTGTGTACTATATGGATCAAGCAATGGTTGTTATGTACAAATATTAATTAGCTATTGTTTATTATATACCTCAAGCAAGGCTTGTTATGTACAAATATTAATTAGCTATTGTTTTCTATAGGGATAAAACAATGGTGTTATGTACACATATTAATTAGCTATTGTTTATTATATGGCTCAATCAAGGCTTGTTATGTACAAATATCAATTAGGTATTGTTTACTATATGGATCAAACAATGATTGTTATGTACAAATATCAATTAACTATTGTTAATTATAGGGATCAAACAAGGATTGTCAGTACAAATATTAATTAGCTATTGTTAATTATATGGATCAAACAAGGATTGTTATGTACAAATATCAATTAGCTATTGTTAATTTTATGGATCAAAAAAGTATTGTTATCTACAAATATTAATTATCTATTGTTTACTATATGATTCAAACAAGGATTGTTATGTATAAATATTAATTAGCTATAGTTTACTATATGGATCAAACAAGGATAGTTATGTACAAATATTAATTGACTATTGTTTACTATATGGATCAAACAAGGATTGTTATTAACAAATATTAATTAGCTAATGTTTACTATATTGATCAAACAAGGATTGTTATGTACAAATATCAATTAGCTATTGTTTACTATATGGATCAAACAAGGATTGTTATGTACAAATATTAATTAGCTATTGTTTACTATATGGACCAAACAAACATTGTTATGTACAAATATTAATTAGCTATTGTTAATTATATGGATCAAACAAGGATTGTTATGTACAGATATCAATTAACTATTGTTAATTATTTGGATCAAACAAGGATTGTCATTACAAATATTATTTAGCTATTGTTAATTATATGGATCAAACAAGGATTGTTATGTACAAATATTAATTAGCTATTGTTAATTTTATGGATCAAACAAGTATTGTTATCTACAAATATTAATTATCTATTGTTTACTATATGATTCAAACAATAATTGTTATGTATAAATATTAATTAGCTATAGTTTACTATATGGATCAAACAAGGATTGTTATGTACAAATATTAATTAGCTATTGTTTACTATATGGATCAAACAAGGATTGTTATGCACAAATATTAATTAGCTATTGTTTACTATATGGATCAAACAAGAATTGTTATGTACAAATATTAATTAGCTATTGTTTACTATATGGATCAAACAAGGATTGTTATGTACAAATATTAATTAGCTATTGTTAATTATATGGATCAAACAAGGATTGTTATGTACAAATATTAATTAGCTATTGTTAATTTTATGGATCAAACAAGTATTGTTATCTACAAATATTAATTATCTGTTGTTTACTATATGATTCTAACAAGGATTGTTATGTATAAATATTAATTAGCTATAGTTTACTATATGGATCAAACAAGGATTGTTATGTACAAATATTAATTAGCTATTGTTTACTATATGGATCAAACAAGGATTGTTATGAACAAATATTAATTAACTATTGTTTACTATATTGATCAAACAAGGATTGTTATGTACAAATATCAATTAGCTATTGTTTACTATATGGATCAAACAAGGATTGTTATGTACAAATATTAATTAGCTTTTGTTTACTATATGGATCAAAGAAGGATTGTTATGTACAAATATTAATTAGCTATTGGTTACGATATGGATCAAACAAGGATTGTTATGCACAAATATTAATTAGCTATTGTTTACTATATGGATCAAACAAGGATTGCTATGTACAAATATCATTTAGCTATTGTTTACTCTATGGATCGAACAAGGCTTGTTATGTACAAATATCAATTAGCTATTGTTTACTATATGGATCAAACAAGGATTGTTATGTACAAATATCAATTAGCTATTGTTTACTATATGGATCAAACAAGGATTGTTATGTACAAATATTAATTATCTATTGTTTACTATATGGATCAAAAAAGGATTGTTATGTAAAAATATCAATTATGTATTGTTTACTATATGGATCAAACAAGGATTGTTATGTACAAATATTAATTAGCTATTGTTTACTATATAGATCAAACAAGGATTGTTATGTACAAATATTAATTATCTATTGTTTACTATATGGATCAAACAAGGCTTGTTATGTACAAGTGTTAATTAGCTATTGTTTATTTTAAGGCTCAAACAAGGCTTGTTATGTACAAATATCAATTAGGTATTGTTTAATATATGGATCAAACAATGGTTGTTATGTACAAATATTAATTAGCTATTGTTTATTATATACCTCAAACAAGGCTTGTTATGTACAGATATTAATTAGCTATTGTTTGCTGTATGGATCAAACAAGGATTGTTATGTACAAATATTAATTAGCTATTGTGTATTATATGGATCAAACTAGGCTTGTTATGTACAAATATTAATTAGCTATTGTTTACTATATGGATCAAACAAGGATTGTTATGTACAAATATCAATTAGGTATTGTTTACTATATGGATCAAACAAGGATTGTTATGTACAAATATCAATTAGGTATTGTTTACTATATGGATCAAACAAGGATTGTTATGTACAAATATTAATTAGCTATTGTTCACTATATGGATCAAACAAGGCTTGTTATGTACAAATGTTAATTAGCTATTGTTTATTTTATGACTCAAACAAGGCTTGTTATGTACAAATATCAATTAGGTATTGTGTACTATATGGATCAAGCAATGGTTGTTATGTACAAATATTAATTAGCTATTGTTTATTATATACCTCAAACAAGGCTTGTTATGTACAAATATTAATTAGCTATTGTTTTTTATAGGGATAAAACAATGGTGTTATGTACACATATTAATTAGCTATTGTTTATTATATGGCTCAATCAAGGCTTGTTATGTACAAATATCAATTAGGTATTGTTTACTATATGGATCAAACAATGATTGTTATGTACAAATATCAATTAACTATTGTTAATTATAGGGATCAAACAAGGATTGTCAGTACAAATATTAATTAGCTATTGTTAATTATATGGATCAAACAAGGATTGTTATGTACAAATATTAATTAGCTATTGTTAATTTTATGGATCAAAAAAGTATTGTTATCTACAAATATTAATTATCTATTGTTTACTATATGATTCAAACAAGGATTGTTATGTATAAATATTAATTAGCTATAGTTTACTATATGGATCAAACAAGGATTGTTATGTACAAATATTAATTGACTATTGTTTACTATATGGATCAAACAAGGATTGTTATTAACAAATATTAATTAGCTAATGTTTACTATATTGATCAAACAAGGATTGTTATGTACAAATATCAATTATCTATTGTTTACTATATGGATCAAACAGGGATTGTTATGTACAAATATTAATTAGCTATTGTTTACTATATGGATCAAACAAGGATTGTTATGTACAAATATTAATTAGCTATTGTTTACTATATGGATCAAACAAGGATTGTTATGAACAAATATTAATTAGCTATTGTTTTCTATATGGATCAAACAAGGATTGTTATGTACAAATATTAATTAGCTATTGTTTACTATATGGATCAAACAAGGATTGTTATGTACAAATATTAATTAGCTATTGTTAATTATATGGATCAAACAAGGATTGTTATGTACAAATATTAATTAACTATTGTTAATTTTATGGATCAAACAAGTATTGTTATCTACAAATATTAATTATCTATTGTTTACTATATGATTTAAACAAGGATTGTTATGTATAAATATTTATTAGCTATAGTTTACTATATGGATCAAACAAGGATTGTTATGTACAAATATTAATTAGCTATTGTTTACTATATGGATCAAACAAGGATTGTTATGAACAAATATTAATTAGCTATTGTTTACTATATTGATCAAACAAGGATTGTTATGTACAAATATCAATTAGCTATTGTTTACTATATGGATCAAACAAGGATTGTTATGTACAAATATTAATTAGCTATTGTTTACTATATGGATCAAACAAGGATTGTTATGTACAAATATTAATTAGCTATTGTTTACTATATGGATCAAACAAGGATTGTTATGCACAAATATTAATTCGCTTTTTTACTATATGGATCAAACAAGGATTGTTATGTACCTTTTTGATGTTTACTCTGGATCAAACAAGGTGTTATTCCCCAAAAATTAATTGCTATTGTTTCTATATGGCCAACAAATTTTTTATTTCAAAATTTTTAATTTGCTTTGTTTCTATATGGATCAAACAAAAGGATTGTTTGTACAAATTTCATTTGTTTTGTTTTCTATTGGATCAAACAATATTTAAACAAAAATTAAAATTTGCTATGTTTTTTATAGGCAAACGGTTGTTTTGTACAAATAATTTAGTATTGTTTCTATTGGATCAAACAAGTTTTTTGTCAAATATTAAATTGCTTTGTTTTTCTTTGGTCAAGCGTTGTTATGTCAAATATTAATTAGTATTTTTTACTTTGGATCAAACAAGGGGTTTTTATGTACAAATATCAAATTTGGTATTTTTTCTATATGGTCAAACAAGTTGTTATGACAAATATAATTAGTTTGTTTCTTATGGTTAACAAGATTGATGTAAAATATAAAAAGCTTTGTTAAATATGACAAACAAAGGTTGTTTATGACAAATATTAAATTTGCTATTTTCCCTTTTGGGTCAAACAGGGTTTTTATGTACAAATATTAATTTCTATTGTTAAATTTGGCTCAACAAAGGTTTTTTTGTAAAAATTTCAAATTTGTTTGTTTACTAAAAGGAAAAAAAGTTTTTGTACAAATATTAATTGTATTTTTTATTAATTAAACAAACAAGGTTTTAGTAAATATTATTGTTTGTTTTTATGGTTTAAAAAAGTTGTTTTGTCAAAAATTAATTAGTATTTTTTTCTATAGGGCCAATGTTGGGGATGTAAAAAATTTAAAATTGCTATTTGGATTTATGATCAAACAAAGGTTGTTTTGTAAAATATTAATTACTTTGTTTTTTTCTGGCCCCAAACAAAGGGTTTTTAGTAAAAAAAATTGCAATGTTTATAGAGACAAAAAAATTGTTTTGTACAAAAATTCAATTTAAGAAATGGTTAAAAGGTTTTTTTGTACAATAAAAATTGGTTTGTTTCTAAAGGTCAAACAAGGGTTTTTTTACAAATATTAATTTTTTTGTTCCATAAATCAAAAAGGCTTTTTTGACAAGTAAAATTAGCATGTTTTTGATCTCTAAAACTTATATGACAAATTTTCAAAAGGTTTGTTTTACAATAAAACAAACAATTTTTATTTTAAAAAAATAATTATATTGTTTATTATATACCTCAAACAAGGCTTGTTATGTACAAATATTAATTAGCTATTGTTTACTATTAAGGTCAGACAAGGCTTGGTATGTACAAATATTAATTAGCTATTGTTTACTATATGGATCAAGCAAGGATTGTTATGTATAAATATTAATTAGCTTTTGTTTACTTTATGGATCAAACTAGGCTTGCTATGTACAAAAATTAATTGCAGCACATCGAATAAGCTTAATCAGGACAGATCAACGTTTTAATCACGTGGTCTAGATACTGATTGCAAATAAGCAACTGTGTTATATCCGTTATTTTTTAAATGATCATTCACTCAGCACAATTGTTTTAGAACAATTCTACAACGGTTACTTCTAGTCAAGAGATAACCTGTATTTAGCACATATAAGTCCAATATTTTATGGTGAAGTCACATATATGGAATCAATCAAAACAGCCTGAAACGGGTGACACTAGCAACAACGTAAGATGTCAATACCAGATGACATACGTTCGCACTATCCGTGAAAGAAAATAATAGAAGACAGTTTTAATGACACGCATTTGTCAAAGCAATTTAATAAAAAAAACTCCAACATAATAAACAAATAATCCAATCATTGTTAGTTCCAGAAAAAATATCGAACCAGAGAAACGAGTTTTCGCAATATCCGCCTGGCTACAACCGAATCGTGTGCTTAGCCACACGAACTTAGGCCCATTTCCTGCTCTTCCAAAAAAGAACGGAACACAGTCGACTAAAAAGTATTGAATTATATAAGAATCAAATGACTAGGAAAGCGGTAGTAAACATTGCTAAATGTACAGTCCTCAGTATTTCTACCTTTTAAGATACGAAATGCGTCAATAGGGCTGACTCGTTCCCTCACCCTTTCTTTGCTTGAACGATTGGTGCTAGTAGTAAAGAACACCTGTTCTGTTAGAGAGGTTTTAAGTACATATCTGAACTGACACGTATATATGAGTTTACAAATATATTTGAGCCTACACATATATTCTTCGTTTGCATGTATTCATACCTTGTATTTTATATATCTGAATTATTTGCACGTATATTTAAATTTACATGTATATCTTGGTTTGCTTATATATCTGAGTTTGCTTTGTAAGTTTATAAGCATGTTTATGTATGTATGTATGTATGTATGTATGTATGTATGTATGTATGTATGTATGTATGTATGTATGTATGTATGTATGTATGTATGTATGTATGCATGCATGCATGTATGTGTGTGTCTGTCTGTCTGTCTTATGTATGTCTGTCTGTGTGTATGTCTGTCTGTGTGTATGTCTGTCTGTCTGTCTGTCTGTCTGTCTGTCTGTATGTATGTATGTATGTATGTATGTATGTATGTATGTATGTATGTATGTATGTATGTATGTATGTATGTATGTATGTATGTATGTATGTAGGTATGTATGTATGTATGTATGTATGCCAGTGTTAACACATATGAGTTTGCTTTGTATATATTAGCTAGCACATATCAGAGTTTATAAGCACTTCTGCATTTACACAAATATTTTAATCTGCTTCTATATCTGAGTTTACACGTAAACTGAATTTATACATAAATCACAAAAATATAGTCATGAACATGATAGGTTGAATTGTAAAATGTACTGGGTCTCATTTAAATACTCCGTAGATACATTTGTACATCACTATTGAAGGGCGTTCGATAGATTGTTTCATATCTTATTGATGTTTGCTTCGTGTAAGATGTTCATTAAGTTCACGTTTTCTACCTTTTCTCGCCAAAATTAGTGTTTGCCGCATTTGTTGCTCAAAGTCCTCTTTAATCCAAAGTTGTAATGAATATTGACGCCGCTTGTTGATGGACAAAGGTAAACCTAATAATGACATCAATCCAGACAAAGAAAATATATCACAGTAGGATAGTATTAAGTAAACGCGTGGTAGTGGTCGGATAGATGATGGATCCCCAATAATTGCTACTTAATGTCATGGCTAAAGTGGTTTTATGTATGTTCTTTAAAGAAACGAACCCAAAGTACAGAGTGTGTGTACGTGTGTGCGTATGTGTATGTATGTGTTCTATGTATGTGCGTGTGTGTGCGTGTGTGTGTTTTAAATTTGAAAGGAATATAAAAAATGTAATCAACTACACTAGAGTTAATTATCCATGTAGGTCATTACTAAGATTTACGTTCGTTGTAGACAAAATCGTTGTAGACAAAATCAAACATTTTATAATGCTTTTCACATGACTGGTTATTTCCTGTCTTGAAAGGATATAAAAAAATAATGAAACAATCAAACAATTATGAGAAATTTACTTCAACTGTAAACCTGCCAACATGGGTATTCTTTATTGTTCTACCTAAATAAAATGTTCTTTTTAATATTATTGAAGGAACTGCAAACAAAAGTTTTCTTGCTCGTTTTGATCATGATACGCAAGATAAAATCCGATCAATTTTACATATTAAATACATAAAATTACATCGGTTTATCTAGAGACAAATATGGTGTAATTATATTATTAAATATCTGGCTTTCTGACTCCATAAGATGTTTGAATATATTATAAACCAATATGCATCACTCGAAAAACTACCATTGGAAGAAATATTATTGGAACATCATTTGCCTGGTTTAAGCGGATGAGAAAATTTATATAACTCGCTTATCTAAAGATGCATATTCGATTGCTTCGGCTGTCATCATAAAGTTAATATATTAAATAAAATGTGCTTGTCTGACAGTTCACAGACTGGTTTTGACGGTAATGAGTAGCAAATACTCACGAAAGAAACACTAACATTGTCAATTTTCCATGTGCAAATACACCAGTCTTAGACCTTCTGACATGTTGGATCTTCAATCACGAGCTGGAAGGAAAACCATAATTAGTTTGGCTAAGAAGTGCTGACAAGCAACTAGAATAGGATTACATCCAAGCACGATGAAAGAAATCATTTGTTTTGGAAATTATGAATCGGTTCTAGTGTCATTCTTTGCGGGTTTGGTCTTTATTAAACGTGTATTTCATTTGTATGATGTATAATACCAGTCAGTGTTTACAATTGTGTAGTGCATTAGAATTACTATTGTATGTTTTCCATTAACATTACTCAGATAAAGGCTACAATACACCATCAACAAAGCAATGTGACTGTTATAATTAAACCTAATATAAATCGAAGGAATCGGATGTACTTCAAAAGAGCAAAAGGAAGGTCCTGACTTTTGCAAATGACGAAATCGGACTGTAAACACTTATCTAATTTCCTTGCCGCTGATCAGTATATCTATCTATCTATCTATCTATCTATCTATCTATCTATCTATCTATCTATCTATCTATCTATATATATATATATATATATATATATTAGTGAGGACATATTGAGAAGTAGATATATTAGTTAAGCAGATGTACAAGTTGGGGCATATTGTAAAGTATTGTAAAGCTGACGTATAAATAGGTACAACTTAATATGTGTGTGTATATATATATATATATATATATATATATATATATATATATATATATATATATATATATATATATATATATATATATATATAAGTGAGGACATATTGATATGTAGATATATTAGTAAGGACATATAGACAAGTCAATAAAATAGTACACTTGAACGGTTGGCATACACGTGGGGACATTGAAAAGTAGATGTATACGTTGGAACACATTCATAAGTAGATATATAAGAGGGGAACATGATGGATAATTGTACAGCAGAATAAACATGGAACACCTTTCCTTAAAAGTAAGAATATACTATTATTTGTTAATCAAATCAATATTTTTTGATTACGAAAGACGTATATTCTTCTATTGGAATTAAAGTTTTTGATAAATTTACCAAAGTACTGTACCGCTACGTTCGTATTTACAAAGTTGTTTTCTCTGCTTGACTAAATATTATCTCCACAATTTCAATCATAACTGCCAATGATCATATCGGCTGACCTGGAGCGAACTGAATCACTTGAGCTAAGTAATATGGACTCATGTTTATTACGGACATACTATACATTGATGTTTAGTTTTACTTTTTGAAGAAAAGAAAAACAGAACAAAAGAAGGTCTCGTCGGCAACAAAATCTCAACTCTGTCATGGAAAGCATTTGAAATGTAGTTTGGGTGGAAAATTATGTAAGCATTTTTATTTATTTTTAATCCATTGTGTTTCATACTGAAATCTAGTTTAATGACCAATCGGATCTGCATGTAAACATGGTGCTTGGAGTGAGCTCACCAATGGCCAATTAAGAAAAGGACAGATGGAATAAAACTTTGATAAATAAACTTCAAAAGGAAATGATATTTCAGACCTTCTTTAGGTCCGGTCATTAAACAAAAATTGAAAATTCTGTAACGCATTCGATAATATTAATATGCATTTCATAATTTATTTTGAATTGCACAGTTTCAAAAATTTGCATGAAAGTCACAATGTGATGTGGCAAATTTTGAAAACTTATTCAAACGTTAGGTTGAATAAATTGTGTATTGAAATTATAATAGTCAAGACAGAAAGGTATTGAGAAAGTTCACTGATATTTCTCTTATTTAATCTCTGAAATATACAAGGGTCTATGTTTACGCTTCAGTAGCATTGAGCGGGTCATTTAACGGTACAGTGACATACGGTGCATTAAAACTCTGATCATATCGGTTCGTAGAGGGCCGCTCATAAAATGATTTTTAAAGGAAAGCTAATTACAAGAGGTTCTTAGGCTGTAAAACTCTGATGCAAGACATGATTAATTGGTGGGAAATTTTGTTAACAGTTATTTCCGATTGGTCAGGAAAATTAAGGTATAAACTTTGGGTGAATAAGAATTTAAGAGTACCAACTTGCTCAAAAGTCTTTAGTCCAAGATTTCCTGCGAGAGAACAAGGCTCGATTTGACTCTGTGGAGGCCTAAAAAGTTAAATTTATTTTGTTTATTAGAAAAGGGGGTTCGTAGTTGTTTATTTCTTTTAATAGCTTTGCTCAGTTATCTGTTACGTTCCATCTTTTGATCCACACTAGGTAATAAAAGGCGATGTCGTGCTTAATGATAACGGTAAACAGGATCAATGGAAAGCAGAGAAGTGTGTAACTTATACAGAAACCTAGATGGCAAATCGGAAGAATTGTCAAAAAATGGAGATAGTTTTGAGACAAAGTAACTCATCGTAAAAAGAATTCAAATTTTATTTTGCTTAAATCTAATTAAGATATATATCTTAAAATATTTCGTAAGATAACTGTACAGTGAGATAGTACAGTATTGTAATGCGTATGTAATAACTAGCTACTATTGTAATGCGTATGAAATAACCAGCTATTATTGTAATGCGTATGAAATAACCAGCTAGTATTGTAATGCGTATGGAATAACCAGCTATTATTGTAATGCGTATGTAATAACCAGCTAATTCTTCAACTGACAAAACGAAAAGCAATGCGGTACCACTGGTCAAAGATCCACAGTATTGTTGCCTTACTTTCGCAATGTCGGTAGGCAAAATAAAGAACGCAAGCAGAAAGGACGAATTAATTTTCTGTTAGTTATGAAAGCAAACAGCTAAGCGCATTAAATATTGTACATTCGTAGAGCGTAAAATATTACGTGACTGAAATATCTTAAATATTATTTTTATATTGGCAATCTATGTATCAGAAGTTATTTCTTTTTTCAATCTGTTAATTAGGTTGTCAACAATGATTACTGGAACACTTAGCTAGTGTGCCTCAAAATAATTCCCTTATGAATACAAGACAACCATTTTTTTATTTTGCAACAAATGAATGTTATATATACATTCCAGAAAAACAAAAATCATTTTTGTCTCTCTTTAATTCACGCATTCCCAAGTCTTCGGATAGACAAAGAAAATCAAAGAGACCGTTGGTATTGACCAAACTTTTCGATGACAGATGATTGAAAGCTTCGAGTCAAAGTAGCTTTAGTTATTCATTAATCAAACAAAATCAAACAAGAACTGTGAGACAGTACATGATTAACAATTTCAAAAGGGATATTTTGCTATTCAGAATATCTCTCTGCTTTCATTAACATATTTTATTAACAATATTTCATTTGCAATGCTAATTTTTTAGGCGAGACTTTAAAACTCACATAAGCATAGCTGAATAATTGTATAACAAACTCTAGAACATTTCGCTTCAGTTTGTTAACTGAGATGGAGCAATGTATATGGAGATGATTGTAGCAATATGTTCACTGGCGCTTTTGTTGTAAATATTTTATCAGCATGTGACACCGTTTTTTTAAACAGTTGCATATTTAATTGTTTTTTTAGTTCCAAAATTCACATGCATGTAAATATACATGTGTCATGCGTTAAAGCAGAAGTAGAAACAATAAGGACTGTATTGATAGAAAGCACATGCCTTCAATTAATCGAGCGAATTTTGCTGTTATTATGTAATTATTTTGGACAGTTTTTCTACAGAATATGTTTTTCACTACCTCCAAACGTTTCAATTTCCTGTCATAATTTAGAAACCTTTAAACTGCAAAGTCCTTCACAGTTGAGAATTGAACTTAACATTCATGTTTAGAGTTAATTTCACTGTTATGTGGCTTGAAATATACCTTTGAACATTTTCAATCAAATGTATAAACAAGACATCGATACGAATCGATAATTAACCATGCACACTGACATAGGCGACATGTTTCTTTTAAATATCAAAACTGTAGGTTAAATCAATACCAATGTACATGTTACATGCTATTTAAAAAAAATAAAAGCATTACTGCAGCTTATGTATCCCTTAGGAATCATTTAAGTAATTGTTTTTATAATTCATTATAAATTTATTAGCGTTTCCAAATTCAAGATTGTGCTAACTATATATTTGTAATGGGTCGTTTGCTCGTTTGAATAATGGGCCGAATGATTACATGTAACAGGGGCAATAGTATCGTCAAAGTCAACAGAATTGTTAGTCATTCAATTGTTATTGTATTCTCTAGAATTGTATGTGACCCTGTCACTGTGTTTGAAATGCCATTCTTTTTTTATACCGGAACTACTGATATGGTTTAATCCAAGTATAAACAGCTTTTGGATTTCTGCAAAATGTTGTGGCCAACGATATTACCCAGACTCATAGTCCTGCCACTTGGTAAAAGCAAACATAACATCGTTCTTCAGGTTCATTTCTGAATCTGTTGTCTTTTCTTTATAAACTCGCTAAATATTTCATAGCAATAGTAACTGTTCAGTACTAAAATACACAATTAAGTTGTCATTTTAGTCACATAGAGAAAAGTGGGAAAATAACATAAAGTAGATGAACCATTTATAACTTGACTGAAGAAAATGCAGATTGAATATTCTCTTATAATTTCTTTCATCTAAATCTTCACGAAACCGTTAATATGATTCAAAGCAAATATTAAGTCTAGTCTAATAGTTCATTTATATTAATTTTCTCATTAAAATATGTGTGTGGTGGTTAAACCTTCCAGTACCACCAACCAAATCTACGGTTTTTCCCCCAGGTAATTTTATTAGTCAAAATCTGATAAATCTCAATATATAGTACCTACCACAGTCAACAAAATGTTCGTTTCTTTCTATAGACGTATTGTTGCAAATCGAATTAAATAATTTTAATATAATGCAATTTTAATAGTATTACGTCCGGTAAGACTACGACAGCGATCCTAAGTAACATTAGACGGTAATACCTACGACTGTTGACCTTGAATGGAAAACCACATCTGGCCTATACTGGAAAGTCATTTATGGTGAATCAGCTGGCCGAGCAGAAATGTTCATATGCAGAGGTGAAGATAGATGGCAAGACCTGCGTGGACAGAGCAGACGATGGTCCAGGTGAAGATACTAACCTTTCTCCAGGCTCCTCGACATTGTCATTCAAACAGATCGCAACTAAAGACTAAAGGTAATTCTGCACAACCTTCACTCAACTCATGCTACAAATAACGACTTTATTCGATAACACCTACCCTTGGACCAGACACATTCAAGTTAAAAAGTGTCACGGTACTCAACAAACAAGGTCAATTTAACATGGGTTGGTTACCGTACGGACAAAGGAAATATAACATACGGATTACACCCCCAGAATCCATCCTTCTTCTGACCCCAAAGGAAAGAAAAGGAAAGGCCCGCCTCCATGTTCAGTTAAACATTGAAAGATGTTTTCGGTCCTATGCAAAGCCACTCCACACAAGAGAAAACAATTCATTCAAATTGCATCGAAAGACGTCGTCGATATAGTGCGCGAATGTTACCTTTGTCCAAACATAAGAAAGTTTAGCCATGCATCGACACATTATTCGCCAAATGGTTCAAAAGAAAATCCTTATCCGTCGAACGAAAAACATGTTGGTGCAATGAGGAGTTGTGAATCCATTAACACTCTTGGTGAAATAAGTTTTGGGTATAATGATTTCAGGACTCATGGGAGCTCATTCGTCATCCAATGGTCAAAGATAAATAAAAGACCAAGAAGATTAAAGGGACCTATCGGGTGAAACGATTTCAAACTTGACCTTTGGAATCTGATTAGAGGACAATAGCTAACATTTGTGCCATATAAACGATCGATGTAATTCTATCGTTGGCAATAGCAACGCAATCCGCATTTACCTAGCAATTATCATTTGACTGAGATGCCCCAGTTAAAACATGATTTGCAATCGTTGATGATCGAAGCTATTTGACAGAAAGCTTTATGGAAACAGCTCCGCCTACTCTAAAAGATTTTAAGAGTGATGAAAAGTCCATTGCCGCCACCATCTCCAGACATAAGGACCGATGCAGCCACACTGATGCCAGCAGAAGAAGATGTAAGGGGTGTTTTTCAAACACTGTCAACGGCTCCCATCCATATTAAAATTGCAGCGTCCTTGTTGACCACATCCCATACACCCTAACGAGAAGATCTCAAAGCTTGGCTTGAAAAGATTATGTCCATTTCTCCTTCGACGGAAGTCAAAAAGAAAGAAAAGCAACCAGAAGTAAAAATATAAAGTAAAACAAAAGTCATTCCATTACCTCCACCTCCACTGCCACTAACCTCTATTTCTACTCCCGTTTGTTTTGTATCTTTGACGTTTTTTTCCTAATTTCCCCGACTTCTAAATCGAACACTAAGGACGTGCGAGCCCTAAAACTGGTACTGAAACAAAGTTGCCGTCACCCTCTTCGAAGGCAAACCAACAAAGGCACATAATTTCTGAACCAAGCTTTCCTAAGAGAATTAAAGAAACGATACATTATTTTTTTCACCACCGAGAATCCATGAGCCAAATCCAGCATTGTGTAAAGAAAGCAAGTTCAAGTATTTTGCGCATCAGACCACTCTCAAGCATGTTGTTACCTCAGCGAGTCAAAGAATACAATCACTCTTAACATAGGAGCATCGGATGTGCCCCCAAGAAAGTGACTGTCGACAAAGAAGTGCCTGAAGTCGAGAGACTATTTGGTGCGTAACCGATTGCAGCTGTCCACAATAAAGGTAGAGTGTTGACGATGGAAGTTTAGATGGCGCATATGCAAAACCAAACGCATTTTTGACAAAGGTAATTTACCCAACTAGACCACCTAATTGTACCGTGTCACTGGACGAGTGAGTGGCCGTCATCATGCCGTCTATGAACGGGGATGTGTTAAAAGGAAACTTTTACGTGCCCGAGTTACAACGCATGACTAAAAAGCAAGACGAAGTGTACGACATCGAAAACATTCTCGACCAAAGAACCCGTAGAGTGAGAAAACGGCGTGTCAAAGAAGTCAATGTGCAGTGGAAATTATATCCTCCAAGGTATCATTCTTGGATAGACTCTTCGAAAATCATCGACAATAAAAATCATCATGCCCTTCAACACAACCTCAACAACAACATTGACCTCTTTTTCAGAGATCTTCTCTGCAAGGTTCACTAAAGCAACCCTTGTGGATGTTGTGTGAAGAACGTGTGCCTAAAATGTAAATCGTCTTTTTCTTCCAAATTTTTGTGGTGTATTGTGTTATTGGCGCTGTCATTGCCAATTTTTGTTTGCAAAAAGGATGCAAACAATTATGGACCATTTTACCTTTGACACAATCCTTCCCTGAAATACTCCTAACAGTCACCACGAAAACAATGACAAACATCTTTTGGTCACTCCTTTGTCCTTGAGGGACCTCTCGGACAGCAGAACTCTTTAATTATAAATAACCAATTTTACATAACTTTTCCCAGTGACAGTTCCATGGATGTGTTACCCCACAAAACGTGGTGCTGTTTCACGGCCAAAATACATCAGGCTATCCAGTTGGATCACGAAGCCCATTGGAAAGTGGCCTTGATCGAAATTATTCATCCCACACAAATTCTAAAGCTCACGCAAATTAAACGAACGTTTTATTTCGAATCTACAGGAAAACTTGGATACTAACGATCCTGGTTTTTACCAATCCAAAACAATCATCACAATCCAATTCTCCCTATGCATTTATGAGATGATAATTCCTGTAGCCTTTTATTTCAACAGTCAACATTTAGTGGAAGGGATTGTCAGTATTTTTGACATTCGTTTTGGCAATGCCCTGACTAAAACGAACAAAATTATCACGAACGAATACCATAAAGTGGCTCATCACTTACTGATGAAATTTACGGACGCCAAACGTTGCTCGTCACGTTTAATTCCAGTTTGTTTTGTTTGACATGATTAAAATCTTGGCTATCGAAGATATTCTCTCTCTCTCTCTCTCTCTCTCTCTCTCTCTCTCTCTCTCTCTCTCTCTCTCTCTCTCTCTCTCTCTCTCTCTCTCTCTCTCTCTCTCTCTCTCTCTCTCTCTCTCGTTTTTTATTGAAATCCTATGGTTAACTATGAATTCTAAAACCAAAATATGCATTCAGAAAAATGTAATCATGTTCGACCTAATTTTTTTCAGTTTAGACTGTCCATAGAACAAGGCGCGTTTTGGTGCTGTTTTTGTCCCCGTCCTTAGCTTAGTGAAAACTTTCCATCACTGTTAATGGCTAATGCTTCAAAACACATGTCTCTTATATTTCTACAATAAATATAACACAACCTTCCTGTTTATAAAATTGATGAATGAATGAAAAAATGAACATTTCTCACATAGAATTTGTGGTTGTCCTTATTACCTTTGTTTTATAATGCCGCAAACATAACAGACCTCAAAATGGTATCCTGCGTTTTTGCCATTATTTCTTTCTTTGTTCCAGTAATGTTAATTATGTCTGTCCATCCCTATTTTATACATAGCGTAGGTACTATTGTTATTGTTATGATTATTTTCTATGGTCATTATTCTAGAAATTTCCAATCCTTTCTTGTAAGGTTATTATTCTAGAAATTTCCAATCCTTTCTTGTAATGTTATTAATATAGAAATTGCCAATCCTTTCTTGTAAGGTTATTAATATAGAAATTTCCAATCCTTTATTAAACCTTATATATTAAACCCACTCACACTGAACAAAATTGGCATTTTATATTTCATGCAGTTAGCAACTCTACCTATGTAATAGCAGACGACAGATTCAGCAGTTTATATTTCCATAACTGTATCTTAAGTAGCAGACGACAATGTCAATACGTACTGAATTTAGTAGACGACAGATTCAGCAGTTTATATTTCCATAACTGTATCTTAAGTAGCAGACGACAATGTCAATACGTACTAAATTTAGTATCATACTAACTATATTGATATTTGGTGTATTTGATGTTAAGAGCCAAGTATTTAAACAAAATGAATGATGTAATATTTAAATATTTAGATGCTTACAATATTTATCTAAATTGCTCAATGCGTGCAATGTAGAGTCCGTCCAATTTTGTATGTTATCCTTTCTTCCCTTATTCCAGGAATTTCATCTCATTCTCTGAAACTCTAAGATTGCGCATGACTATTTTAATGTGTTAAATATTTAATGGCATGTAGGATGGTATACAAGGTGTGCATATTATAAGGTGTGTGTGTGTGTTTGTGTGTGTGTTTTGTTTGCTCTCATCACCTTCTTTATTCTAAATTAATACAAAGTCTTATGTGTGTAAAGGGTGAAGGTGCTGTTTTGGTTATTATGTATATCTCCTTCTCTTACATTCTAAGCTAACAAATGGCGTTTTGGACAAATGCATATTGGTCTGTGGGATGATATATAAGGGTTGTGGTATTTTAGTGGTATTTCATCTTCTCTTAAACTCTAAGCTAACACTGACCTCTAACGAAGGTGTGCATATATGGGATGTTGAATAGAATAAAGATCTTAGATAATATATTGGTGTGATGGATAGTGATTTCTAGTTTAAGGGATATTATATTTTCTGAGATTTCATCTTCGATTACATTCTGAACGAACACATGGCATTTGTTTTGTAAGGGTTAATTTATTTTGTAAAATGTCATTTTCATCGTTTATATTCTAAGCCAACACAACGTTTGCTGTGTGTGTGTGAACTGATCTTTTTATGTCCCTACAAATTTCCCTTTTTCCTATTAAATTGATTTCACTTATCTAATTACCTACAGCAGCGCATACTCAGGTCAGCCACTTGTACCACTGTTACTTAGTATCTGTCCCATTGAGGTCAGTCTCTTGTAAAACTGGTTGGTTTTGAGGCTGTAAATATAGACTTCCATTTTTCCATAAGAATTTCCACAAATTTTGGCTATAAAAATATACTCAGCTTTTCCATAGGATTTTGACAAATTATGGTCAAATAATAAATACTAAGTTTTTTCAAAGGAATATGCCACAAGTTGTAAATATACATAGATGTTAGTTTTTTTGGAATTGGACATTCCTACAATTTGTGACTATAAATAGATACTAGCGTTATTCTCCATTTCTGACCTGCTTACTATAAAATTTCAATTCTACTTTTTTGTCCACCTTAATGGATTGTTTTAAGAACAATTGTTCAGTTTCCGCGAAAGTCGGTATGAGTCTATTCAAATTTAGTACTATTTTAAGTCGTGGGCATTTTAAAAAAAAAATATATTTTGATTGTTTTCAATTTCCGCTAAAGTTCGATGGAATTTAAGAATTTAGTGTTACGCTTTATCTTTGCCTTTTCTCTCCATGCTAGTCAGCGAAATTTTTAGAAATGTACTGAGATATTTTAAGTCACAGCAATCCTAATAAAATCTTCCGGAGTTTTTCTCAGTCTCAACTGGAGTTTGGCACATTGTGGTAATTTTAGTACTACTTTTAGAATAAACCAATGTATTTGGTTTATTCTGGAAAAAATTTAATCTCCATTAAATGTTGGGGAAATTTCATAATTTTTGGCGTTAGTTTTTGTCCCAGCAAATTTATGAACACTGCCAACATAATTTCAGGTCTACATAATGCTTTATATATAAATCTCGGGTTTTTGTGTATGGATATGTTTGTCTATGTGTTGTGTTTGTCACTACCTAGCGTTGCTCGTAGTCAGGTCAGCCCTAATCAACACTCTTCCTCCCGACTTCTACCATTAAATTCAAGCTGTCAGGGGACATACTTAATAGGTTGTCTTTATACATTCCCTATGTTAAATTTCCCTTGTTTGTAGAGTGCCGAAAAACTTTTTAAAATTGAAGTCCCTTTGACCGTAGGGTGCCCCATTCACTACTGATTTGGATAATTGGGACCTAAAGCTGCAGACCTTGCCATAGATATAAGATTAATCATCTTTGGTATGAATCGGCGGGGGATCGAACCCACGACCTCCCGCATCCGAGGCAGACGCTCTAGCCATTAGGCCACTGGAGCGGTGATCTCTCTTGAGTATGGTGACATGTTGACAATAATTAATTACATTACACTCGTCAGTCATTAAATACCAATATTTTGCACTATAGTTGCATTAATTAACAATACATTCCAAAAGAGTATCAATTATTCACAATCCATTGCACTAGAGTAGTACAAATTAATAAATTGCATTAACTTCGCATTAATAATACATTGCAGAAGAGTATCAATAATTAAAAACACATTGAACTAGAGTTGAAATAATAATACATTGCAAAAAATTAGAATTAATTAAAAATACACTGCACTAGAGTAGTATTAATCATCATTACATTGCACAAGAGGTCCATTCATTTACAATACACTGAAATAGAGAGCACTAATTAATACATTGCACTAGAGAAGCATTAATTACAAATACAGTGTAATAGAATACCAATGATTAACAATACAGTGCACTAATTAATACATTGCACTAGAGTAGCATTAATTATTAATACATTGCACTAGATTTGCATTAATTACCAATACATTGCACGAGAAAAGCATTAATTAACAATGTTAAACTAAGGAACCATTAATATATCATATACTGAACTAGACTCGCATTCATTAAAAATCCATTGCACTAGAGTAGTTTTAGACATCAATACATTACCCTAAAGTAGCATTATTCAACATTATATTGTACGAAAGTAGAATTAATTAACAATAAATTGCACTAGAGTTGCATCACTTAATAATATCTTGCATTTTTGTAGCAATAATTGACAATACATTGCACTTTAGTGGCATCTTGTGACAATACAATGCAAAAGAGTAGCATTAATTAACAATAGACTGCGCATCAGTAGCATTGAATAACAATACATTGCACAAGAGTAGCATTAATTAACAAAACATTGCAATAGAATCTCATTATTTAACAATATTTAGCACAAGAGTTTCATTAATTAACAATCCACTACACCTAACTCGAATTCATTAAAAATACGCTATACCAGAGTAGCACTGACTAACAATACAATGCACTAGAATTCCAACAATTTACAATGCAACGCATTAGAGAGAACACATAAAAACATGTTGAACTGGAAAACCATTTACTAACAGTGTACAGAGTAGCAATGATTAACAATATAGTGCACTAGAGTAGCATTAACTAAACATACAATGCACTAGTACATCATTAATTATTGATGTATTGCCTTAGAGTTGCATAAATTAATGGTACATTGCACTAGAAAAGCAATAATTAACAATACCAATATTTGCACAAAAAAAACATTAATTAGCAAAAGATTGCACTAGACAGGCATTAATTAACAGTCCATTAAACTAGAATAGCATTAGTTAACAATAGTTTACCCGAGGGTAGCATTAAGAAACAATATATTGCATTTAAGTAGCATTAATTAACAACCCATTGCAATAGAGTCATTAATTAACAATTAGTTCCACTAGAACTGCATTAATTAAAAATATATTGCGTTAGACTAGCATTTATTAATACTGCATTAAATTGGAGTGGCCTTAGTTAACAATACAATACACCAGAGTGGCAATAATTAACAATACAGTGTACTAGAATTGAATTAATTAACAATGCATTGCACTACAACAGCATTTATAATCAATACCATGCATTAGAGTAACATTAAGTAATAATATTTTGCACGACAGTAACATTCATCAACAATACCTGCAACTACAGTAGCATTCATTAGCAATAAATTCACTAAATTAGCATTTATTAACAATACGCTCCACTAGAGTAGGATTTATTGTTAATACATTCCACAAGAGCGTCATTAATTAACAACACATTGTACTAGAGTAGCATTAATTAACATTACGTTGGTAGCATTAACTATGAACAACCTGTGCTAGATTGGCATTAGCTACCAATAGATTCTTCTAGAGCAGAAATATTCAACAATACCTTGTCGTAGAGAAACATTAATTAGCAAAACTCTAGAATCAATTAGCCACATATTGAGTGCAGAGTAGCATTAATTAACAATACATTATACTAGTTGCTTTAATAGCCAATGCCTTCCCCTTAAATTACATTAATTAACTTACTATAGTACTAGAGTAGCTATAATTATCAATACAGTGAACTAAAATAACAATAATGGATAATATATCACTAGAGTAGCATTAATTAACAATACATTGCACCAGAGTTGGATTGATTAATAATACATTACAAAAGATTGTCATTAATTGACAACACATTGTACCAGAGTAGAAATAATTGACAATACACTGCAATAAAATAGTATTCATAACCATTGAATTGCACTATAGATGCATTAATTAACAGTACAGTGCGTTAGAGTCACATTAATTTTATAGTTGATATAGTAGCACTATTTAGCAATACATTCCACTAGAACAGTATTAATTAACAGTGCATTGCACTAGAGTAGCATTAGTTAACAAAGCTTTCCACTAGAATTGCATGAATTATCAATATAATCACTAGACTAGTATTCATTAAGAATACATTGTACTAGAGTAGTATAAATTAACATCACAGTGCTCTAGTGTGGCATTAATTGGCATTACATTCAACTAGCAAAATTATTCAACAATACATTACATTAAATTAATTAACAATACAATGCACTATGGTAGCATTAGTTAACAATGCATTGCATTAGAGGACAATTAAATTAAAAGACAGTGCACTAGAAAACCTTTAAATAACAATATAATGCACTAAAGTAGAATTAATTATTACTACATTGCACTTGATTTGCAATATTTAACAATACTGTGTATACTGTGTACTAGAGTAGTATTAATTAACATAAGTTTGTGGTAGAGTAGCACAAATTAGCAACAGCTTGTACTTGCGCAGCATTAGTTAGCAAAAAATTGTGCTAGAGCAGCATTAATTACCAATGCATTGTACTAGAGTAGCAATAATGAACAATAGCTTCTACCAGAGTAGCGTTAATCAACAATACCCTGTACTAGAGTAGCATTAATTAGCAATACATTGCACTAGAGTAGCAATAATGAACAATAGCTTCTACCAGAGTAGCGTTAATCAACAATACCCTGTACTAGAGTAGCATTAATTACCAATGCATTGTACTAGAGTAGGAATAATTAGCCATTCATTGTACCAGCCTGGTATTAATTTTAATACATTATACTGGTTGCAAAAGGTAGCAATATCTTGCATTAGAGTAGCACTGATTGAGAATATGTTGCGCTAGAGTAACATTAGTTAAGCATACAGTGCACTGGAGGAGCAATAATTAAGAATCTCTTGCACTAGAGTACCGTTAATTAAAAATACTTTGCACTAGAGTAGTATTAAGTAATAATACATTGCACTAGAGTAGAATTAGTTATAGTATTAATTATTAATACATTGCACTAGAGTAGAATTAGTTAACAATACCTTGTGCTAGAGTTGCATTAATTAGTGATATCTTGTCATAGAGTAGCATTAACTTACAACACCTTACAATAGAGTAGCATTACTTAACAATACATTGTACTAGACTATCGACAATTAATAATTCCTTGCACTACAGTCGCAATAATTAACAATACTTTGCACTAGAATATAATTAATTAACAATTACGTGAAGCAGAGTAGCATTAATTAACAATACCTTGCACTAGATTAGCATTGATTAGTAATACACTGCATAAGAGAAGTATTAATTAATGTACAATGAACTTTAGTGGCATTAATTAACTAATCACTGCACTAGAATAGAATGCATTAACAATACTTTGAATAAGAGTGGCATTAAAAAGAATACTTTGCACTAGAATAGCATTTATTAACATTACATAGCACCAGAGTTGCAATAATTAACAATACATTACACTAGACTGGTATTCATGGACAATACATTGCACTAGAGTAGTAATAATTACACTGCAGAATTCACTGGATTTAAATTAGTTATCAATACAGAGCACAAGAATAGTAATTAACAGCAGAATTCACTTGATTAAAATTAGTTATCAATACAGTGCAGCATTAATTAGCATTACATTCATCTATCATATCATTATTCAACAATACCAAGCACTAGAGATGCATTAATAATCAATACATTGTACTCGAGTAGCATTAATTAAGAATACGTTGCACTCGAGTAGCAATCATTAACAATATCAAGCACTAGAGTTACATTAACAATATCAAGCACTAGAGTTGCATTAATAATCAATACATTGTACTCGAGTAGCATTAATTAAGAATACGTTGCACTCGAGTAGCAATCATTAACAATATCAAGCACTAGAGTTACATTAAAAATACATTGCACTAGACTAGCATTAATTAAGAATAACTTGAACTAGAGTGATATTAATTAGCAATCCATTGAACTAGCATTCATTAACAACACTTTGTCTTAGAGTTACATTAATTAACTATACATTGAACTAGACTGACATTCATTAAGAATGCATTGCACTATAGTTATATTCTTTGACAGTAGTGTGCACTGGAGTAACATTATTCAACAATACAGTGCACTAAAGTGGCATTAATATGCAATACATTCCGCTAGCGTTGCATTATATAACAATACATTGCACTAGAGTAGCATTAATTAACAATATATTGCACTAGAGTAGCATTAATTAACAATATATTGCACTAGAATGGCATTAATTAACAATGCAATGCAGTAGAGTTGCATCATTTAACACTAGGTTTCACTAGAGTAGCATCAATTAACAATACGTTGCACTAGAGTTGCATTAGCAACATTGTATACTAGAGCATCATTAATTACCAAACATATTAGTATCAGATGTTACAGCACGAATAACCAAGTCCTTACAGTTATTAGATTATATACTTCTCTATTTGAACTAAGGCCACAATTAGTATTTTTTTAAAACAAAAAAGATTACCTAATGGAAAATAACATACTAGGAACATTCCTTATGTTTACAAAGTACAAACAATAACCTGTACAATTTACTCCGGAAATCCCGAAATCGTGTCCCAAATAAATATATTTGCTTCTTGCATTAATATAAATACTGATTTTAAACCCATTCATATAGAGAATAAGTGATGATATGCATTAGTTGTTTGTAATGAATAAAATGAAAAACTCCATTAGAGTCAAGCAGAAATGAACTCAATTTTGGACAAACTCAAGTCCACCCTATAGTGTTACATTACAATAGCAAGTAATAAAAAGTATAAAATATAACTATAATCAAAACATCATGTTATTATATCACACGTCATATTCATGTATTTTTTTCATAAGTTGTGAACTTTACAACCTGAGTATAATAAAGTCATGCCTTATAATAATAATAATAATAATAATAATAATAATAATAATAATAATAATAATAATAATAATAATAATAATAATAATAATAATAATAATAATATTAATAACTACAACAAGAATAATAATAGCATGACTGACAATATCAAACATATATTATTTTGCCCTGGTTGTCTTTTTCGGCTACTATCGGATCGGATTAGTCTCAGTTTTATTTTCGTTACCTGGGCCAGGATGGCCGAATGGTCTAAATCTCTTGCCTTTACCAGTCACAGCCATCTCACGTGACTGTTTTTCCTGGTTCCTAATCTACAAGTGACTGCTCCGTTGGCTATGTCGTTAGAGCGTCCGCACTGGGTGCGTGAGGTCGCGGGTTTAAACTCGGGCTGAGTCATACCAATGACTTATAAAAATGGTACTAGAAGCTGCGTCACTTGGAGCTCATCATTAAGAGGTTATTATTATGGCTGGTCGGCATGGCATCAGGATAATGAGATACCCGATTGCTAGACACGACTATAAACTCCCATACTGCAGCTAACGTAGCAATATGACTAATATTTTTTAAAGTTGCGTAAAAACTCTAACTCAAACACACACGCACGCGCATACACTAGTTAAACTGGCTGCCATGTATAGTCTATTTTATGCTATAAATAGCATCAAATCCAAACAACACGAGCAGCAACAGTTTTGGATTCATTGCATGGTTCTTTTAAGGGTAATCATATTGCTTTGTATGGTTTTATGGTGGATAGCCCTATTAAATTGTATGGTCTTTAAGTGGGATTAATATTACCTTGCATGGTCTGTTGAGTGGTAGTTCCATGTCAATATATCAAGTGACCAGTTTGCGTAGATGTCCAAGAGTGGTGTGGCAGACTTATAGAACAGATGAAACAGGATCAATGTCTTAAATAAAATACGTGGACTTCAAGTCATATTACAAATATGAGGAGTAAAGCCCAGGGAAAACGTCATGATTGGTCTAAGGTTTCATTAATTAATGAAACTGATCTAAGATTTCATTAATTTAACCAGTGGTGTTCTTTTTAAAATATGAAATGATATATAGTTGTGCTTAGACGAATAATTTGACCTTGTATGACATTTTTTCAGCTTGTAACTTATAACTTATGGAACAGATTTAATACTTGTAATACATATAATCTTTTTATGCCTCTATCTTATTTCGTTGTCGTCGACTCAGTTCACTTTACAAAATGGATATTTTATCAAAGCAAGGCCAAATTGGGGGGAGGGGTAAGACCTTGTTTCCGAAACCCCCTTTTTAGGGATTAAATATCTTACACACACACACACATATATATATATATATATATATATATATATATATATATATATATATATATATATATATATATATATATATATATATATATATATATATATATATATAAATAAATACACACACACAATTATAAGCTAAAATTTGACCATCGTTTTATAATTGCGCACGTTTATTTGGGTATTATGCACACTTTGAGTAAACAGACACAAAGACTTTTGCTTTAGTGCAATTCATGGTTCTTTGAAAGTTTGGATCCCTCCCCCCCCCAATTGCTTTACCAGATTTAGCCCTGCAAAGGGTGTGTCGATAAGGTTGGATGATACCTTTTCATATAATCATTATACCTCGTATTCTCATGGAAATCTTCAGTTAAATAAAAGACCAACCGCTCCGGTGGCCTAGTGGTTAGAGCGTCCGCCTCAGATGCGGGAGGTCGTGGGTTCGAACCTCAGCCGAGTCATACCGAAGACTTAAACAAATGGTACTAACAGCTGCCTCGCTTGGCGCTCAGCATTAAGATGTTAGTGTTAGGACTGGTTGGCCTGGTGTCAGGATACTGTGACTGGGTGGGACATCATGCTACATGTTTGCGGCATGATACCCCAGTGCTAGACGACACTATAAACTGCCACACTGCAGACATATTAGCGATATGACTGAAACAATTGTTAAAGCTCCGTTAAAAATCATAATTACATCACATCACAATAAAGGACCTCGGGTTTACGTTGCGTTTCTATTTTTATATTGTAGAAACAATCACGTGACACACTCGGGCAGGTTACAGCTTTGAGTATTTATTAGAAAACAACGAAAATGAACTGAAAAGAAAATTTAAAGTCTGGCATTAGAGCAAGGTTTCTCGAGCCGAAGTGTCCGAACTAGTATGGCCCTGGTTTGTCTATTTAGATGGCATGAAGAAAATTAGGCCTACATTCGACTACGCCATAACTAACATCATCGTCTGAGATCGTCTGCCCATTACAATTTCTCCCTTTTCTCTTGAGTGTATATTAGTTGATAAACATGACATTATATTTACGGTGATATATTGTGTTACGATCATGTAGTTTAATTACTCGTGTGTTAAAATTTGAATTCTTTTTATTTCAATTTTGTATCATTATAATTTATTATGATGATGATTAAGTTCACGGGATCTGTTAGTTTAGAACGTACATATGACTCTCGGCTTGCGTAAGCATTATGTTAGATTGCCAACTTGATGAACAATCGGCGTAAACGATCGGTTGTGGTCAATGTTATTTTCTAAGCATATATGATTTCATCATGTACTGCGATGATGAAATAGCCACGTGTTCGCATTGCGCGTGTATGAAGTGACATCTTAGTTGGTTTAAAAACACTTAGGTCCCTGTGAAATAGTCATAGTCTTCCTTTTACCTTGAGAAGAAGGGGTTTTTTTTTTCTTGTGCTGGGAAGAGTTTATATTTCTTTACATCTGTAAAGTTCGAGATGTATTTTTTTATTATTATAGATGACAGCTATAGGAGTTCATCTTTAGTACAAAGATGTTCAGTGAAATTCATTCTCAACTGGAACAGTACAGTACAAATTGTGGTTCAAAGTATAATTCTGGACATTTGTGTAATGACATCAACTGACATCAATATCTTCCATCTTGGAACCAACTTGAGATTAAAGCTAGATACATTTAGGACTACTTATTATCCTGGTTTAGAATTGGAGTTAAAGTTGCAGATTTCAGAATTCAATGCATATATAGGAACAATTTTGAAACTGCATTCTTTCACAAATGCAACAATTTGAGTTAGGTGCTATAGATCCGGGTACACACTGATAATAAAGCTCTTGAAAAAGGTGTGTTAGATTAAGGCTGTAATGAATAATGGAAATGATAACTACAAAACTGAAATATTTAATTGCTAATGTTCTGTAGAAAAAGAAGTATCACAAATAGAAAAATACATCAAACATACATAGTCTGGCAATTTCTGATTCGCAATGGAAATGATATATTTCCTAATTTCTGGATGTAATTCAAATCCGAATCCAAATACAGAGCAGCGCTTTTGCCAAATTAATCAGGGATTTTCTTTCTGTTCAACGCACCAGCATGTCATAAGGTCTAAGAAAATTGTATCTGCAGATGGAAAACGTCTTTTGAATTGCAGATTTGCAACAGTAATTGTCTTCCTTTTGTAGTTAAACGTTGCTCTGAAAAGAGCTCGTGAGTTGCCAAACAAACAAATCATGTTGATTATATCAAGTTTCTAAACAGAGGCGAGGCGATATGCCTTTTCTAATAAACGATAGAATCAACGTTACTTTCTCCTCCGCCTATAACAGAAATTGCGAAAAATTACTAGACAGTGTAAAAGAAAGGACTACAGATAATATAGCTAATCTCACCATATCTCGGTTCATTGCTTACTATGACTGAATCTTTTATTATAAATATTATTATCAGCTTAGTGTGTTTGAGATTTCTACAACTGACGTGCATTATGCCAGAATATGGTTGTTTTATGGTCAACTGAAAAAGTCAGATTTCTGTCATCGGACAATAATCTAGGGTTCGTTTTTTGCAATATTTGTTCACCAATTCTAAGTTTATTCTTCCATTTCAGGTCTTCCATTCTCTCAAGCAGGAATATTTAGAAAACAAATTATAAATGAAGTCAATATACCTCACATTACAAAAAGTTGAGCTGGGGATTTTATTCTCTTAATTTGATTCTAGTCGATTTATCAAAGTCGCTGACCGTGGCGTAAATTTACTCAATTTACTTTGCAAAACGGACTTTTTATCATCATGCTCAATGCAGAACCAGATCGGGTAGGTGGGGGTTTCCCGACACTCTCGTGCTGCAATAAACGTACAAACACACGGTCCTTTACTACTTCAAATTTGACTTCATTTAATTATTGTGGACGTTTATACGGTATTATGCACACTTTGAGTTGACACAGACTTTTCCGTTAATGCCCATTTGAGGAAAATCAGTGAGGTGGCCCGAGTCGCAGCAAAAACTTTTAGAAATGGTACTAGCAGCTGCTTCTCTTGTCGCTCAGATTAATAGAATAGTGTTAGGACTGCTCGGCCTTGAGTCTGGATAATATGACTGGGTGGAGCATGAAGGCAATATTCTGCGGCATGATGCCACAGTGCTAGACATCACAATCAACGGTCAAACTATAGAAATTGTAGCTATATAACTAAAATATTGTGCTGAAGAAAAAACAAACGTCAAACCCATAACATCACAAGCAACTGTTTGATTTTTTAATTGAAGTTCTGTCTGTGAATATAAGTAACACAGGTTCTTTGAATTCCTACAGTTGTAAATCTTCTGTTAAACAGTTCATTTTGAAGGCAGACAGACATACGAGAAGCTTCTGACAAGAATCAGGAATAATTTGAATTTACAATGCTGTCATGGGAAACTATTAAGCATTCTTTCTTATCTCTATATTTCTATGTATAATGGTATATATATATATATATATATATATATATATATATATATATATATATATATATATATATATATATATATATATATATATATATATAATTGTGTGTCTGTGAAAATTATTAAATTCTTTAATTTGAGATGACTTCGTAATATCCACCTTGACAAATTGAGAAACCTTGTTTCAAAGCTTGTGTGTCTCAAGCGTTACTCTCGTTATTTCGAGGCTATTTTATTATATTTGCCAATCTTGCCAAGCACTGAAGTCCAGTGTGAAAAACTTCCTCAAAGCATGGCTAGTATAGTTATATCAAGGCGATAGTTGCTTAATTATTTGAATGGCAAAAAAATGGACGAATATAGACAGCCCAACTTCACAAGTTCTGGTGTTTATTTTCAAAACCGATTACCTATATTTAGGCATTATGGGATTGCGAACAACTTGCAAGATTAACTTAGGTGCGAATCTGATGAAGCTTGATAGCGTGCAAAACATTTGAAGCGTTTTCATCTTTTTCTGATGTGATGTGATGAAAAATGCTAAGTCTTTTCATCTCTGACGAAAATTATCTCAAACTTCAATGCGTTAAATGGTTTTTGCAGTCTTCATTATGTTTGTATAATGAAAAAAAATATTAACAGAAGAGCCATACAAGGAACTAATATTTACGCATTTAGGTGAGTTGACATCATACGTCAAATGACAGATGTGATGAAGTTGACTACGTATAAGCGTGTGTATACGGTACATGCAAACCATTCAATGTCCTATTTTCTCTTCGGGTCTTAAAATATAAATAATTATAAAACAAAATGAAGAGCAACCAGTCAAGTCTTTTAGCTGGACTTGCTCTACCGAACGCAATAATGGCCGTGTTGACAACAATCGATCTATTACCATTGATCAACATAATGTCTGTTGTTAATGTGCAATTTATTTTCACACCTTTGTGTAAATTTCATGTCCTAATTTGTAAAAAAAATTTAACTACAAAAAGTTGAAAAGAAGCAAAATAGATATTTCCTATTGCCTGAAATATATAAATCTAGACATTCTGTGAAGAGATAATTCACTAATTACAACGTGTGAAAAGTCATCTTGAAATTCGCGTATGCATAATTATAGGGCCTACATTAGGGTAGGGAACAACCTGGGATATATCTCCGGGGTCTGGACCTGTAGTAGTAGATGAAAAGGCTGATTCTGGCGCAAAAGTTATCCCCATCCTCAAAACAAATACAAATTACTTCTCTTAAGACCTTAAAACACCAAAGTTTTTTCACCTACACAAAAACTAAAGGCTGATTCTAGCGCAGATATAATTGTATAAGGTAATTACCTCTCTCAGTAGATGAAAAGGCTGATAATTGTATAAGGTAATTACCTCTCTCAGTAGATGAAAAGGCTGATAATTGTACCAGAACGGTACAGGTCAGTTCACAAGTAAGTGATATTATATCTCATCACCAATGATTAATGTTTCAACTGATGATATTAAAAATATTTTATTATCGTGGTAATAGAGACTAAACTTTACTTTACCGCTCACATGACGACGGGACTCAAACAAAACTTTCATTTCTAGTTTGTTTAGAGGATATTTTTTGTCGGTAAAATATACTTTTGACCGATCAAGATCAATTGTAAGTTTAGTATATTTTTGTTGACTAATCGGATCATGAAAGTTTTTTAATTCCACTAACATCTTTTGATATAATTGTTCGATATAATTGAAATACACACTGTTATCAGATCTGATGAGTGAAAGTTTTAACTTGTCATGTGTTCCATTAAAACATATACCTGATGTTTCATTATTAAATTCAACTGTCAATTGTTTACCGTCCATCATTAGATATTTAATGTTACTATTATAGCTATTTGTTATTGTCAAATTTTCAAACATTATTTTATAAGTTTAGATAAAATTTTAGTTTGCAAAGATAATGTCAAGGATAGATCTATCATCATGACAATACCCAAGGGCAAATGTATCTACCCCATTTTCACAATAGCGTTTATCATCAAAATTACTCAATCCACGTTTGATAATGACATCTGTTTTAAGCTTATGATGATTTGTCCTTATAGCCATTGATCTTATAAAACTAACACCACCACGAGCGCCGAGCGCATACTTGTAGTCATCAAATTTCATAAACTTTTTAACAAAGTCACGAGGCAGACCTTTTGCTTTTTTTGTTATTTTATTATTGTCTAACAATACGGCATACATTTTACTACGTAATCCGATAAAGTATTTGATAGCGCTCGAGTTCATTTCATCTTTGAACTTACCAATAACCTTTTTGTTTGTGTCGTCATGAAATTTACTGTCACGTGGGTAATCAGAAAGATCAAATAGATATCTATTATCATGTATATCCTGATAGACGTCCTCACATTCGATTTCATATACGAGCGAATCAGTATCAGTAAATAATAATCTACTAGCCGGCCATTGATTTTTAACAAAATTATAATGAAAATCATACATCAACCACTTCGATAAATCTAACACAGCAGCTCCAACATAGATCGGCTTGTTAAGTTTTAGATTTGTCTTTCGTCGCTGTACTGCGACAAGATTCTCATTAAAAATTTTCATGCTCACAAAATCATCGTCTGACACAAGTTTGTTTCTGCGATTGACATCATTGACTAGTTCGATATTTACGCGTTTCCTAATATTTTCCATCGTCTTACCAAAAACGGAATTGTTCATCAGTTTGAAAAAGTTTTTCTCAAAATCAGTTTTAGCTACAGCTCTTCTTGAAGTGTTTGAATTAATGTAACCTCTCATCCACGGCGACTGATTAAATTTTAGTACACGATGAACTTTTCTCAACACAAGACCAGCATCGACTGCTTGTTTTAAAACTTTATAATGCAAAACATAATTACGTTTATTAAGCAAATTTGGTACTAGTTTTTTGACCATAGAATTTTGTCTTGGTGATGCTGACGCCTGTTGTTCTTCAGATAACAAACTATAATCTATTATCATTGATTCTGCGCAGAAAGGGTAATCGTTATGTAATCTGTGTAGTGAAATAGGATAATCGAGATCAACTTCAACGAAATACGAAACATCGTCGGGTATCTTTTTTTCTGTCTCCGATAAAAATTGATCCGCCGTGATCCAATGAAATCCACCAAAAGGCATTGGTTCTGCCATCGAATACCCGTACAAGTTATTACAATCTAGATAAACTATATACTTCGAAGGAAGGTCAGGATTATACTCTTTCAAATATTTGTTGTTTGCTTCAGCATATTTCTTCGTTATCACACTAATACCGCCTCGGATACCTTTCTCAATAAAATTGAACATATCAACATCAGTCAGTAATTCCAACCTTACCTTACTAAACTTTAACAGAGCATCCCATGACAGTCCGGGGGCAGAATAATACCAGCAAGGATCTAGTCCATAATTATTATAACTCACTTCTCGAAAACTTTCAAAAACATCTGCTAGTAATAACACGTCAGTTTTCAAATACAAATCGTGATAATCACCAAACACCTTGCAATCAAATCTATTCCAGATATCTTGTGCGTATTTGTAATCGTCATCGGTGATATTTTCATTTTTGAGTTGCGAGTAAAATTTCTCTTTGTCAGGTAAAGATGTTTCATCAAATTTACTCCAATCGTCGAGATACTCGTATGGAAATACTCCTTTTTTGGTCAGTAAATTAAATTTGTCTCCAAAACAGTCTTGTAGGTTATTAAATTTACTACCGGCGCAAACAGCGCTGTTTACTAGCTCATCTAACGATGCTGCCATAAACTGCAGGCTGTCAATGAAACGTAATTTGCCTAGCGTAACTGACATATACTTTTCAAAATTATTTGGAATGCACTTGATCGAGTTGTCGAGTTTTAAACGAGATTTTACATCAGGATCACCAAAAGCTTCTACGATAATGTGGCTGTCATATCCTCGAAAGTTGTGAAGAATAACTGGAATAAAATCTGGAGCATGAAATTTTAAATTACAATGATCATGAGCCGCTCCACGATACTGTCCGGTCATATGACAATGGTCATGCACTTTTTTGTTGTCAGGGTCAAAAGCTTTTTCACAAATATGACAAATTTCCGCTTGCTCGTGATCGGATTTTTGTTGTGGTGTTAGTTTAATCATTGGAGTTACTCTTTTCAAACAATCAAATATGTTATCAACTTCGTTAATCAACTGCTTGAGAAGCCAGACAGCTGGATTTTTACCTCGATATAATTTGATTGGTTTAGATAATCTCGAATCAGCATAACAAACTATCTTGTAAGCTACTCCACACGGAACATGATTTTGAACTTTTCTTGTACTCGATTGGTTAGGATCATTTTCTACGCCAAGTACAGGTTGAAGTAGGCATTCGAAATCAGCGTACACAACGAAAGGAATTTTTAATTTGTGATTATAATTGACAAAATACAATAAACTATCTTTTTTAGATGGCATCGTTATTCGTTGTACGTCACTACAGTACTGCAAATGCTTTTGTAATGTTTCATTGTCTGTACAACCGTGCAAGCAGCGATAACAAAAGAACTTTTTCTTGTTATTTTTATTGTACTGTTTACCAACTAGTCCATTGAAGTTTTTGATCCAAACGTAATGATTTTTATAAAACAGTAAGTTTATAGTCGATTGTGAAGCTTTTTCTGAAATATATCTGGGATAGACGTTTTCTTTTTCATCTAGTCCGAAAACGTTAATCGAAACATTATTTTGCTTTTCAAACTTTGGTATTTGATTTTCTGCCACTGGAAAGTTGATATCCTTAAAATTTAATTTTGATACGTGACTAATATACTTCTCAACACGACCAGCGTCTTTTTCTACTGGAAATAGCGCAGAAAGAACAGCCCATTGAAAACATTTGTCATCGACGTTTTTCACGTTGATGCAGCATTTTTTATTTTTTATTTTTGGTGGCAGGTCGATATACCCAGCGCTATTAGGGCCGCTGCTGCGTAATGCGTTATATTTCATTGTGTGAAACAAAATTTCTTTGATTATTTCAAACTTCCAACATGAACCAGATTCGGTAAATTCTTCTATTTTTTTCCAAATTTCTTGGTGTATTTCATTAGATAGTGACAAAAGATCAGTCCCAAGCAAAACGCGCCTTGATTTTGCATTAATATAAGGGACTGTAGTTTCCGTTTTAGTAGATTCTTCCGTCACAAGTAGTTTTGAAAATATAACACGATATTGCACTAACAATCTTAAACCCTTGTGTTTTTCAAGCTCACGTTTTACAGTCGTCTGTAGCAGATGAAAGAGATTTGTTTCAGAAAAATTTACTAAAACGTTTTGATTATCAAACTGATAACTATTGTCAAAACCTGTAAAAGCAGTCGCTATTTTAACAGGTTCTCCAATAAGTCTCTTCTTGGCTATATCACGCAATTTCAACATCGCTATACTATAGTCTAATATCTAATTGATAATTTACCGCACACTGCGCATGCGCTAAACAACAATTAGAGATAAAAAATATCACCTATAATATAATGACAGTAAATCTGACAAGCGCACGTGAGCAAGAGGTATATCATGTTTATCCGAAGTACAACCTGTACGCTGGAAATGCACTTGGTTCGGTTATTAATATCATTACTGGAATATCTGTTGGTAAAGCAACGCAAGCGGGTTATACGATTAGTGTAAAGGGAGATAATACTGAAAGAATTACGATGTTTAGAAAAGATTTTATTTACACGTTATTTTGCGATGACATTCCAGAGGGGAAACGAGTATATCATTATAACGGTAAAGTCACTGATGATAATATTGAAAATTTATCCTTACAAGACGAGTTTCAGCCGCATCCGGTCTTTGATTTATACGAGGCTAACGATCGTGGTATTATAAGAAACAGAAAAACTAAAAAAGTTCTTAGTTCTATTAGCAATATGGGATATATCAGGGTAACTGTTAGAGGAACATCGACAGATCGAGTTCGTTATTATGGTCATCGTTTTATTTACGAGGTGTTCAACGGATCTATACCCAATGGTCTGATTATTAATCATATCAATAATGTAAAAACAGACAATCGATTGGAAAATCTGGAGCTAGTGACCCAACAGGAAAATGTGAGAAAAGGACGAGGTGGTAACGGTAGTAGTTTTAGATATCCAGCAAAACCTGTTATTTCGTTAAACCTTGAAACGGATGAGGAGATCAAATTCAAATCAATTACAGCTGCGGCGAAATATTATAATATAAATCCCGCAGTCGTAAAATTTGTAGCTGATGGAGTAATAAAATCAACTTTTTCAAGCGAATACAATGCTAGGATTCGTTTTAGATATGATGATCAATAATATTTTGTAATTCGGTTTTAGTCAAACAATGATGAGCAAATGCTATAATATCATCGCAATCAAATTTTAGCGTCGTTACTGCACTTTCATTAATTTTATTTTTTTCTGCTTCTGTTAGTAATATTTTATGAGAATCACCTTGCATTACAATAACGTCAACGGAATATGAACTATAACCTGACAGGCATTTTCTTACCGCTTCGGTCAGTTCGTGGTAGTTTATTATATTAACTTTTTGGTGATATTTGACCTTGTCAGTCATCTTATAACAACAAATTAGATAAAAAGTATATTATAATATGGATATGATGAAACGACTCGTTCAACTATACGAAGAAGATACTAGCGACAAAGTCGCCAGCGACAAAGTCGCCAGCGATATCAGCGATAAGGTCTCCACAATCTCTAATGATATGATAGACAAATCTGTTGGTTATAACGAAGATGATATTTTATATAACAACGAGTCTGATGATGGTGAAATAGTCACCGTCGTTAACAGATATAATTATAGCAGACCAACCACTGGAAAATATAATGTCAAGTATCACATTGCTAAAAAAATTATAAAATTTAATTTTACCGTTACCGAACAGCAGGCATTTTTACAGTTAATCAGACCTTTTTTAAACATCAAAATTCCAGACCGACAGAAAAATATAAAATTTGATTTCATCTTTGTCAAGATTTTTAATCTAATGACGATCTCTGACGATCGCAGACAATATCTAATATCATTATGTAAACCAGTAAAATGCAAATCTATCAAACGAAAGTATGAGGAAATTTATAATAGCATTATTTCACAGTCGATAAAATCGATCGGGTTGGAATCCAGCTGTTAAATTTATCACTATACCCACGCCATTTGACTAAACTTTTATCTCCTTTTTTCCTAATCACTTTTTCGATAACGAAAACATCTTGTTCAGTTTTTTGTAGTTCTTGTTCGTAAAAACTACCTACAATAGGCTCACCTGCCAGATCTTTTAACGCGTACGTTACAGGTATTGTTAAGAGTACTTTATCAACAACAAATACTTCTTCGCTCCATTTTGGAGTAAATCCTTTTTCAAATATCTTTTTAGTCAAAGAGATTCTAACTTTATCACCGACCTTAAATTTATGTCTGCGGTACATGTTTTCGTTTGCTAATATTGGATTTTTGATAGCGTCATTGGGTGACATTTTGATGGTTCGATGTTTCGTGTTATTATATTCGCCTACGATTTGAGAAAGGTCATCGATGTACCTGTTGGTGTTTTTAGCTGTCATATGTTTGTGTAATTTTTCGTTTAACGTGCGATTAAATCTCTCGACAACAACGCTTTTGCCTTCGTTCCCTGTAACGTATTTTTTAATATTATTTTGTTCTAGAAACTGTTCAAACTTTTTGTTAAAAAACTCGGCTCCATGATCAGTCCAGATTTTGTTTGGCTTTCTTTCGGTACTCGTTATTATTTGTTTTAACGCATAAGTGATTGACGTTCCTGTTTTATCTGAAACTGGCACACTAAAAGCGTTATTGCTGAAAACATCTATAACGTTAAACAAATACTTCTTTGGAGCGCCATCAGCGCCAACGTTAAACTGAGTCAGATTGGATACATCTACCAAATCTATTGCCCAGATATCATCTACAGCGTTTGCAACAACTTTGCGTCTCAGAAACTTTTTTTTTAGGTCTGTGCAGCTCGACTGCAAGATCATCGTATAATTCTTTTCCGAGTCCGAGTTTATATTTTGCTCCTATCATTCCTTGAACAAATCTTCTATCAAAACGTTCTCGTAGATTTGTTGGCTCCATATCATGTAATTCGTCTAACATTACTTTATCACAATCTGCTTTCGAGTTTCCATGATCACGATAACAGATATCATGACGCATTGCTATTGCATCCACTTGATTATAAGGCTCTTGTCCTGGCAATGGATTGTCGTTTTCATCTAGTTGTTGGTCTAGCGGATTGTAAGGACCTGTATACCGATGACCAGGCAAAGTCCAACCGCCTTTTGGTTTTGGTAATTTACCAATTAGTTTATGTATATCTATACCTAACCCTATTATTTCTCTGTTGTTACAACGTTGACAGTACGTAATGATTTTATCTTGTTCTATGCAAAGATCTTTGTCACAATCACAATTGCATTTCATTTTATTTTATTTTGTTTCATAAGATTAATCGTCGATCAAGATAACTCTATCAACGCTAGATCCTACTTGTTTTTTTCAAAAACATACTTTTCTTTCTACCACAGATTGCACAAATACTTTTTAACATCGTTCTATTATTTTTCGTTTTTTCCGTCATCTCATCCTTGTTCTCTGTTTTAGTTTTGCATTTGAGACAGTATGTTGACATTATTATATCAAGGAGTTTAGATAAAATTGATTGCAATATTATCATTCGCATGAGAAGGAAGCTCATCAAATTGTAAAATAAACTTTAGAAAGTTTTTACTTCCAGAGTTTTTACTCCCAGAGTTTTTACTCTGGCGCATTTGTCTGACAAACATGATACAATAATAACCACAAGCTGATGTTCCAATCGGCTGTAGTTGATTAGACGAATAATTTATTTTATCAAATTTTTTAAAAATATATTTTTTTATGAGATCGCTTGGAGGAAGTCCGAACGAATCAAAATAATTGTTATCGTGGACAGCAACCCAGTGGGTGCCAGAGCCATCATTGAAGTTTTCAATATTTACAACACAAGAACCGCCTGTTGGTACGTCATCGAGTTCATCCTTGGAAAATACTCCTCGAAATCCAACAACGTCCTTCAATTTTTCAATGATGTCAAAATTGCTCAATAACGTCTGGTCCCTGGTAGAGTTAATCCGCGTCCGATTCCTAGTAAGTTTGGCAGCAGACTTCCCGCTAGTCCCGCCAAAAGTGGAGCGAAAGGAATAATTCCTCCTTGTTTTGTTTGTTTGCGTTTTGTTGTTTTCTTTTTTTTCGATGATTTTGTTTTTTTTCGGCGACTTTTTCGTTGGCATTTTATTTTATACTGTTACATAAAATTAACGATAGATTTGTTTGATACCACGACCTTCGACTGCTTTCTTCGTTGCGCCAGAGACTGCTCCTGACGCAGCCGCAAGTCCAAGTGTACCAAGTACTGGTAAAACTTTGCTAGCTATTATTGATAACGCTGGTCCAAAAAATCCACCTTCTTTTGACATTGCAGTTACCTGAGAAACAGATAATTTCAGTACAAATGGTTTGTTGCGATCGAGTTTATTGATTTGTTGTTGCGTTAGCATGACTTTTACTGCAATTTTATTTGAAGTCTCAGCGACGCCTGTCAACGGAGAGATCATCAAAGAAACAGAGCTGCGTTTAGCAACAGCTGCTGATAATTTTTCAACTTGACCAGATGTTAGGTATATTTCTCGAGTTGTGTATTTGGTTTTCATAATGTTATATCCAAGTTGTTAGATTAAACTTGTACTGTCATTCTTCCTTTGATTGAATCAATGGTCAGAAATCGATCACTAACCAATAGCGCGTATACGTTATACTGTTCACCTGGCACATCGCCCAGTGTCCACGTGACCTCAATATCTGCAGTCGATCCCACAACACGCTCCAAATGTTTTGATACGTCGAAGTAAAAGATGGGATAGAGCGATCGAAACTCTTCTATTGATATTTGAGATCCACTGTCCGCGTTCTGATATTTTTGCATTGCTTCCATAAGATACATGTACGGCCGAGAGATGTTTCTGGTGGCGTCTACGGCAAAATTACATTCGATTGCACGTTCGGGATACTGTTTGGAATTTACTCTCACAAATATTCGTCTAACGTCTGGGTTATCGAATACGGAGTTGTTCATTTCCTGATTGTTACGACGCGCTTGTCGTTGAAATACGACGAACAAGTGTCGCGGTAGTTGTTCGCTGGGCGTGGTCGTTACACGCCACGTGTAATCAGTCGCGTTGGGAATGGCTGTTTGATAAATCCTGTTCTGTTGGAAGTGTATCTTTTTTGTAAAGGTGGCTAGTAAAGATTCGAGCTCCATCATTTTAGCTAATGAAGGGACAACCCGAAGCATCCACAGTGCTAATCTTGTAATAGAAAACTGTCCCTCAGCCACTCCTCCGGCGTGTATTATACAATCGTTTTGATCAGCTCGATCTAATATAAGCGTATGTTTTATTCCTCGAAACACTTTGTTATAATCACGGCAAAATCCAATGATTGTACTTAACGGAAGCATCATCGTTATTTGGCGAGATTCTGCGGCAAATGCTTTTCGTTTAGCAAATCCCTCGTTATATCTTATGTTACGTGCACTAATAACACCGTTTATTAAATTTAATATCACAACACCATCTGCGGCTGCAGCTGGTGGAGTTATACCAAGATTATTACAAGCGGCAATAAGTGAAACTCTTGTGGCGTTTGCATCAGCAGCTGCACCTGGTGCGGCTATACCAAAATTGTTAGCATTAGCAATAAGAAAATTTCTTACAATTATAGCATCTGCATCGGCATTAGCTCCGTGTGCAAAAGCACCACTTGAAATAAACTCGCCAGAGGTAGTTGTTCCTAGTCCAGTATCTTTGAACCACATCATGTTTGTGCCTATTGATCTGAAATAGTCATCGCTAAACGAAACGATGTTTAGTATTGTACTCGTTATGGGTAAGTGCATCGAAATATCTTCTACGGTTTGATTGGCCAGTTGGTATCGTGCACTCTTAAACAAACTCCAGCCATTATTGACGAGAGCGATTTCTACATTAGCTGCAATATCAGCACCTGCTGCATCTAATATTCGGCCACGCACTTCTAGCATTGCCTTATGGGGTAGTAGAAACACGTCCTCGTCTCTTGTGTTAAAAGTTCTAACTCCGGTTTTATTCGGTTCGTTCGAGTTCTCATCCAAATACTCGACATACTCTAATTCTGTTACAGCATCGTCAGTATCAATTTCTTCTGCAAAGTCGAGATAGTTTTTAGCTGACATTTATTTTATAATCGTTACACAAAATTAAAAGGCAGCAGGGGTCATCGGCGCTGTTTTCTTTACAAGTTTACGTACTATTTCTTCACCACTCGGCGACAATAATTTTTTTGTTGTAGCTATCATAGCTCGTTTTGTTTCTTCTGTTGGCGCAATATCTGATATTACTCGTTTTATTTCCGACACCGTAGGTGTTGTTGAAGGTCCTTTAATCTTATCAGCAATATTTTGCCCTACTGCAGTGCCTGCTGAAGATGCCGCCCCTGTAGCGAAAGCTTTACCGGCGTCAAGTGCAATGGGCGCTACTTTACGCGCGATTCCTGGAATATTCTCTGCAATTGTTGTAAATATATTTCCAAAAAATCCACCAACGATTTTTCTTCGATAAACTTTTCTTCGTCTCATTTTATAAAATTATGTACACAAAATCACATGCCTAGGCAGTGCGTAGGTGTAAGTAATACGTGACTATCTCATTGTTCACGTCTATTTGTCGTCCAGATTGGTCTGTGAGTTGCATTGTAATGCTTGTAATTTGATTCTCAGGTGTTATTGGATAGTAGATAATCTGTCGCGGATTGATTTGCATGAGAGAACCTGGTGGGACTTCTGGTGAGAAACTGTAGATCGTTTGCCCGCGTTTGCCTTTTGACGTATAAGATCCAGATGCGATAGAGCAATTGATGAGTATTGTATTTACTTCTGTGATATCTACTGGTAGTTCTCCATCAAATGTCAAAGATTTATCTTCACCGGTGGTATAGTATAAAACTCTAGTAAAACCTAACATCTTTCCAAAACTTCTTTCTTCAAAGATGACTTTCATATTTCTTTTCACTGTTACCCTAGCTCGTAAGGTGTTATAATTCGCCGCTAATTCGAAATTATCAGCATTCCCACCAGCTTTTGTTAGAAGCTCTTTTATTGTTCTGTTTAGATCAGTAATGTTATAAGCTCCTTGTGGAATCTGTAGTTTGTATTGTATATCAATAAACTCTTTTTGTGATGTTGGAGATTGTTTAACATTAACGATTAAAATTTCATCATTAACCCCAGTTTTAATATTCGGCATGGCGTTCCAACAAGTACAAGAAATTAATCCAATCTCATACTGTTTTGCAGGATCTAGTTCTATTGGTGGGTTGTAATTTACTGTAAAATTCGAGCTGTTTCCTATTATTTGTGATGAATCAAGCAATAATGTTGTTTGCATTATACTAATATTTTAGATAAGATCGCGGTGTAAAATTTCGTACTCGGATGATGTTAGTAATCCACTCGATCTTAAATGATCAAGTATATCAATAATTTCGTTATCAATCTCTACACTTTCATTACCAGCTTCTTTAGAGGATATCAACAGCATTAGCCGATCGACTATGTCTGCGTTGGATGTAAATATTTTCACACCATCTCCTGTTTTTGCTTCTCTAATTTTTTTTACACGAAATTTATCAAGTGTATTAAATTTTCTTTTAAAATTCCACCCCTTACCAAAACCTTTTGGTCTACCACTTTCTGCTGTTCTTCCAAATGTTAAAGCAATAACACCGTTTCTTATTCTTTCATAAATGGAATCATATTATCAATCTGTAACCGTGTTTAATTCATCTTTATCAGCAGCTCCATCTCTTATTATCTCATTTAATCTATCGATCAATGTTTGATATTCTCCATCATTCCACTTGCTTATATCATCAATATCTCTTATATTTTCATTCTTTAAAAAATCATCATACTCATCATCTTTTATCTCATAATTTGCTCTTTTTATAAAATAAAATCTTTGATCTTCAACTTTCATAAACTTTACAGTAGCCTCACCAACTCTTTTTTGCTCCTCTTTGATATCTTTTATTTCTCCTGATAGATTTGTTATAATATTTGTTATTCCTTGCGTTGTTAACTCTGCTAAACTTCTCTCAAGTTCTAGCGGATTGTTTATAAATCGATCTGTTTCAGCTTGTCTAGCAGCAGGATCAGCTATATTTGCTGTAAGTGACTCAGCTAGTTTTCTTTTGTCTTCATCAGATCTAGTAATGATTTTTGCAGCAGCTGCTTCTTGTTGTTCTTTAACAATTCCAACCAAACCTTTTTCTTTCAGTTGTTTCAGTTCTTCTTCTGATAGTGGTTTAGTTTCAGGTTGTTTACCTAATATTGCTTCAGTTATTGGTCTGAAAATCGTAGCTGTTGTTTCTGTAGCAGTCAATTGTCCACGTCGAGCTTCTTCCACCTTTTTCTTAAAAGCCGCACGAGTTTCAAGAAACTTTTTTAGTAATTCGATTTTCTGTTGATGTTTGTCCATTATTTTTATACGCTTTACAAAATTATATCATAGAAACGTCTCAAGGCAACAACGAAACATCTTGGTTGGATCACGCGCTAGCTTGTCAAATAAAAAGAAACTATATCTATCTTTAGTTGCTCGATGATATAATTCGATAAATTTATCTTTTGTAACATCACCACATTGTTCGTTTGCAATATTTCTCACATCCACATTATCTAGTCCGGGAAATAATATGAAACAACCCGTATTTCGCCTAATAAACCTATCAACATTATAAAAACCTTGGGCAAGATAAACAGAATTACATCTTTTATTACGTGATAGTGAAAAATATGATCTAATCTTGTTCATCTCCTCGTTGTTTAGCGGAATATCATCAAAGACGATTATCTTCTGCTCTGACGAATCGAGTTCATTCACTGGAACGAGTTCTTCTGGTTGTTTTATCAAAAATATATCATCACCAATGCCAAGGTCATCACGATGTTTATCATTATACTCGTTTAATAATTTGTATTTGTCTTGTTGGGGGTTGATGGTGTAAATATACACCTTATCATAGTTAAAGTTATTATTGAGTAAAAGATTTAATAACAAATTTGTTTTACCAGATCCAGTTCGCCCAACAATAAGATAATGACAGTCTGAAAGTTCATTGCTATGTTTATGCTTCACCAATCGCTCGGTGTCAAAGTTTATTATCTTCGCCATCGTATAATTTTATGTTATATTAAATCAACAATTTTGTGTAGAACGGTATGTATAATGAGCTACTATACAAAGTTTGGAACATTAGCAGTAGATTTATTAACAGAAGGTTACCAGGGTGACTTATCCAAGTATGCAACTCTTGATAAGCTCAAAAATGAAATCAACAATTTGTTAAACGTTGCAAGTGTAGATCCAAATGAAGTTGTAGTTTTCCAGGACAAACAAGGACGATTAAAGACGAGTAATGTACAACTATCAGATGTACTAGTACGAAATCCTACTGCAGTTGCTAATAATATTGTTACTTTTAACAATCAAGGTAAGATAGAAGATTCGGGTAGGTCAGTTAACGATTATGTTAGAAAAGCAGGTGATTTATTTACGGGAAACATTGCTATGAACCAGAACAAGATCACATACCTTGGAAACCCAACTGAGGATAATGACGCTGCTACTAAGAAATATGTTGATGATCAGGAATCAAAGTACGTGTCGATGCATGGCGGTATAATGCATGCATTTCTCAACATGAACAATAATGGCATCAATAATCTTAGAACACCAGAATCTGATTTTGATGCTGTAACAAAGAAATATGTTGATGATATCAACAATGATATCACCAAGTTCAAAACTGATTTTACTAATCACATCACCACGTTTTTAAATTTTCGCAGAAACATAAACAAAACCAATAACGAATTTTTTGGAAGTCCGCCGTCTGTTGATATTACACTCGATAATATTAACACAAAACTCAACGATATTATTAGTGGAATTCCTAGTATTGTTGAGAAAACAAGTATGATTAAAATTCCTCACAAGCAGATTAAAAATATTGTTTATACTGTTGCTTCTGGAATGTCTACTTGGTCGCCGCAAAATAACACTCTCAAGCATACTGCAGAGGTCACTGGTGTGTATAGATTGTCCGTGTTTAGCAGTGCAAAGTTTAATATATTTTCCTTATTTCCATGGCGTCACTCGACTGATAATTTCTCTGGAACTGTGTCTATTGTGTTAAACAAAGATGTTGAAGAAACTTTTATGCTAATAGCTGATGACAAAAAATTAACTGCTGCGTCATATTGGTATTGTCTGGAATTTGTGGCTGAAACACCTCAACTAGTTACTTGATCAAGCCTGAGATTATGTGAACAAATATTATAATGAAAAAAAGTATAGTTGATTTCAATCATATTTCAAAAGATATTCCAGAACAGGATGTTGACGCACTAATACAATACTACAAATATTATCATAAAAAACTTTGGTGCGTAAAAAAATGTTACAAATATTATAACAAAATACTTCGAGTAATATCATATCTACCCTTGTTAATGACTAGTTCTGGCATAATTTCAAGTGGTATATCATTAAACCCGTTTTTGTTAATCATATCCGGTGTTGGTGTTTCTCTTACAGCAGCTTGTAAAAAAGTTGAACCTAAAATTTTGATAAAAAAGCACGGCTGCTTAACATCAATTATAACTTACAAAAAACTACTTGATCAAATAAGATCTTACCTACGAGGAGTAAAATATAGTATGGACGATTTAATACGTGAATTTCGTATTATTGACAACATGTTAACAGATATTCTACCCATGAGGATCAGCAAATATGAGAAAGATTATCAAAAGAAGTATGATATAACATAAAATCAATTAGATATATAAAAATTTTTTTATATTATATAATGACCGAATTTTCAAGTGATCTCCATGAAATCCTCCGAGAAGTTCAGATGAAACATGCTGAAAATCTTATACAATTATATACTTCTCCAGGGTATATACCAGTAGATGATATTGACGTAATAGATCTCCCTGATAAATTTATCAAAAGAGAAAGAGATCTGCTCAACCACTACATCAACGCCAATAAATCACTCATCAAAAGTGAACCAGATGGAGAATATTATCCTTACTTGTACAGCATAACGAGAAAAGCAGCATTAAACAATAATTTTCGCAAAACTCACAAAAAATTTATCAAAAGTGAACCAGATGGTGAATATTACCCGTACGCGTATAACGAACTGATCAACAAAACATTGAAAATCACTGATGATTGAGTGAAATATTTTTAATATCATCAGTTGAAACATTAATCATTGGTGATGAGATATAATATCACTTACTTGTGAACTGACCTGCACCGTTCTGGTACAATTATCAGCCTTTTCATCTACTGAGAGAGGTAATTACCTTATACAATTATCAGCCTTTTCATCTACTGAGAGAGGTAATTACCTTATACAATTATATCTGCGCTAGAATCAGCCTTTAGTTTTTGTGTAGGTGAAAAAACTTTGGTGTTTTAAGGTCTTAAGAGAAGTAATTTGTATTTGTTTTGAGGATGGGGATAACTTTTGCGCCAGAATGAGCCTTTTCATCTACTACTCCTGTAAGGAGGCCCGGGCCGAACAACACTTTTAATAGTATAAAAGAAAAATGTTATTTTGAACAAGAATAAGGAGAAGACTCTGTTGTTTCTTACCCCATGGCCCATGATAGCTCTCTACGTCCCTGCTTAGTTACAACATTTTTAAAAAAAATAAACGTTTTTGTTCGATTCTTTTAACTACGTCCTTATATATATATATATATATATATATATATATATATATATATATATATATATATATATATATATATATATATATATATATATATATATATATATGTTTGCTGTTGGGCTTAACGCCATTTTTCAGCACACGATAGGCTATTCATGGCGGTCAGTATTAATGGTGGAGGAAGAAACCGGGAAATCACCGGAAAGAACCACCGACCCACGAGAAGCTACTGGCAAGCTTTCTCACATATGTACATTAGCCGAATCCTAGACTCGAACACACGCAAACAGAGGTGAGATGGCAGTGATCCGTAACGGACAGTGCTTTAGACCACTCGGACACTCGGGGCCCCTTCTTATATATATATATATATATATATATATATATATATATATATATATATATATATATATATATATATATATATATATATATATCATATCTTGCTCGTTCTAATTAAAATATTAAAATCTTTATATACATTGTTTATGTTAAAAAGTATATGCATTTGCACAAAGACATTCTCAACTTAAATCTTCCAATCAAATTGTCAATATTGATTTATTAAACGATAATACTTAGCATCAATATTTTGCAGAATACTATTAGGACCCTGTAGTTTGTTAAGGAATGAGTTCTGTATATATCATTTTAATTCATTTTTATTTCAATTTTGTATCAATAAATAGAGTTGTTGTTGTTATTAGTATTATTATTATTATTTTTATTATTATTATTATTATTGTTATTATTAGTATTATTATTATTATTATTATTATTATTATTATTATCATTATTATTATTATTATTATTATTATTATTATTATTATTATTATTATTATTATTATTATTATTATTATTATTATTATTATTATTATTAGCATGGGTCTATTGTTTTGTTAGAAACATCGTGTTTGCTTAAATCGTAAATGTGATTTATGTAAGCACGAGCTTTGTATGATAATAAATTCGTCGCACGTTAACATTCAGAAGTAGCTATATAAACGATTGGCTGCTACTTGGTCAGGGTTTCCTAATGTCCAGATGCATTGCGAAATTACACGTGTCCTCCGTAAATGTGTACATGGAAAGACGTATTTGTGCCTTTTATATGCTTAGTTATCTGCAAGAAATTCAGTACGAGTCAAAGCCGTATTCGATGTCAACATCTTCGAGAGTCTTATAGCTTTTATTACCTTAAAAAAAAAGTATTTGTTATGCTTGTAGGAGTTGTCTCTTCGTATGTCTACGTAGAACCACATGAGTTTTGTTAGTGGAGATAATTGTACGTTGTCTACTTTCTAAATATTTTTTTTCCTTGGAGAACAACACTACTGGTTAGGACAAAGACATTTTCTGAAATTCTTCTAAATTTGAACAGAACAATATAAATTTTGCTTCACAGTGTAAATTGTGGGATTTTCGTGTTAGTCTTTGTCTGACGTCGTCATCCGCCATGCTGGACCAAAACTGAACTTCATACTGTGTCAATTTAGAATTATTCACAAGACTTTTTGTATTTTTATATCTTTAGAGCAAACAGGTTGGATATATTTCGTATTTCGTAAGTCTTATTTAATATATTTACATTTTCTCTATATTTTTTGGGAAAATAAATTATGTTTGCTAAAATTTACAAAGCTTGTCGTCAATATTTCTTTTTTGTTACATTGAACTAGCCAATAACGTAATTTTAGTCTTCACTTAGTAACAGTGCTGCATATAATAAACACCTGATTACACGAGAGAGAGAGAGAGAGAGAGAGAGAGAGAGAGAGAGAGAGAGAGAGAGAGAGAGAGAGAGAGAGAGAGAGAGAGAGAGAGAGAGAGAGAGAGAGAATGGGGAGGGGGAGTGAGAATGTTGTGCATTTTGTCAGTGTTGCTGCAATGTGAAGTTCTTACCAGTTATAGTTTCATTGTTTTCATTTTTCAAGTTGTCTTAGTATCTTTCACGTTGTCTTAGTATGTGCTCGCGTAAATTACTAGCTTGTCATTACTAGTTAATATCGTTATTACTAGTCAATATCGTCAATTATATTTTTTCCATTTCATACGAATAAGAAAGGAAATAATTTTGCATTGAATTTATGCCCACCACCCTTTTTGCAAAAATAAAAGATAAATATACACTTATTTGAAAATAAAAACAAAGAAATTAACCAAGTATTGTTATCAGTTATTCCTTCAATTTTCATCATGCGAAATTTATTAAGTAAAACACGATATCCACTCCTTATATTTAGCGCATGCAGTAGTAGAGGAAAAGGAGATTTCTATCTCAGATATCTCTCTTCCCCTCCGAATCCTCTCTCAAAGACCCCCACCGTATCAGAGCCCTGAACATCAGTGATAGACATTATTCTCATCGAGACCAGGCGATAGCTAATAATAGAATAGTTGTTTTCACATTATCGATTGGGATTACGCGGAGAACCCGGGGACCTGGTTATGTCAAAGTCAGTTATTTTTAAAGTTCACACAACATTATCATTGTTATACACTATTATAGCATCAATGTTAGGTTTTAAAAATAAACAGTATAGCAGAGTGGCATAAGAGTTTTTCATATGACAATGAACCGCTTGCTAACATAACACAAATAAACACAATATTGAGTAATTGTTCTATCGCATCCGGTTCTTATTCGGCGTTAGGAAGTCAATGTCAAACAATTTCTGGCTTTTCGCCATATGTCCCGCCAGGTCATTAACACTAATTACCCTTATACAAATAACCTATTATCCATCTATTCCTGAAAATCAGATACCAAATATAATGATACAACTAAGAGATCAATTAGGAAGACAAATTGATCTTAATAGTGACACTGTGACGTATTACTTATATCTTAGACCATCAACGTATATTTTGTAGGCCTAATTTAATAACAAAGATTAGACAAAAAGAGGATAGAAAAAAAATTGTAAGTGAATTCTTTGGAAATATATTTTCAAAGATTACCGATTTTTTTACCGGGAAATAGTACAGTATAACAACAATTATAATTGATGCTAGTAAAGCATTCGTTACAAGAGCAGCAATGACATTAGGTCAAAAGATATCTGATAAAATTAAGGGCAACCCACCTTCCAATGCGGAAACAAAACAAGCAATATCAGAGATCAAACCGACGAGAGAAACAGAACGAGCTATGATAGCTACAACAAAAAGGAAGTAGTGAGTAAGCTAGTAAATATAACAAGACGAAAATTAGATTTACCTCACATCTGACATTGCAGTTTTGTGTGGCGATTATACAGAACAAAATGTCAGGAACAATTATCGTGATCTAATAGAAGCATATGAGATTGCTAATACAACACCATATGAGTGTGTCGAATACTTGGATGATAGCTCAAACAAACCAAATAAAGCTGGTCAAACAATTTTTAATACCAGAGACGAAGACAAGTTAAAGTTCATATTATAATATTAGATGTGGCCGATGGTGATATTGCATGCAGCTAGCACAAATAATGCACTTGCAAACAATGGCTGGAGTTTGTCCAAAGTGCACGATATCAACTAGCAAATGGAAGACATTGATAACCGGCTACGAGCTGCTAGTACAATATTAGATGTTGTTTCGATGATTGATTATTCAAGATAGATCGCAACAAATATGATCTGTTTCAAGGACACACGACTAGGACAAGCTGTTGGAAGTGATTCTCGTACTGATACTGATGCCCATGGCGCATATAACAATGACTTAATTGCAAATCATGCTAATAGTGCAGTTGCTGATATTTGAGATGCAATTATATTTAGCCGTTACAAACATGCGACATTTACGATGTAGTGAGAGATGGACTAAACGAAAAGCACTTGCGACGGTATCGCAAGAAGTACCAATGATGTGGCCGTTATGCACAATATTTAGATTTCGTCACGACTATCATAAATTGTTTCAAAGGGTTGAAAAATGCCCAAATGTTAGATCAGGAAAACCAAAATAATTGTCTTTTTTTGAGATTGTGGGGCGAATTAACTATGTGGATGCCATGAATTGTTCCATCAGTAGCTAGGTTAGCAGCACTTAACATGACGTTAGAGATTTTTACTTAAAGGAATTATTTTCTCCAAAAAATATATATATATCTAACAGCTGTTCCTTACACCTGGCGTGTCACAGCTACTTCGAGTGAAAAATTAGTAAGCTATGCGTTCGTCATTTTTCAGAAAACAGTGCAACTTTGTAGCCAACTACAAAATAATTCTGTTTTTGATAACGATAATGTTAGAATAATATTTATTACAATAAACTCAAAACAGTACCCGTAATGAGATTTCGAATATACTTTTATATTCTACACCGGTATCAACGTTACGAGAGTGTGTATGCACCTGATCGAAGCGATGAAAAATACCAGGAAGCTGACAGCGGATAAAAGCTTAATACTAAAAATTGCGTGTGATTTATCTTTTCTTTGACGTTTCAAAACACACCGATTTTTTGATTAGATTAACTGCAGAAAAAGAGGTGACTTAGGCAATTAGATGAGTCCTAGCTGCTGATATTAATGTATTTGCACTTGTGACTAGCGATCGGTTCTTAACAATTGTTCAAATCAAATGACAATAACAGAAGAACAGAACAAGAAATATATGTATAACACCCAATCAATTTAAAAGATTATCAGTAGCAGTTCCCTAACTTAATTAAGTTTCCCTAATTATATCTTCAACGTCTCCAGGGACTGCAGCAAAAGTAATGCTGAGGCAACAGCAAATCGATACACTCGATCGGGATAAAACGTTTGTGCTAAATTATCCATTGCACAAGTAAGAGCGATGTCAGAACATGGTCGATTTCTTGGACCAGCATTTTCTGTAATAGCTAGTTCAATACCAAATATTCTGCCTCTACTAGGAACACGTGGAAAATGGCGGCATCAGAGGCAATATCTGGGACTACACGGAAATAACTGGAGATGGTATCAAACAAATATATCGTGACAAAGTTACAATGTAACGAGCATCAGCCAACAAACCCGAAAAGCCAGGGTAACAACAGTTATTTACTTATTAATTCTCCAAGTCTGTATGGGCTAGTAGTTTGATGTAACAATAGAAAAATGCCAGCCAAAGCGACAGAGCATCAACGTGAAAAGAAAACGTTGACGAAGCGAACAATAAAGTTATCAAGAAAAACAAAACAAGGATGAATTATTCCTTCGCTCCACTCCTAGCATGGTTAGCGGACAGTCTGATACCTATCTATGGTGAACAGCATATGTACTGACTCTACCAGGCACCAGACTTCGTTGGTTGAGTAATTCTGATATGATTGAAATATTGAATGATGTTGTAAGATTTAGCCGATTCCATTTTAAAGACGAGTTAGATAGTATACAAGCAGGCGGATCGTGCTTTGTGAATATAGAAAACGTTAACGATGGCCCAGGCACTGACTGGGTTGCAGTCTATGATAACAATTATATTTAATTGTTCGGACTTCCTCCAAGTAATCTTATAAAAAATATATATATATAATTGTTAAAAAAATTTAAAAAAAAATAAATTACTCGTCTAATCAGCTACAGCCAGTTGGAACATCCGCCTGCGGTTATTAGTATAGTATATTTAGCGACAGATGTCCCAAGGCGATATCGAATTTTTAGACTTTATTTTAAATTTGATAAGTATTCTAGAAAAAACATTGATAAGACTACAGTTAATTTTAAACTTACAAATAAAAATGGCAACATAATGTCACAAATGTAAAAATAACACAGACAATAAGGATGAAACAACTGTGTAAATAAAAAATAACAAAACTATCTTGAAAAGCATTTGTGCTGTTTCTGTTTAAACAATTGTTTCTGAAATTGACAACTGGAAATAAAGTTGTTTTAGAAGAAAATAAATTGACGAAGTAAGTAACTACTTGTGATGTTTTTCTTCTTATAATAATATTTTTTGATAATATTTTTCTCTGACAATGGTCTTTCCTCGTACCTATCACTGAAAGATTCTTTAGCAAACCAAACTATATTTCTAAAGATTTGCTGAATCACATTCCGATTTCTTTTTTGAGGGTCAAACCACGAGGACGTTCACCTGAATTTAACATTGGAAATCAAAATGCCGTTTAGTTTTACAAATTTTGACTGGTTTTTATGTTGATTATTTTGTCTAAAATCTCTACAAAATTGTGGAAAATTGTGCAGAAATTTAGACGATGACCATAAAAATCGATATTTTGATTCTCAAAAATTAAGAAATCATACCGATGTTCTCGGGTAAAAATGGACGAAATTAGTCAAATGTTCGTCGAAAATTGATAACCAAAAGCATCACTTTTTCCAGATTTACCCTAGTAATTCAAATAATTTCTGATTCTTATGATTATACTTTTCTCTGACAATAATTGTTTTCGACGATTAGTAAAGTAAAATGAAATGTTAAGTGTGGTTGTGATAAAGATCTTTGTATTGAACAAGATAACATTGTCATGTACTGTCAATCATGCAATCGCCGTGAAGTAATTGGCAGCGGAATTGACATTCACAATTTATTGGAAAATTACTGAAACCGAAAGGAAGGATGGGCATTGCCTGGCGATAAATACAAAGGGCCGGAAGAAAATCATAATGCATTACCAGGACACGAGAGAGAGAGAGAGAGAGAGAGAGAGAGAGAGAGAGAGAGAGAGAGAGAGAGAGAGAGAGAGAGAGAGAGAGAGAGAGAGAGAGAGAGAGAGAGAGAGAGAGATTTGATAGAAGGTTTGTTTGTTCAGGGAATGATGGAAACCAAATATAAGTTATGTCTTGTTATGGAATTATAGGCAGATCTCGCAGCCAAATTATACAAACCCCTAAAAGTAAGTTTCCTAGACGTGAGTTTGTCACAGATACTATTGACTATATATGGGCAATATATTTAGTAGATGACTCATGTTTTGCTAAGTTTAATTATAGTAAAAATATACCTATTAACATTATTGATGTTTTAGTAAGTATGTGTATAGTATACCCATTTCAGATAAATAAGGAGCATTGATGACTCATGCACTAAAATAAATTATCGTATTTACAAAAGGAAACCCAAATAAACTTTGGACCTATCGCAGAGTGGAATATCTTAATAAAACATTTGAGAACTTTTTGGAGCAAAATGACATCATAAAATTTGTTACAGGAAATGAGGTGAAAATTGTTGTAGTTGAAAGATTTAATTGTACACTAATCGAGTTGATACAGAAATATTTGACAGCTAAAAACACAGATAGGTATATCTACAATCTTTCAAAAATTGTTGACAAATGCAATAACATAAAACAACGAACTATCAAACTGTCACCAAACGATAGTACTGGCAAATTAAAACATGTTCAGCAGACATAGCATTGGTGATAAGATTGGTATTTCTCTGACAAAGAATTTATTGGAAAAAAGGTTTACTCCAAACTGGAGCGAAAAATTATTCGCAGTTGATAAAGTTTTAAAATGAGTACATGTAAATATTTGCGATAAAAGATCTAGCATGTGAGCCTGCAATTGGTAGTTTATACGAACATACGACCACATATTGAACCTCCACAATTTTGTATTGCAATAATATAGCATTGTCCGCATGTTGAACCTCTGCATAATATAGCAATGTCCGCATGTTGAACCTCTGCATAATGTAGCAATGACCGGATGTTGAACCTCTGCATAATGTAGCAATGTCCGCATGTTGAACCTCTGCATAATGTAGCAATGACCGGATGTTGAACCTCTGTATAATGTAGCAATGACCGGATGTTGAACCTCTGCATAATGTAGCAATGTCTGCATGTTGAACCTCTGCATAATATAGCAATGTCCGCATGTTGAACCTCTGCATAATGTAGCAATGACCGGATGTTGAACCTCTGCATAATGTAGCAATGTCCGCATGTTGAACCTCTGCATAATGTAGCAATGACCGGATGTTGAACCTCTGCATAATGTAGCAATGTCCGCATGTTGAACCTCTGCATAATGTAGCAATGACCGGATGTTGAACCTCTGTATAACGTAGCAATGAATGGATGTTGAACCTCTGTAATAATGAAACAATGGACAACTATTTAATCTCCATAATTCTGAAACAGAGGCCAGATATTTCGTCTTTATAATAACAACTAGTGGTCAGAGACTGCAAATATGCAATAATGAAGTAATTACCAGAGATTGGACTTCTATAATAATGATGCTGTAGCCAGAGATTGAACTTCTACACTAATGGAGCTGTGACCAGAGATTGAACTTCTACACTAATGGAGCTATGACCAGAGATTGAACTTCTACAATAATGGAGTTGTGACCAGAGATTGAACTTCTACAATAATGGAATTGTGACCAGAGATTGAACTTCTAAAATAATAGAACTGTGACCAGAGATTGAACTTCTACAATAATGGAGTTGTGACCAGAGATTGAACTTCTAAAATAATAGAACTGTGACCAGAGAGTGAACTTCTACAATAATGGAACTGTGTCCAGAGATTGAACTTCTACAATAATAGAGCTGTGACCAGAGATTGAACTTCTACAATAATGGAGCTGTGACCAGAGATTGATCTTCTAAAATAATAGAACTGTGACCAGAGATTGAACTTCTACAATAATGGAGATGTGACCAGAGATTGAACTTCTAAAATAATAGAACTGTGACCAGAGATTGAACTTCTACAATAATGGAACTGTGACCAGAGATTGAACTTCTACAATAATGGAGCTGTGACCAGAGATTGAACTTCTACAATAATGGAGCTGTGACCAGAGATTAAATTTCTACAATAATGGAGCTGTGACCAGAGATTTAACTTCTACAATAATGGAACTGTGACCAGATATTGAACTTCTACAATAATGAAACTGTGACCACAGATTGAACTTCTACAATAATGGAACTCTGACCAGAGATTGAACGTCTACAATAATGGAACTGTGAGCAGAGATTGAACTTCTACAATAATGGAGCTGTGAACAGAGATTTAGCTTCTACAATAATGGAACTGTGAGCAGAGATTGAACGTCTACAATAATGGAACTGTGACCATAGATTGAACGTCTACAATAATGGAACTGTGACCAGAGATTTGAACTTCTACAGTAATGGAACTGTGACCTGAGATTGAACTTCTAACCAGTAGTGAAAGATTCAACCTCTTTAGAATTAAATTACTGGTCAAATATTCAGCTTTTACAACATCAAAGAGATAGTCCAATTTCCAATAACGTACCAGTGGCTAGAGACAGAAATTCTGGTCAGAGATTGAGTCTCTAGGTTAATGAACCAATGGCCAGAAACTGAGCCGTTATAAAAATTAATTATTTTCCAGAAACTGAACATCTGCAATAATGAACGAGTAGCCATAGATTTAACTTTTACAATAATGAGACAGGGATATGAAATTCATCCTCTTTAATAAGGATCTAGTGGTCAGACATTTACTAATGGTTTTGGAATCTCGAATATACTGCAAATGTTATATATTTGGACATAATGACTTGACAAGATGTACCTCGCTTAGTAAATAAATTTGTTTTCAGTCTTGCAATCTTAATTCATAAATACGCATGATATAGATGATTATATAAAGAATTATAATATTGAAGGCTGCTAATTCACCTTTTGATTTTCTTTATTTCAATTTTAAGTTGAAAATTAACACAAATGGGATTGTTTTACTTCGAGTTAACTCATCTGGACTATGAGAACAGCACGCGTGGGTTTCGTTCAACCGTTTGTTGGGCAATTAGGATATGACGTCGCACTGCGACGTCAAATAATGTTACTGTTGGAGACATGTACAAATGACTAAAAGAAGTATCTTTTGTGCAAGATAAATACCCATCTTTTTCATGCGATGTGTAGGAGGACGAAATCAATTAATCTTCATTCCTTTTTCAGACTGAGCATTATATATGACGTGATTTCACTAAGGATGCCATAAATGAAAATAAGGCATTTCAAGAATATTCCTTACTCCTCAGTATCCTGTACCGTCAAGAATATGGTGATTATTTTCCTCATTGAACGGACACTGCCACAGGAAACTACCTATGAAGTGGTCTTCAAGGCAGGAGCAGTAAGATTACTTTGTTGTTAAGAAGTTAGCAATGGATGATATCAAGACTATTTCCATGACAAAATGTTATGTATTTATACAGCAATTTTTCGTTTTGATCGATTGAATGAGAATGAAGTAGCTTAGTGCATATCCTCATCTAGATCATTACGATACCAATTAATGGTTGGGGAAGCTATCATAGAAACTGAATACTTACAAGTAATATAGTTCAGCGATTCTGATACTAAATAAATCATAATATCGAAATGAAGAGAAGCCTGTCCAATCAAAAGTAAAGTGATTAAATTTTGGATTACTTTAGCGTCTATCTGAGAATTGCCACACAATGTTCTTGTGATTGTGTGACTGCTACATTTTCTCAGATCAATCGTAATTATGGATGCCTCTAGTATATTTTCCAACAATCTTTTGTGAAGACGCAATACACAATGTTACCACATTCCAATCATTGTCATTGCCTTAGTTCTGTGGAAAACTAGATAATATATACCGTCTTGTGCCAAAATTTGTCAATGCGAAAAACCTTCAAAAGGATTCTACAAGAGTTACCTCTCATCAAGTCCGGCATACCCATCTTTTCAAAATTTCCTAGCATTATATGTTTTCATTATATTAGTCATTTTTTCATTTAAGTCACAAGCTATTTTAGTAATACCAAATATTTTATCTATTATAATAGAGATTGTGACAATCAACATATATATATATATATATATATATATATATATATATATATATATATATATATATATATATATATATATATATATATATATATATATAAAGAATACAAATCATATGGCGAATAACAACCCTCTCAAGCGTACTGGATCCACCAAGGGATCACGTTTGTCAGGTATTAATTAAAATAGATGCAATAAACTGACGACGAACAGTACGAAACTAGCAACTAACTAGCCTAAGCGCTTTCGACTCTTAATGAGTCTTTTTCAAAGGCAAATACAAAACATAGTTACGACAAACAAATACACACATAAACGTTGCGTTTGTAAACCTCTACATTTCTGTAGGTTTACAAACGCAACGTTTATGTGTTTATTTGTTTGTCGTAACTATGTTTTGTATTTGCCTTTGAAAAAGACTCATTAAGAGTCGAAAGCGCTTAGGCTAGTTAGTTGCTAGTTTTGTACTGTTCGTCGTCAGTTTATTGCATCTATATATATATATATATATATATATATATATATATATATATATATATATATATATATATATATATATATATATATATATATATATATATATATATATATATATATATATATATATATATATATATATATCAGAGTAACAGAGAAACTCTGGCCTCTGTCAACATATGATAGAGAACAGGACATTCACTAGCACTGTGACTAGAGAAAAACTAAACAAACACGGTCCAAAGAAAACGTGCAAATCAGCATCACATGTAAAATCTGTAGCCTTCAGTAGGACGGAGAAACTGAAAAGCTACACAAAAGAATAAACCTTCATAGATCGGATTGGATGACAAAGAAGCTGTACAGAAGCCCAGTCGAAGAACACTTCTCCTCCCCTGGCCACACTTTCAGTGGTATAACACCTATCAAATTTGCTAACAACCCCAACTGGAGTTCCGAAACTAGAAAGGAAAATTAATCGTTCTGGATAGGCCGCCTTAGTATATTGAAACCAAGCAGTCTAAAGCAAGAAGACTAGAGAAAGGAATCTATGCACTAGTAGATTTATTCTTTGCAGCTGACACATTTTCTTCTCAAACTTTATTAAAATCTTCTTAACATCCTTTAATTATTTCTATAATAACAAAATATATGGAATAGAATCATATATACCTGATATAATTTGCGTTTCATAAATGTACACAAAGTAATAGATGCCGCTATGGTTCATAGATTTATAATTAACTACAAATATTTCTTAATATCCGCAACAAGTCTATCTAGGTTGTTTGAGATGTAATTCATGTATAGGTTGAATTCCTGTAGAAACAGCCATATAGAGTTTTACAAACACAACGTTTTCTATGTTTTATTTGTTTGTTTTGTCTATTTTCTGAATATGCCTTTGCATTTTATAGTAAATGTCTAGCACTGGGACATCATGCTGCAGACACGTAACATGATGTTTCCTCCTAGTCACATTATCCTGACACCAGACCGACCGGTTCTAACACTAACCTCGCAATGCTGAGTGCCAAGCGAGGCAGCTGTTAGTGCCATTTTTGAAAGTCTTTTGTATGACTCGGCCGGGGCTTGAACCCACGACCTCCTGCATCCGAGGCGGACGCTCTAACCACTAGGCCATGAATGAATGAATTACAAGAGTACATTGTGTTCCGGTCATTATTAGGAACATGATTAGGCTTGGAGAACGCTTTGCTGTACTGGCTTTGATTGACGTCGCATCCCAATGTGAGTCCTCAAGTTTTCATTACATATTTATTCATGATTGCCTCGATTAGCTAATCTAACTGTATAACCAGCGTGACATCGTGGATATTTTTAGAAAGGTACATTTTGAAACTGTCAAATACCTGGGGAAACATAACTTCGTATCAAACAGTTACGAAAAAGCCAGCATTTTTAAGTCGCTGTTTGAGATAAAGAAGTCTCGATAGATCTTTCTTTTTTTCCAAACGAAATCTGCATTTTTGTGGGCTGAAATAACTCGGTTGTACAAAATGGATTCTGTTCCTAAGTTTCCCTCATCTCAGAAATATGCAGACACATGAGGACACTATTTTGCTTGATTACACTATAAACAATTCATTAAGTGAAAGTCCGATTTTGTTTTATCCTTTAGCAGGTATCGTCCACATGTGTATTTTGACACTGGCGAAGGCCAGAAACACTTTGCATATCAGTGTAAAAAATACATCAATAAATAAAGGAAATATGCGTCGAACTGATTTCATTGCACGCGTTATTTATATTGAATTTGTATTGGTTTCGTACGCTTACCATGAATATAGATTGAAAGGATAATTTGTGTAAGCATCGTCTTTCATATATAGTTCTTGTATATGATAGTAGATGATATTTTAAGATAATTATGACTTTTAGGTTAACATGTTTGCTTGGATCTGAGATTTTAGGACATTGGTTTTCACTTTGAAAATTTATGATTTACCTGAGATAGGTCAGGTACTTTATTACAATTTAAGAGGAAGACATCCGCCTGTTTCCTGCTCATTTTTTTACATTTTTGAGTGGGCGATACACACAATATTTATTACATGCAATTCATATTGAGATTGTATATAGACTTTATCAAAACATGAAGTTTCTAAGAAATATCACTAATAAATTTGTTACTGATCATTTAAGGCGCATGAAGGCATCTGTTCAACACTAAACTGTATCTTCTGATTATACATAGTACCTATGTAAAAATATTATTATGCAGCACTTACATTTCTAACAACAAAATATTAACCTGATCATGATGATGTCATAACGACGTCACTTATGTGTGATTATTAACATGCAGTAATACCACAAATAACATTTTATTTACTTTACCGTCAGATATCATTCACAATTGTTACGTATATGTGATTAAATTGCTTGTGTGTAAGGTTTAACATTATTCTTATTTCATTTTTGTTTCATTTTATTTAATTGCAATGAATATTGTCTCGGATTCGGGATTTTTTTTAGTAGTGAGAAACGTTTTTTTTTTATCAAAAAATTGTTTACTTAATACGTGCCAATTCATATTGAGTCCGTCTTAGCTTGGTAACAAATCAACAGGAAGTTAAAAGGATTGGTCAGCATCACGGACATGCTTTCTCCAAGTGATCAATGTTTGTAAACAACCTTTTTATGATTGTTTTGTTTTAGTGGAATGGCATTTGTCTATATGTAAATTTTAGCGTAATAAGAGACCACATGACCAATCTCGCGAGATTTAAAGTGATGTTCGAGTATAAATACGCATTCTTAATATTCGTTTGGTCAGAGTCATTCAAAACCTTGAAGGTACAAGGTGCATGTATATATTTTGTTTATAAATTTGTTGCCAGAATATTTAATTCTTCGTCTGATTTTCTTTTTATTCAATAATTTATTTTCCTGGACGCTATAAAGTTGATTTTCTTATATAAAAAATATTCTGAAAGATATTCAAGGAAATTAATTCTGGAATTATTCGGAAACAAAGACTGTGATTAAAGTGAGGAATTACTGTTATTCATACATTGGACTACATCGCCCTCCATATTGATAAGTCGTCGGGACTCGAACCTGGATTCCTATAGGACTACTGAGTGATAGGACTTATGTTTTTATTCTTAGAATCATATTTGGATTATATTCAGATTGTAAGTCCTATCTACAAATTTTTACATTGTTGATTAGGGAAATAAATTGTTTTGTTGAAATATACAAAGCTTGTTGACTTTCACGCTTTTCTTTGTTATAGAGTAAGAGCCTTTGTCACGTAACACAATATTCTTCATGGTTTAACATGGTCAGTCTGAAGCAACATATTCAAACCCTATTTCGATTATTCATACTATTGATGACTTTCTCTAAGACTTCAGATAATATACCAGGCCGACATATTATTTCGCAGAGATATCACAATGACCTACTTAAAAAATACTTTACTAACAACATGGTCACAATGACCTACTGAAAAAAATACTTTACTAACAACATGGTATGAGGAGTGAGGCTTCTGATAGACCATGAAGTATAAAGTACTAGCAATGTTCAATCACCTCAGTAATGGGTACAGCAATTACCTCACTAAAGTGAACAGAATTTGCTCGTTAACAAACGCGTTGGAGATCTTGAAGTATGTAAATGTTATCTCCAGTTGCTTAAGTTATTGTCAAATATTTCTCATGATTCGACTCATCGGATATCAGGATTGTAAGTTCTTCCATTCACCCAATATCATGATAGCATGTTTCTCGTGATTTGACTCATCCCATATCACAATTATATGTTTCTCATGAATAGACTCACCCAATATCAGGATTGTATGTTTCTCGTGATTTGACTCATCCCATATCACAATTATATGTTTCTCATGAATAGACTCACCCAATATCAGGATTGTATGTTTCTCGTGATTTGACTCATCCCATATCACAATTATATGTTTCTCATGAATAGACTCACCCAATATCAGGATTGTATGTTTCTCGTGATTTGACTCATCCCATATCACAATTATATGTTTCTCATGAATAGACTCACCCAATATCAGGATTGTATGTTTCTCGTGATTTGACTCATCCCATATCACAATTATATGTTTCTCATGAATAGACTCACCCAATATCAGGATAGCATGTTTCTCGTGATTTGACTCATCCCATATCACAATTATATGTTTCTCATGAATAGACTCACCCAATATCAGGATTGTATGTTTCTATTGATTAGACTCGTGCTATATCAGGCTTGTGTGTTTCTCATTATTAGACTCATCCGATTTCATGATAATATAAGCATATGATATGAACTATGTTTGGTTCCAGTACAGCCACTAAGTTGAAAAACGCTTTTTTAAAAAAATGCTTGAAGACGATAATAATATAAACAAATGTGGCTTACAATCAATCTCCAGAGGTTGTGATGATAACATATCGGGTTGCACGTTTGATAAATCTCTATGCAGAAGAAAAATCTATGTGGTGATTAAAAGTAAATTTCGGTGAACAATGTACGAACAAGCGACGGGTAATTAAAGATCTGCTATGGACGAAACGTGAAAGATGCAGAACCATAATGGAAAAAAAAATCTTATTTCACCTTCAGCCAGATAAGCTGTTAAGCCTAACATTATTCGTATTTTAGAGAAAGTTTGACAAATCGAACTTACAATGGCATCTTATCATTATGAGAATCCGTCAAAGAGATAACAGAACATTTGTTTCATTCTCTACGTAGCTGTGATGCGTGTTTGTCCTAAATCAGGGACATAATTTGTGTCAAATGTTGCAATTACAACAAGCTGCCATTATGAGTCGAAACGTGCGTAATTTATAGCCATTTGGACTTTAGATTTTGTAACTTTAATTACATTCCAAAAGAAAGCTCAGAGTGCAATCTGAACATAGATTTGTTGTTTCATTACGTGCTTGAAGATCATTTCATTAGATACTTTATCAACATTTGAATAATAGAGTTTATTACCAGTGATTGATCGAAATAACTTAGTGATAGAGAAAGGTTCGTTTAGAAAGACAACGTCAAGGGAATTCTGTTCCTATAGATGCAACATGCTATACAACATGTGTTTCTTTGCATTGGAATGGCCTTGGGGCATTGGAATGGCCTTGGGGCATTGGAATGGCATTAAAGCACTGTTAATTAAGATCCTTAGCTAGAGTGACGAAGACATCCCTTATTTCGAACATATGGCAGATTGTTGCAGAAATCCGCGCTTGTATGACTCATGCGTGTTAACTATGGCTAGTTTAGTACAAACAAACTATACTGTACAAATTTAAATTGACACCAAACATATATATTCTTCTAGGTATGAACACAGAAATGTACACTGTCATGTACAATAATTTATGTCTTCTGAACTTTACAATTCTCTTTCACATGAAGTCAATCTTTCGTCCCTAAAAAAACTTTATAGAAATAAGGGAAATTCGATTATGCATAGAATTTAATTTCCAATCGACCTAAATGAAAACCTGAAATATAGAAATTGGAAATAGTGATATTATTTGCTCCTCAAATATAGAGAGATCTTCGCATGTCCAAACATCTATCTACCCAACACATCAATGAAACGGGAATCAGATAACAAATGTATATAACGTTATACGCTGTACGAGATAAAGTGCTGAAACAACAGTACGTTTCAGCCGACTTTGAGCAGTCACTGTGGAAGAGATGTGAGAATGGTGTTAGTATTTCAAACCAATAAATTTAGTTACTATCTAACGAAGTCCATTCATGTGTTTTCATCCCGTCAATTCAAAAGTCATAGCTTTTAATCCAATAATTAATCCTACCTGAAGTGTATAAGCATTTACATATCTTATGGCACAAACTTTTGTCCTTAAAATATGAAAAATATTTGTACAAGATGATTTTTATAGAGTAAGTTTGCTCTGCGGCTATGAAAAAATTTATTGATTTCCATAGAGAAATTAACCGTAACCCTAACCAACGCTGATCGTATTATAGATTAATTTTAACAATGTATACCGGCATGTAACTGGAACTTTGATATAGTCAATGCTTATTACTTATAAACTCTTGTTTATATATGATTCATGCAACACTGTACTTCTACAACCATGAGCTGTGTATTTAAAAAGCAATCAGAATTTATCATTATAAATAAATTCTCTTGAGATTGACCAGCACTGTTAGGTATGTGAAAGTCTTTATTTTGATGATGTTTTATTATATGTTTATAATGTGGAATGGCTTGGTGCAGTAGACTGGAGATTCTGTTTACACATCGCAACTAGACTGTATAATATGGCTTGATGCAGTAGACTGGAGATTCCGTTTACACATCACAACCAGACTGCATAATATTTGCTGTGTCATACTTGTGCATTAATGGATTAATGGTGATGCGGGATGCGAGTATACATCAAAGATAAATGTTGCTATATATAAATAAAGTAGTATAAAGATAATGGGGAGGGGGGAAATTCCAGGAGAGGATGTCCGGGGGGATGTCTGGAGGGGGAAGTCGGGAGATGTCTAGGGGGAGATGTCCTGATTCCTTGTGTGGGCCATTAAATGGAAATTCTTTTTACTCAGCACAGTGAAACTGAATAATATTTTTAGGCCTCTTTCAGGTAATGCTAAAACAAGCTAAACTAACTGACTATATAAAGATTTTAAAGATAGCTACGTACATGGATAGAAGCCTGGGCTATATGGCCCTCTGCCCCTTCCTCTTGACCCACCCCCATTTTGATTTGGCGTGTTTTGTATGGGAAATAGTAATATGGCATTAGAAAGGAGAATCTGTTTACACGTCATAATACATGTTTTGACACTGAAGTCACCAAAGATCAGCTTATTCCCCATTGGCATTCAATAAGAGACTCCAGGTTGTCATTAAATTTGTCTCATCTGAGTTAATCATGGTGGATGATTATGCGCTGATGATTATTTTGTGTCTTTTTAGAAACGGTGAAACTCTCGTTTCCATTAGTCTATCATTCACGCCTTATTGAAGATTTGTGACCCTGCTAACTAGTGGTGATTTGATGGTATCTGCACATTTTTTTGAAGGAATCTGATGGGGTGGGGAATAGTGTCGTAATTTTCTTCTGATTTGCTATTTAGTGAAGCAAAGCTTTTTATTTGACCGAAGAAGCAGTTGAAATTGACAGCCTCTTTTGTGACTGGTCAGTCCTTTTAGAATTAAATTTATTACATCCGTAGTATGAGACAGGGGCTGGAAAAGCTGCTCATAACCCAAGTCAGCATACCGCTGTTGATTTGAATCCGACGTTGGCAATTATCAAGATTTAAATCTGCATACGTGCTTACAACATCAGCTGAAGCTGTTTAACTGCACACAGGTGTATCATTATATTGGATCGCTTTTGACTTTACCGAAACAGTCGCCCCTCTTGAGTATCCGAATATTTTGTCTTACCGTTGGTGGCTGGCGAAAAGGAATTGCACTGTATCATGCATTATCTTATAATGCAGAAATATTAGTATTAATACCATTTGTTCCAAAAAGAAGACTAGACTTTTATTCAGTGTCCCTAATAGCTTAATACACTTTAACGTTCCCAAAGCTCTTCATTCAAATAAATGACAAACCACACAGAAAGGGCACAACGAAAATTAATTTCATTCAATTTAGTATATGTTATTGTTTAATGCCTGGCCTGAAGAAATTAATTCAGTTCTAGTGTTTAATATCTGGTCTGGAATTACCGCATTTGGGATCCATAATTATTCAAAATTATGAGTGCTGTACACAACTATTCCAAAGAATTTAAATTTACTAAATGGCAATTGTTGTATAGTTAGAAAATAAAGCGTTGAAGAAACTGTTGTTGACACTTAATGATCAACCATTGTTTCGATTTAGTCAGACATCCTCATCCATATCCGACTCGCGACCTCTGTAGACTTCAGTTCGAGTAAAGTGCATGACTGGTCATTTTGTAGGAAAAATGGCAGTCTAGAAGTTTGAGCCATACACAGCAAGGTAAATAGAAGCTTGACTATAATCTTTTTTACATTTTTATCACCTAGTCACATGAAATTGCTGTTGCCTTCACTTACATTTCTATTTATACCGAAAATCACTTGAAATCATACGTCTTCTTACCGTAATGAATGTTCATTGATTCCCATGTTATCTTTGTTGTGAAATATTCAACGAAAGATAAGTATTGACTTGTGTTTCCTGCGGATGATTGATGACTTCCTTAAATAGACCAGTGATATGTGATTATCAATAGGTAAGATTAGCGACATCTGCTATCTGGGTCTTTGCTGCAAGAAGGATTTATTTACTCTAATTTTCTGCAAATTCAAATTAAAACATTTCGAGATAATATACTTCTTCGTTATTTTGATGTGCAAATCTCATTCTTTCTTTTGATCTAATCATGCAGGTGCAAAATACATGAATTCTAAGAAGGTATCGGAAAAAGTTGCTAGTCAGTATTCATCAATCTTGACACCCTACTCATCCTAAAATGTGTAGAAATAACATCAGGTATGACAATGAACGTGAATGTAAAGACTTTGTGACGATGAACGTGAACGTGAAGACTTTTTTACGATGAAAGTGAATGTGAAGATTTTGTGTTGCGACCTTTACTATCTGCTCTTGCATGCTTGTATTTAAGACTTTGCATTTGATTCCGTAAAAAAAAAAAAACAACTTCAGTTCATATCAATATCTACGAGTCACAGGAACTTTTAACATAAATCTTCGTATACATTGGGATGTTAATTTTGATATTATTTAGAAGAAAAAAAACACAGAAAGGTATATTGATCCGCAAATGTTATAAAAAGTTTTTGATTGCCCACAACATGATTGGAAATTTGTAAATATTAAAAATCTCAAATATTTGATCTGTGTTTCTCACCTTCTCATTCGCTATTCTTATCATACCTCGTCTGTAGCAGGTGTATCACCATACGAAAAGTTGAATTATATTTTTAAATAGTTACTCATATGTGCTTTTGTGCGTTTATTCATTTCTAATACACTATTCCGCTTAATACAGCGAAACATTATAGTATGTAAATAGTGACAGAAATCTAAATTGCTCACGCATATTAAATCATGAACCTGTTTTGTTGAGATAATGCCACACAAATAAACAAAACAGGTAACTAATATGCAAGATAATAAAAGCAATGGTCTTTCTAACAACATGGAATATGTGATGACTTTTTGGATAAACATCAGGCATCAGTCAATGGCAATGCACTTAAAGATGGCAACCACCAATGCTATCAAAAACCAGAATAAGCACATCTGGATAGACATTCTTAGAATGAAATAGTTTTTGTCGATTGACAATCGGAATCATGCTTCCTCAAACGAATGATTTATTGATTGCAATTCTTGGTTATTATAATATTCCTTGATTGCTATAACTGGATATTCTCATTTTTCAAATAATTCTGATTCAACTCTTACAAGAAACAGAAAATACCGAATTGTAAGTATATAATTAAATTACTATCCCATTTAAGTATGATTCGACTCGTAGTCAGCCAGAAAGTATCCCGTCATTCAAACTTTATTTGGTCATGACAATAGATTATATCACGAGAGAGAGAGAGAGAGTGAGAGAGAGAGAGAGAGAGAGAGAGAGAGAGAGAGAGAGAGAGAGAGAGAGAGAGAGAGAGAGATTGTTTTGTTTTATTCAAACAGAACTCTTATTTGTTATCGCTGACGAACCAGTGTTTCCTTTGTTGTTAAAATATTTATTATTTACATAAAGGACATGAATATCAAACTAATAGTCCGTTTTCTCTGAAAGTGAAAATAGGAAAAGACCAAAGAAAAATTATCTTTTTTGTTGAAATGGCAAACAGTATGACCGGTAAATGTAAAATGGAGAACATAATGGCAAACAATATAACCGGTATATGCAACATAGAGAACACAATAGCAAACCTGAGTTGTAATGTAAACTATTTTCATTCCCAACACTGATAGAATACCAGGAAAATTTGAACTAAATGAGTTTGTGAACTAGTTCATACTTCAAAGTCTATTCCCGGTCCAAAAGCCTGATTGAAAATGTAACGTTATTTACCAAGTCCATATATCATATCAATATGCTTTGAAGTCCGTATACATATAAACATGCTTTGAAGTCCGTATACATATAAATATGCTTTGAAGTCCGTAAACATATAAACATGCTTTGAAGTCCGTATACATATAAATATGCTTTGAAGTCCTTATACATATAAACATGCTTTGAAGTCTGTATACATATAAATATGCTTTGAAGTCCGTATACATATAAATATGCTTTGAAGCCCGTATAAATATAAACATGCTTTGAAGTCAGTATACATATAAACATGCCTTGAAGTCCGTATACATATAAACATGTTTTGAAATACTGACTAGTTAAAAACTATCAACTTAATTGATACTAGAATATATTGTTTGATAACAGATTTTATTCTGTTTCCTGCCTTTGTTGAGTTGCTGCTAATACCGTGACTAAACATTTTTATCTTTCTATGAGAATGCGGTACTTGTTATTAGCACCTGTAATCATGTTGTACATCATTTGATAGATGTAATGTTCTCATACCGGACTGTGTAAGGTTTTCCTGACGTATAACATAATTTTGATGTGCATGTTTACTCCGTCATTTACTAATTATTATCATTAAATTGGATATCTCCATTTTATGTGTATCACACTCAAGGTCAGCGTGACACTTAACCATTACATATGACGCATGGGTAAATTGATGGAATCTACTCAGAGAAGCCATTGGGCATCACGAAGACCTGCTGGAAAAAAAAAACGTTCTGCTTCCAGCCTTTGTTGAGTTGTTGCTAATACCAAGACTAAAAATTTGTATATTTCTATGAGAATTCGGGTACTCGATTATCAGGACTTGCCAAGACAGTCATGCAAGGCACTGTACAAAGAAAGACAGGAAGGCAGAGAAAGAGGTGGGAAGATAATATTCAGGAGTGGACAGACTTGACATTGATTGACTCGCTGAGAAAGACGGAAAATCAAGACGAATGGAGCATGATGGTTGTCTGGTCTCCTGCGGTGCTATAACGGTCTACCAGACTATGGGACTGATGATGATGATGATGATGATGATGATGATGATGATGATGATGATGATGATGATGATGATGACGACGACGACGACGAGGAGCAGGAGGAGGTGGAGGAGGATGGTGGCGTAGTTAAAATTGTTTCTTGTGTTAGGGGATAGTTGTATAGTTTCTATGGCTACGGCGTGAACTGCTGACGGTACGGAAATCTGATAATGAGAAATTATGGAGATGTGTGGTTGATAGATATTTGGTAAGTTGTGTGGTTTATGGTCTTGCATTGATTTGAGTAAAATCGTCGGGCTTTCTAATTTACAACTAAAGTTGTATAGAAGTCTTTGGAAATATGGGGTAAACTTATGACTTCTAGCAGAATCACTCCAGCGTTTGATACCCCTCGGTCAAGTAAATACCCTTGGCTTGCAACAGGATGTAAAATAGTTTTGATCTGTTTTTCTACCTTTTGTTTCTTTATGTTGATGTTCTTTGAGTACTTATATGGTGTTATACTCTAGCAACTGTTACGTCATAATGGCGTTGAATAATAAAACGACGACGCCTAGTAAACTGTGTGCTTGAGTATTTCCCTTCCGGGTATGAAGTATTCATTTAACCTTTATATATGGTATGTTAGGTTTTTCATATTTGATTTTTTATTTTAAAAAAAAAACATATGTTTTCTGTAGCATCGAGAAAATCAAGCAATCAATTATCGAAATGCCACGGAAATCAATGAGATGAAAACCAACAATGAAATGAAATGCCATTTACATTTTCACGGAAATCAATGAAATGAAAACCAATAAGCATTAGACTACAGTTTGAAGCTAAGGTACATCGGATACAATCAACTTTGATCCACATCCACAAAGTAGATTGGGGCTCTAGACTTCGCGTGCTGCCCCGTGAATTTCATATCTAAAGGGTATTTCTATCTATCTGCAGGAGATCTAATTTCTTCACATGCGATGTTTCAATTAAAACGTCATTCTAAATTGCCTTTTATATTTTTTATTTGTAATAAAGAATTATTTTATCCTGATATGAAAGATATAGCTGCAATACACCAAAAATTATGAACTAATTTATAGATATTAATTTATTTGTAGATTTTTAATTGATGGTTATCTGTGATTCCTAAGCATGCATACATGACAAGGCATTTGAAACTTTTAGATTTGGTTTTGTCATGACGAATTACTAAGAAGACTATTTTAGATATATATTCTACAGATTGCATGTATTGCAAATCCTTTAATGTCAAACTGTGTTCCTATCTTTAGATTATAATAATGTAAAATAACTGAATGAAATCTCTTTTGAAGAGGAAATAAAGTCAGTCATACATACATACATACATGCATACATACATACATACATACATACATACATACATACATACATACATACATACATACATACATACATACATACATACATACATACATACATACATACATACATATATACATACATGCACATATGGGCACATACAAAGATTATATATAGTTAATTGAAAATCCTTTATAGTTTTTGTTAGGTGTGAAACATGTAAATGTATTAGTGTTACATGGTTTGTTAGTTTTATATTAATTATATGCTATTGATTATGTAAAATTGTAGCTGACCTTGTCTAAAATTAAGTTCATTGTCTAGCAGACCAAAATTATTGAATTTTATAAATCCGCAAACAGCTAATACAAGGTTTATACTTGTAGGAGACTATAGGTTGAATGTTAGAAGCCTTATCTTAATCCGAGTCAAATTCATTATATTTACCATATTCTTTATTATAATTTTAGTAAGAGACTTTGTCTAAATATACCCTTGTTGTTCTTTTATGTCTTAGTTGTTTATCTAGAAATTATTCATTCGTGCAATAAAAGCTTCAGGCATAATAATTTCTAATGGGCATCTAATGGACATAATGGAAATGTTTGATTTTAACAAATTGTTTAATTCAACTTTTTCCTCTTTGCTAGCAGAAAGTGCCCTATAGTATTCTTAAAAAAAGACAATAATTGGGAATTAAAATTAAGTCATACAAGGAAACTTTGGATTAATTTACTATGATTCAACATTAGCCTGTTGGCACATCGTTACAGTTCAGGCCATTGGTACATTAGTACATTGCAGACTACCGGACATAACTGGCATAACAGCACATTCAGTGTTGGAAATTATTTGCAATACCACAAATGATTATTCATACATTTATTCATTAGGACTTGTGTTAGTAATTATTGGTTTATTTGGGATTTAATTCGCAATACCGTAAAGTTCTTGTTAAGATTTTAATTTTGTGTTTTTTCAGAAATAAACTATTTGTTGAAATTTACAAAAGGTTGTCAATTGAACAGCCAATATGCTAATCATTGACCTTATATTATTTTCCTTTTCTGTCGTAGGCTACATATTTATTTGCATGTATTTTGCTCCATCAATTCCCTTGGAACTCCAAGTTCTTCAGTAATATACCATTCAAAAGTGCGATAAAGATGACCGATTCTTTACATTTTATGTTATAAATGCTCGGCAAAAAAAAGAGACCCTTGTTCTAAAACTTTTCTATATTTAGAACTTTACCAATCTACAGTTACTAGTATTGTTGTTGCTGTTGTTTTGTTTGGGATTGTTTGCAAACAAGAAGTCATTTCATTCTCTGCTGATGACAGATAAAACTGGGACAGAATCAATTTAAAGACCACACGATGCTGATAAAGATTGCTGAGTAAACGCCTTATATTTAAATTTAACTGGCATTCAACGCTGTTACTTGAAGCAGAATATAGACAGTCATGTTAGGATGAAGGCGCGTGGCATAATTGTCTCAAATAACTGCACAAGATCACATTCTTCAAGCAAATGAAGGCATCTAGATTATCTAAGAGATGCCGTTTGATTTATTCGTTCAGATGATGTTCTTGTTGAATACTACTGTGATTTCCAGTAGCTCGTGATTCATGAAATGATAACTATATACTTACAGAAAGATCACATTAGATTGGTAATTGATCAGGATGGTTCCTGTTGGATTGATGTGTATCTTTTGTGACTGCAGGTATACAGAAACTTCAAAACTATAATTGAGTACTGAGTAGACTTATTTATATTATACTTTTGCGAATATATTGTGTTACGCCATGTTTGTCTGTCCGTCCGTCAGTATTAGTTGTATAGCTTGATGCAGTAGACACACGTATTCCATGAAGTTAATTTTGGTCAGTTGTACCGTAGCCTCCAGATTTATAGTCTCAATTGGCACAGGTCAAGCATATCAGCCTCAGGTAGACTTCTATGTTAAATATAGGCGGTTGTACCGTAGCCTCAAGATTTATAGTCTCAATTGGCACAGGTCAGGCATATTAGCCTCAGGTAGACTTCTATGTTAAATTTAGGCGGTTGTACCGTAGCCTCAAGATTAAACAGTTGGATGACATCACGGTACTGGACACTTGCAACAATGTGGCAAGGGGCTGACCTTATTACACTCGACTACTCTAGTGAGGGATAAATTCAGAAGAGACTTAGACATGTACAACACCACCATATATTGATAAACATCAATCTCAAACTTAAACTCTAAAATCAATTTTTTTAAAAATATTTACGCAAGATAGTAAATTTTTTAAGACAAACATACTATAAAATTGAAAATCAAATTTAGGCAAGAGAAATAAATATTTTCTAGGCATATGAAGTGACCCTAAAATGGCCGTTGTTTGTTATTTTAACAACATTCAATTAACATAGAAGATATCACATAGGTCTCATTCTCTTCCTTAAACTTTGTCTAACTCCTGGTCCGTAGATGATAACACTTCATAGAGCATAATATTTCCATATAACCTCTTTTCCAAACAGTTGATGATCCTCATGATTGTCCATGTTGTTTAAACATACATGAGTAAGTCCCTACAAAACAGCATCGAAATACGAGACTAGAGGATTCAACGTTTGTTCACATATTTCTAACGAAAACATGTGAAGAGAATGACACAAACACGAGAAATTTACGTCGCTTATGCTTTTTGCGACCAGTTTATGCTTGGTGTCAGGCTTATTAATTGCTAGTGGTATTCATCATGTTTACCTGTGCTGTTACACTTATAACTAGTTAGCTGAGGAAAATGCAGAAAGGTCCAGGAAAGCGCGGCGTCAGCCACAGGTATAAAGGGAGAGCATCACCGGTCGATCAGTCGATTGCCTTGCCTTGCCGAGATGTCGTGTACGACCTGAAACGCAGGCCGGATGTATTGTTTGTTGGTCAGATCTGTTCCAGTCGGAAGGCCCTATCTCCAATGGCGTGTCAGTCAGCTGTGCAATTGCAATTGGTCAAGTATGTTAAGTTTTAGAATTTTTATGGGAGATGTTTTGAGATTGGAATTTTGTGTACTGTGAGTACTTGATTTGATCTGAAATATAACAATCAGCAAGGCGTAAGCCTCTATAGCATATTTGGGAGTTTTGCTGTGAGTTTTGTTTTTGATGGCGGGACCAGAAGAATCTAGGTTGTTTTTACTGTCCAGATGTTGCCGGAAAGGGTCTTCTATAGCAAAAAGCAGACCCTGGTATAAGAGGGGGATTAAGGTGATAGAAAAGAAAATGGCTTCTAATTGGAGGGTCTTTTTACGATGCTGGTTTGTCGTTATAAGAGTTCCACCCAAGTATCTGATAGTGTTTTCTCGGTAGCACCTGAGGTGGCTCATACATCATTGGTATAGGATTTTCCGTTAGCTTAACTGGACTAACTTTAACCAAAAGTCCGGCCTAAGCGTTGGTCCTGATCGCTGGGGCTAGTGTTTGGGGATGTCCTGTGTTTTTGCGAAGTCACCTTCCATGTTCCTTTCCGCCTTGCCTGGCACGCATACAAAGTTAATGCATCATTTACACGCCACTGTACAGCCCAGCCAGGGGCAAAGAGCCCAGCATTTGAAGTTGTGATGTGTCGAATGTTGAAAACCTCTTATAAGTATTGATTAAATGAATTGTACCAAATTTAACTTAATTAATGTATAAAGGGCTAGGGACAGTTATATGATTATTCTCATTTAATCTCCGAACGTCAAAGGAAACTTGGTTTCGTATCATGAAATTTGACAGTCATCTGTTATGGTACAAAAGTTTTGGTATAACACTCTTCCAAACTCGACCGGTAAAAAGGGAAATAACGTCAATAATTGATTGTTCAAAGGAAAGTTAATTGCGGCATGATTAGCCAGCATATTCTCGTTAATTAAAAATTCTACGCAGGAAATTTTAGGAATCAGTCGGTTCTGATTGGCTAATGGAAACTTACTTAAGGGTGCAAACCTTGTAAGTTAGAAGTGATTTTACGTTGCAAAATTGCTTCAGTCTTCAATTTTGCTTGGAAGTAGTTAGACATTACTCCGGGGGACGAACGCAAGTAATACGTTCCCCCGTAACTGAAATAAGTCGAGTTAGTCGTGTCAGAAAGTAGGCAGACTATACATTGAATGTTCGTGGAAAACAACCGAACAAAACGGCAAAGGTACGCAATCTTAGTTTCACGATTTTAACATAAAATTTCATTTGTTGATTTATTTGCCAATGTATTGATGACATGATGTATGTATGTATGATTTCATTATTCAATGTTTTAGTGAAATGTTAGTCACAACATTTTATTCTTTGATTTTCTATTATGAATTCATTGAGAGACTTGACCAGATTGTATGTAATTGAATATTCGATACGTAGGAATGCATAGGAATTTATGGATTTACCCTAATACATGATGGGTAATGTTTCGCAGATTTATGAATTAAATGTCTGTGTAGAATGCCATGTATTGAGTGCATATTCATATACTAGTTTGTAATAATTAATTGATCATGTAAACTGTTTTAGAATAGTTAGATTTGATGTGCTAAGCCATATATAATTTAACACTACACCGTATTAAATAGCTTAATGTCAAGAAGTTATCGAGTGTTAAATACGGGCACATACGTGTTAGTCGTAAAGCGGAAAGCTAATAAACTCCCGCTATGCTCATGACCCTGAATTAAGGTCAGGATACATGTAATGGCCGCTACCATTTGTAACCATTACGACAGAATCAAGCAGTGTACTCTCTGAGCTGGGGTAATTATATATATATATATATATATATATATATCTATATATATATATATATATATATATATATATATATATATATATATATATATATATATATATATATATATATATATATATATATATATACATATATATATTCATGCTATATGAAACTCCATCAAACCAGAAAATAACCCAAATAGAACAGCTTTCAGAAAATGCGACACGCAATTCAACCCAAATCTAGTGTCAAACGCATCAGAGACCTACAATATGACAAGCCGATTAGCAACACTACCCAGAACAGGAAACGATACACCACATATTCGACATATGCAACAAATATCGCATTCAAAGAAATAATCTCAAGGATTACCAAAAACCTCTTGGATCCCCAACAACATATCCAGACTTGCTAAACCAACGATGAATAAGAACCTCGACGTAACCTACAATAACATAGTCCTATTTCTGAAGGACAGATATAAAGTCTTACAAATATAACTCTAATACTCCAGGAACGAGCAACCAAGAAACCATCAAAGATAGCCCTCAACACTCACCAAATGGACTATGGCAAAGTGCCAGCCGGACGGAAAGTCCAAACACGAAAACAAAAAAACAAATGGATAACCAAAACAGTCCAAAAGAAAATAGAGGGGACCAACAGAAACTAACAAGGAAAACACTTAAAAGTACCAAACCCGGAAAGCACACCACGGGACAAAAACACAACAATCTCGACGGACCACTCAGCATTAAGCACAAAAAGCCACCACATATTCATCAAATATTAACACCACATGCTGAGGAACACCCACAAGGATTAATAATATTCACCCGTCGCCTCTGTAACGTAACACTACTCAATAAACCAAACAACAAACAAAGAACCTACAAACAGCAAAGTATTCAGTGAGGAGTCTCCTAGCCAAACACCTAATCACAATAAAATACCAACACAACTCCCGAAAATCGAAGCCTTCCTAAAAATCAGGTAGACATTGAACATCGACCCGAGCCCAAGGCAAATCTAATCACGAACATAAACTCACCACCCTAAACCAATCCTCCATCAACCCTCCCGTATGCATAAATCAGGTGCAAACCTACCCGCATGAGACAACCCAGCCCCTCCTCTCACCCCACCTTCCAGTACGACACACCGACATGATGCAACCATACTTCCCCCACATGACCCACCGGCATGACACTACCATATTTTACATGCACGAAACCAACTGATAATAGCAATACAACTCACGGAAGGACACCCAACCAAACCAGGGCGGTACGATACATAGGATACGCACTCAAACGACCGGACAAACCTATAAACAACTAAGGAAACAAAGGACATAAAGAAAGGGGGGTAAGGAGGGGAACAAAAAGCCGCACGGCAAAGTAAATATAATGCGGCCCAAAATCCCTCTATCCCACCGGAACAAATAAACCAATATGATGCGGGGGCCATACAACAGGTGCTAGGATAAACACACTAGCAAATACCTGGATGGGATCCTAAGATCAACAGGCCAGTGGTGACCAAAGCTTTCCCACCATGGCCCAAGCACAAACGTATTAGGTGAGGAGGGAAAGGTTTGGCAGCAGATACACAATAGGTGAAGTGGTTAAAAAGCGCTACCCACCTCAACAAAAATAAAATAATTATCAAAGCAAGAAACAGTCAAGAAAGCTCTAAATTCTGCTTCACAAACCACCTTTCCCAAAAAATCAACAAAAGCAATCCGGAAAACGCTCGAACGGTGAAGTGGTCGGGAAGTTCTACCCACCACAACACAAATGAAAGAAAACCACAAGGCAAAAAGCAGTCCAGGAAGCTCTACCTGCTGATCCACAACCGCCCCACCCCTAAAAAATCACAAAGCATCCAGGAGAAACGTAGAAAGTGGTGAAATATTAGGGAAGCTCTACCCACTGCAAATCAACATGAAAGAGAACCTTAAAGCAAGGATCAGTCTAGGAAACCCTACCTAGAAACCGTACCTGCTGCTCCACAAACCCTCTGCCCTACAATCAAACAAAAGGCGTTCCGGACAAGCGTAACCTACCCAGATCGAGTTACATTACTCCTCGTAAGAAGGAGATACTGTAGTCCCCACTCGTCAAATAGTAAAGTTGCAAGGGAAGTTCTACACTCAACTTCACAAATCAAAGGAAAAGGTAGTCAAGGAAATTTTACATGATGACACTAAGCCCCCAACCCCCTTTACCCTACAGAACCATAGGCCTTTGGTTTGGCATATGAAGAGCAAAACAAAACTAACCTGATTCTTCTGACTCCACCGTCTAAAACATTAACAACCAAAACAGAATAAGCACTTAAAAACGCTAATTGGACACTTAACGTCCCACATGATTGGAAATCATTTTCGGCAAACGCATAAGTACGCCAAGTACACAAAATTTCAGTTCATCACATATTCAAACTTCGCAGTCCCAAATGCTTGAACAGTTGGACAGATGACTTATACATTATAGGTATAGGGCTGTCCACTAGGAAAACTGGATTAGATTTGACTGAAAACCCGGCCTTGCCGTTGGGCAGTGGGGCGAGGGTTTGGGAGGAGTTGGAAGTTGTACTTGGGGCCGTGCTGTGACGCTTTACGTCGCTGCCTGCTTTGCTTCTTGTCGCCTTTCCTCGCCACCGGAATATGTGATGGCACCATCCATGCTCACACCTTCAACAGCTGAAATAGCCCAGCCCAGGACAAAGGACCCATCCGGTGGTTGTAAACAGTCGCGAAGCACAAAGTACATACGTGGCTTAAATCCTTCAGTCAGTCAGTCAGTCAGTCATTCGCGCAATTCTACGAAGAATACAACATGGATCTATTTAACCAGTAAAGAGACAGTTGAAACTGGATATTGGATGGAATCTACGTGATGGACAGGCTTCAAAAAGGAATGGAGGTTCCCAGGCAGCATAGACTTTGTGACCAGTCTGAAAGTATCCAGTTATTGTTGACAAGGAATAATGCGGGAGGAAGCAGATAAGTTGAGAGGCTTCAACCTTCCTAAATATGTCAGAGTGGGAACTTTGAAGGAGGATTTTGATATCGTCATAGAAATAAAATGTGTTTTGGAAGGCATATTCCATTAACAGAGTGGTCTTTTGTTATAAGTAAAACCCAAAGTTTTAGAGCAATTAAGGAGAAGACATTTTTAAAAAGATTCAGGGGGAAGAAGCAAAACAGATTATAGAGACCTGGACATACTAGAGGGAGGAGAAAGAAAACAGAAAAAAGAAAGAAGAGTTTGACAGATTAAATAAGATAAAAGTGCAAGAGAACTTTAGATCTATGGGACATCCAGACTGGATGCCTGAGAATGAAAAGAAAACAGGAATAATTGGGAAAATAAGGAGTTGGTTGAAGAAGAAGAAGAAGAAGAAGAAGAAGAAGAAGAAGAAGAAGAAGAAGAAGAAGAAGAAGAAGAACCAAAAGACCCTTTTCAGGGCCAGTTCCTATGCCTTGAAAATATATTTTTCTCACTTAGCCATATATGTTATATATGTGTTGTATATGTCACTGTCTCTTTTGTGTTTGTTCCTCCCTTGAGTAGTAGCCGTGCGTATTTAGGACAGCCCCTTGCCACATTGTTGCAACTGTCCAGTACCGTGACATCGTACCATCTGTTCAATCTTGAGGCTACGGTACAGCCTCCTAAATTAACATAGAAGACTACGTGAGGCTATAATGCCTGACCTGTGTCGCTTTGGATCTATAAATCTTGAGGTTACATTACAACTGACCAAAATTAGTATTATGGTCAACGTGTGGCTACGGTATCCTACTATATTACTCGTATATTTGCGTGTCTATTATCCTAGTCATTTATTCAATCGACACCTTTAGGTTGAGGGTTATCGGTTTTAGTATGGTATGTGAGAGGGCTGAACAGATGATAGTTTCGTATTGTGTATGTATCTCCAGGCGTAGTAGTAGATACACTTGCACAACTCATACATCTGAATATAAACAAACAAAATTACCAACGACTCTGCTCCAATTAATCATTTTACCCCACCAGCTAAGTAAATGACAGTCCTAGGTTTGTTGGGGGGGTGGGGGATATAATCTTTCTGAATACTATCAACATATTGTGAATGTCAGAATTTCGCATGTGTATTCATTCTATGTGTACTTGTTCTATGGCGAGAGAACAGTTGTTAAAATGAGGAAAGCTATGAAAACATTGACACTAGGAATGCGTAATGTTTATCTAGAGGCCAAGATTTCACAGATGGCATATTGATCATCATCCTATCTTGGACAAATAAATGCTCACTCATTCATAAAATCAATCTACAAGAATTTTCACATCAATCTCTCTCTCTCTCTCTCTCTCTCTCTCTCTCTCTCTCTCTCTCTCTCTCTCTCTCTCTCTCTCTCTCTCTCTCTCTCTCTCTCTCTCCAATATAAACATACGGCTCACACTAACACGATTTATCTTCACATTGATCTTTGATCTATCCATTATAAACATGCCCCCGCTACTAACACGATCTGTCTTCAAACTATGACAAAATTTAGAGTGGTTTAGCAGAAAGGAATCCGGAAAGGAATGGTTTCTACATAACATCTGATGTGAAATACTTAATAGAACTTTAGATATAAAGAATATGGTTAAATCTGTGGTAAAATGATTGTATGGTTAAATGTGTTGTTAAAAGTTTGTATGGTTAAATGTGTTGTAAAACATTTTATGGTTAAATGTGTGGTAAAAAGATTGTATGGTTAAATGTGTGGTAAAAAGATTGTATGGTTAAATGTGTGGTAAAAAGATTGTATTTTTAAATGTGTGGTAAAAAGATTGTATTTTTAAATGTGTGGTAAAAAGATTGTATTTTTAAATGTGTGGTAAAAAGATTGTATGGTTAAATGTGTGGTAAAAAGATTGTATGGTTAAATGTGTGGTAAAAAGATTGTATAGTTAAATGTGTGGTAAATAGATTGTATAGCTAAATGTGTGGTAAAAAAAGATTATATGGTTAAATGTGTGGTAAAAAGATTGTATGGTTAAATTTTGTGGTTAAAAGATTGTATAGTTAAATGTGTGGTAGATAGATTGTATAGCTAAATGTGTGGTAAAAAAAGATTATATGGTTAAATGTGTGGTAAAAAGATTTTCGTCGCTTGCCCTTTACTTTTCAAATATTTAATCCAGAACTATCTACAATGCTAGTCATATTATTAACATTATTTTTATGGAAGTACAACAAATAACTATATTAAAAAACAGTATTGTATTTACATACTGCAAAAGATTTTACAAAGTAGCTTTCATATTGATGCATCGCAAGAGACAAATGAAAGACAGTAGAAGATACTCACAAACTGATATCCCATGCCTTCTTTAGCAAGTGAGGGAGTCTAAAGAGATTTTCTTAGAGTGTGGTCATCTAAAAGATGTTACAATCTCCCTTTAAATCTGACAAGGTAATTACAATTTCCAAACTTTCATGGATAACCTTGACAGTTTTCAGATAGCTATTTTTGCTCAATCCGATCATCCGTTTGTCCGTGAGTCCTGCTCTTTAACGATAAGCTCATCATTCGTACCTAATTCGATTACTTTTTTTTAGCTAATGGGAAACAAATGCTGATATCAAACATAGTACTGGAACTAAATACTAATAGCATAGTACTGAAAACAAATACTGATATCTAGCATAGTACTGGAATCACCCACTGATATCAAGCATTGTACTGGAAACAAATAATGTCAAGCATTGTACTGGAACCAAATAATGATGTTAAGCATTGTACTGTAATCAGATACTGATATCTAGCATTGCACTGGAACCAAATAATGATATCAAGCATAGCACTGTAACAAGATACTGATATCAAACATTGTACTGGAACCACCTACTGATATCAAACTTTGTACTGGAACCAGATAATGTTATCAAGCATAGTACAGGAACTAAATACTGATAGCAAGCATAGTACGGGAACTAAATACATATATCAAGCATAGTACTGGAACCAAATAATGATATCAAGTATAGCATTGGAAATAAATATTGATATCTAGCATAGTAGAAGAAACCATATACTAATATCAAGCATATTGCTGGAACAAAACTACTGATATCAAATATAGTACTGGAAACAAATACTTATAACAAGCATTGTACTGGAACTAAATACTGATATCAAGCATAGCATTTGAACCAGATACTGATATCAAGCAGAGTACTGGAACCAAATACTGATATCAAAACATAGTACTGCAACCATATACTGATATCAAGCATTGACCTGGAACCAAATACTGATATCAAAAGTAGTACTGGAACCAAATGCTGATATCAAACGTAGTACTGGAACCAAATGCTGATATCAAACATAGTACTGGAACCAAATAGTGATATCAAACCTAGTACTAGAACCAAATGCTGATATCAAACGTAGTACTGGAAGCAAATACTGATATCAAACATTGTACTGGAACCAAATACTAATATCAAGCACAGTACTGGAAACAAATACTTATAACAAGCATTGTAATGGAACTAAATACTGATATCAAGCATAGCATTTGAACCAGATACTGCTATCAAGCGGAGTACTGGAACCAAATACTGATATCAAAACATAGTACTGCAACCATATAATGATATCAAGCATCGAACTGGAACCAAATACTGATATCAAAAGTAGTACTGGAACCAAATACTGATATCAATCGTACTATTGAAACCAAATGCTGATATCAAAAATAGTACTGGAACCAAATAGTGATATCAACGTAGTACTGGAACCAGATATTGATATCAAGCATAGTACTGGAACCAAATACTCATATCAAACGTAGTACTGGAAGCAAATGCTGATATCAAAAGTGGTACTGGAACCAAATACTGATATCAAACGAAGTACTGGAACCAAATAATGATATCAAACGTATTACTGAAACCAAATGCTGATTTCAAACGTAGAACTGGAACCAAATGCTGATATCAAACGTAGTACTGTAATCAGGTACTGATATCAAGCATTGTACTGGAACCAAATAATGATGTCAAGCATTGTACTGGAACTAAATACTGATATCAAGCATAGCACTGGAACCAAACACTGATATCAAACATAGTACTAGAACTAAATACTGATATCAAGCATAGCACTGGAACCAAATACTGATATCAAACATAGTACTAGAAATAAATACTGCTATCAAGCATAGCATTGGAACCAAATAATGATATCAAACGTAGTAGTGAAACCAAATGCTGATATCAAACGTAGAACTGGAACCAAATGCTGATATCAAACGTAATACTGTAATCAGGTACTGATATCAAGCATTGTACTGGAGCCAAATAATGATGTCAAGCATTGTACTAGAACTAAATACTGATGTCAAGCATAGCACTGGAACCAAATACTGATATCAAACATAGTACTAGAACTAAATACTGATATCAAGCATAACACTGGAACCAAATACTGATATCAACATAGTACTGGAATCAGATACTGATATCAAGCATAGCACTGGAACCAAATACTGATATCAAACATAGTACTAGAACTAAATACTGATATCAAGCATAGCACTGGAACCAAATACTGATATCAAACATAGTACTGGAATCAGATACTGATATCAAGCATAGCACTGGAACCAAATACTGATATCAAACATAGTACTGGAACTAAATACTGATATCAAGCATAGCACTGGAATCAGATACTGATATCAAACTTAGTACTGGAAATAAAGTATATGTAAGTTGATTCTGGAGACAGAAGGTCATGTGTGACAATTTGCATTCCTTTATCGAAACTTTGAAATGATATGTCATGAACCGTCGAACTATCTTATACGTTGAGTCAAACTTTAAAAACAAAGATCCAGTTGTACTATATCATGCGCCTGCCGATCAGGGTCTATTCTGCTTGTTCTGAAAATTTATTCAAGTAAATTGCACAAACCCAGATTGTGGTTGGACGCGACTTAAAGAAAGTATATACTGTACTTTAAATGGCGCTTATACTTTTTCAATCTGCTAAACGTCACACGCAGCTATATCAGTTTCTAAAAATAGCCATTCAGACAAAGAGAATGGACGTTCAGCGTGATATTGTTCTTATTATTGTTCTTACTGAGAACCATGTACCAGGCGCTAAATTTGTTCATATGAATATGGATGTGCATTCCAATATTTAGTTAGATTGGTGGTTATGCTTACAGACTGTATGCATCATAGAATCAAATTTGATAAATCTTTCCAGAACAGCATAATACACAAATTGCTTTCATGTTATCATCAATAGAGAGAGCGATCACGGGTCAAGGTGTAAGAAACACCCGGGCCTCTCCTAGTTCTTGTTCAATAAAAAAAGAAAAATATTTCATAAAATTCAAAAGTGTTGTTCAGCCCGAGCCCCAGAGATATATACCCGGTTGCATTCCCCCATCTTGTCGTCCCTGTCAATAAAAATACCCAGTACCTGATTTATCATTGTGCTTAGGTGTGCTTAAGCACAATGCCCCTGTCAGTCAGGGGTGGGGCCATCTTCTTGACAAAACCAATTACAATGAATTTTTCGAAGGTAAGGGGCCTCATAACATCACTAGCACAGGACCTCATTTGTCCTAAAGCCAGCACTAGAAATACCCTGAATATATTGAGATAAAAATTCCAAGGAAACTGCCGCCCCCCAAACCGCCCATTAAATAATGTCGATGAAGAATTCTTATACGTGATTTATGTTTTAATGAAGAGGGATATATGTAGAAAAGTGGTTATTTCTTATGTTGTGTTTATGGCATAGAATTACACTATGCTTAGTTGATGACAATTACATATTATACGTGTAGAATCGAGAAATGTTGCATACATATTCCATAAATTTAAAATCAATGTATCAATGTTTGGGGGTTGGGATGTATTATTCATTAGTGATTTTATTAACCTTTTAAGATTCTGATGTGTTTCAATGTTTATTACAATGTATGTTTTATAAACAAATCATAATTATTAATGACAGTTTAGAACATAATGTATAATATTCATTAGAGTTATGGCGTTGAAAAGAGCAGCACTGGTTGATTCTGTATATTATATTTCCTTATTTAAATGATATATACAATTAAATGTTCAGAAGTATAAGTGTTTGCATGTATTGATGGAAACAGCAATACAAAAACTCTTGTCCATAATGATGACTGCCACCCTTAAAATGATGCACATTTTACACAAACTAACTTGACTGGTGACATTCAACATTCACAAGAATTTGTTTATGTATGTTTCTTATGAAGTCTATCTGCTCCTGTGGAGTTAAATTAATTTAAAGAATTCATGTTGACATGCTAAGCTATTGTTTTCTGTGTCTCTGTATTGAAATGTGTATTAATATTCATACAAGCTGGGGTGAAAACTTTGACAACTACAGAAAAAGCAAGACGATATATTATGGTCACCATTTTGGTTCCATATTTAATAAGTTAAATCCGAATATGCTACTTTGTGATGGTGTAAACAGTTCTCACATTGAGGTACAAAACACAATCACCACCCTCTCTAAAGAGCATTACATATAACACTACGTGATATATGGAAAAAGAAAGGTAATATAATGAAGCTAATGCATAAAGATTATTTAAATATGCACAAACAAAAAGAAAAATATAATAGATATGGTTGACTGCACCGTAAAAAATATTAGCATTTTTCCTTTAGGTGGCAGGGCCAGTTTTTATGTACAAATCTTATGCCGCAATCAGTTATCTAGTACCAACAAAATCATAAAAAATCAAATACACAAGTGAGATTAAGAAGGTCTATATTTTTGGATACATATATTATACCAAAGTATAAAAACATGATCCACTGGACCAGAGAAGTCAGTAGCAGTTCATAGCAGAAGTTTATGCATTCCAACCCTAAATTTATACCTGCAATTTTTATGTAAGACGGTCCTTTTTGACACCATGCAGTACTCAAAGTGCAAACACAAGCTCTTTCCATAGATGACATTTCTGCAGAACATTGTGTATTAAACATGCTGATACACTGGAAAATAATTGTCATTCAAGCCGTTTCTTGAGATTTTCTACTTTCCCCAAATCCATGTGTTAACTGCTATGGGAGGCTAGCTCTTCTTCATAGCCAATTATTGGTATTTCACTATTAACATACTGTTGAGTAACTATGGAAGGTGTACATGCCTGAAATCATTTTCAAGAACAACACAATCCCAAAACACCTAGTTCACAAATATATCCATATTTTTAACTAGTAAACAATAATAGCTGAAAAAGTCACACCATAGCCTTAAGTTAAGAAATTAGCTAGGGGCCAACTTACAAAACTGTACTCAGCCACCTTGTGTGTGAATTTATAAATGATTAGTTTTTGATAATTAAGCCCATGCCTTCTGCCATAAAAAAGGGGGTGTCAAAATCCGAAACTATCCTGTGATATCTCAGTGCTTTGTCCGGACACAGTATAGTGACAACGTGGTACAGTAATGTAATGGTCTATTTGTATCACAAGGTATGATTCAGTACAAGTGTCATACACCATTCAATTTGTGCCTGACGAGTTTTGTCATAAAATCTATGTCCCCTGGCGCAATGTGTGATAAATTTTCTATACCTCTTTGGAGAAAAAACTTGATCACACAACATGCGTTGATGTACATCACATAATTTTGTAAAATTATTGTTTTAAGAAAACTTAGAGAATTTCGTGCTTCACAATATTTATTTGTTATTTACCTCGAGTGTCGTTTTATCCTAATTAGATATTTATGGTCTTTGACTCATTAATCAATCCAAACTGACATTCTAAAAATGAACGGGTCATGCTTATCACCGTAGCTTTTGTACATACATACATACATACATACATACATACATACATACATACATACATACATACATACATACATACATACATACATACATACATACATACATACATACATACATACATACATACATACATACATACATACATACATGCATGAATGCATGCATGCATATATGCATACATACATACATTGAATTATCGTTTCACTCTTCTATCCAGATTTTGTGTCTAGAAGTAGAAAAAGAAACACATATGATGTTAAGGAAATTGTTCAACATGCATTTAGTGGTGCAATATATTGTCGCTAATTGGCAATTTATTTCTGCAAATTTGTGAAGATGTTTTCCGCTTCCAGTAAATCTTCTGCAGTTAATACACTACAGTGCCAATTTATTTAAGTACAAACGACTAACAGCCATTCAAAATGGAATATTGGTCGCATCTCGGTAATAACTCATGGCAAAAGATTGCAAAATGTAACATGTTCTACTCATGAAACTAAAATCTCTAGAAAAGAAATGCAGAGAATAGGAATAATGTGAGAATAATTACTTCTATAAGCATCTAAAAATGTGGCTCTAGCTAGTTGTTTAAATATGCAACTAAGCTGCATTAAATAAAGAATACAAATGGATTAAATAGTTGTGCGCTTAACTCCCAACAATATGTATGTGTTAAATAAGACACATTCATGACATGTACTCAAGAGAGCTTATTACTTTGTAAAAAATATCATACATTCATGCAATAAAGCTTCTAACAAATACAAACATTAGTACAAATGTAAAATTTATTCTACAAAACCATTTTTATATCAGGATTCAGAAATTGGGCACCAGTTTAACGATACAAGGAAGCAAATGGGGGCCAACCTATCTCACACTTTTCTCTGTAGAATCTGTTTATTTCTCATTTGCTAAAGTAATATCATTAGCTCAATTCATTCTCTGACACATGCTATTTTTCACGTGGTCTAATTGGTTCTTTGATTGATGTAAAAAAAAATATATTCGTACCTAAGAGAATACTGGAACAAAACATATTAGCATTCATTTTCCAAGCGAAGTGACCTAGTTTTTTTTCCGATATCACTAGTCCCCAGAAAAAGATGTCTTCATCAAGGAGATTTTGTGAAGTAACACCACCTGAGGATAAGCCAATCATCACTCTAAAAGACGGAGAATTGGATGAGAAAGTAAAGAAATTATTGAGAATAACATATCTTGATCTTTTTATTATGCTACTAAATAGAAACTAATCACATAACAAATAATTTAAAATAATTATTAATTGCCAAAATGACCCTATGTCATCTTCTAGAAATAGAATTAATACTAAAGGGATATTATTGTAAACGAACACTCACAATAAGCAGTTCAAAAAAAAATCCCAACTGAATACAAAAGTGATAATGAACTTAAGATGAACGTCTCTTTTCAACAATTGTCACAATGGATGGATGTTCAATAATTAGATTCTTAGATGCTTTAATTAGAGTTTTGTATCCTGGCTCAGCACTAGGGCAAGACGAACGAGGCAACCGCATTGGAACCCGCGATTTTCCACAATGCAATTTTTTTCTTGGGGCTTCGTGCTCATGGCTTTGCTGCCTTGGACCCAGCAAGCTACCTTGGATCCCATCACCTCCTAGTGTCTGGCCTGCTCCTATGGCTTAAAGGTTTGCTCAGTAGCCACAGCCTAGAATGCATTCTGTGCTTTAACTCGACCCTCCGTCCCAAAAAGGGGTGCTGAATAGCCACAATCTTGAAGACATTCTGAGTATTAGTTCGATCCTCCCCTCCCCAAAAGGGGTCTCAATAGTTATAATCATGACAATTTCTTAAACGATTAAAATTGACCCGGCCTTCATAACATTGGCATTTTAATCCAATTGACTCTGCCTTCTAAAACATTAGCATTTTGCAATGAAAATAACCTGTAATGGATTTCAATTTTATACTAAAAACGATGACAAGGTATAAATTAAGTGGTAAGATGTTATAATATACGTGTATTACTTACTGAAGAAGATTGATGATAGCAATTTACGATGCTTGATGATTGTAATTTACGTGTATTACTTGCTGACGATGTTTGATGAATGTAATTTACGGCTATTGCTTACTGATGAAGGTCGATGATTGTAAATTACGTTTATTGCTTACTGATGAAGGTCGATGATTTAAATTACGTATATTACTTACTGATGAAGGTTGATGATTGTAATTTACTTCTATTACTTACTTATGAAGGTTAATGAAGGTAATTTAGATGTATTACTGATGAAGATTGATGATTGCAATTTATGTTTATTACTTACTGATGAAGCTTTCTTTTTTTCAGTAACTAACAAGATATGAAGAAGACAATAATCCGCTTTATCACTGTTAGCCATTGTCAGATATCTTATTTACTTGTTGCCGTTGTATGTGGTGAAGATTCCAGAGATAGACACAAGCACTTGATTTTGCCGAGTAATTAAGATAATACTTCAAGTGTAATTTACAAGTGACTTTCATAACTGATAGTGACCTTTGACATTATGTTCAATTTAGGATACAAGCCAATGTTTACTTTTAACGATTTTAAACGAAATTAAATTAATATTACTATGCTTCAAAACTTTAGGGAAATTATGCTCTACAAATATTGACAAGTAGTAAAGTTCAGATGTATTATTTTGCATATAATTATTTTTAACCTACGCGTTACAATATAGCTAAATTACACTACATCAAGTAAGTTCATGAAAGTTCGCCATTTTCATAAATTTGCGTTGGTAAAAATGTAAATCCAGAAACTACCTCAAATTAGACCCAATGTAAAACTGCAAGAAATCGAAGTAGTTATACCGTCTGTACTCTCTTATAAGTCACTTATAATCGAAGTAGTTATACCGTCTGTACTCAGTTATAAGTCACTTAAAATCGAAGTAGTTATAGCGTCTGTACTCACTTATAAGTCACTTATTATCGAAGTAGTTATACCGTCTTTACTCACTTATAAGTCGAGTCAAACTGCGAACAGAAGATTCCTGAGCTGCCATATTTATTATCCTGCCGACCACAGTACTGATCATTCCCAACAAACTGCACAAACCCAGATCTACCGGCACATGATGCGACGGCAAATCTGGGTTTGTCAGTTTGCAGTTAAACTGAACTGTTACACGAGTATAACGATATATTTATGTGTGCCAACAGTTACTAAATGAGCTGATATTGTCATGGATATTCATCATTGATGGTTTGTTACAACACAGAGCAATATATGGTGCAAGGGACAATTTTGAGCACAAATTACATGCCGCATCTACCTGCCTAATAAAAATAATCATCAAAATAGATTACACAATTGAGATAAACAACAATTCTATATTTCTGGGATGGCTTTTGTTAAAAAATCTCGGCTCTTTCAAAGTAATAAAGAAAATAGTGAAGCCAACAAGCTTTGTAAATTTTAACAAAAATAATTTATTTCCCTACAAAACACATTAAAATATGAAAAAGAACTTACAGCTTGTGAACATAATCCAAAACTTAAACCAAGAGTTGAAACACATAAGTCATATCACTAAAATGTCCTGAATAAATCCAAGTTCGAATCACGGCGAAGTTAAAAGATGGCTGACAAAGGCGTCAGACGAATGAAGCATTGATGTCAATAGTTCCAAATTCAATTTTATGAATCCCAAAAGAATCGTGAAAAGTTCCACGTTGAATTTTATGAATCACAAAAGAATATTCCGGCTTTAGCAGTCTAAATAACTTCCGCTGAATGTCTCTGTTTAAAGCTTTGATGACGAAGCACTTATTTTTCAGAGAATATAAAGTAATTTTAAGTAATGAATGATTCCAAATTTTCAACATCAACAAACAATACTTCTGATCTCTTGAAGGGACTTTAACGACTGAATCAAAATCACAAAAAGCGTTAAAACAATTTTAGATCCCGCAATAAGTCACGTGGTCTCTTACTACAAGCCACTTGACACGTGCGCCAAATTGTTGATGACACAAGGTGATCGTGCGACTAATGTATATATGACCTTGATGCTGACCAATCATTTAAACTTCATGTAGCAGAGAGTCTGAAAGAGGTCAGACAAAATTAATGCGAATGAAATACTTTGTATGTTCTGTACAAACATACTGTATTTTATTAAAAAAATATCGGATCGCGTGAAGATAATCATCACAATAAAATGTAATGAAACACAAATAAAAAAAAGAGAATTTAAAACTAGCACACAGGCAATTTGATGAAATATACGTAACACTTTCCCCATAACGAAAAAGAAAGTTTATATAATAAACCATTCATTTCACCATATGTAAAATATACATGAGGTAAAATCAAAATTGCATAAGAAAATTCTTATAAATTATGCAAAGTGTTTTTGAAAAAAATTATTCCATACACGGGAAAGTGTAACTTTGATTTGTCGTTGTCTCAACTGCATTATGATCTCATCGTGATCATCATCAAAATTGTGCTCATGTTTTTTTGTCATTTCGCTAATAACCAGCTATTTCTTTTCTTATAGTGTAAAACGCTACATTAAAGCCACTCTGAGCTCGATTATCATAGCGATCTTGCAGTTACCTATGACAACTCCGTTGTTGAGACATTTCTTGATTATCATAGCGATCTTGCAGTTACCTATGATAACTCCGTTGTTGAGACATTTCTTGATTATCATAACGATCTTGCAGTTACCTATGATAACTCCGTTGTTGAGACATTTCTTGATTATCATAGCGATCTTGCAGTTACCTATGACAACTCCGTTGTTGAGACATTTCTTGATTATCATAACGATCTTGCAGTTACCTATGATAACTCCGTTGTTGAGACATTTCTTGATTATCATAACGATCTTGCAGTTACCTATGATAACTCCGTTGTTGAGACATTTCTTGATTATCATAGCGATATTGCAGTTACCTATGACAACTCCGTTGTTGAGACATTTCTTGATTATCATAACGATCTTGCAGTTACCTATGATAACTCCGTTGTTGAGACATTTCTTGATTATCATAACGATCTTGCAGTTACCTATGATAACTCCGTTGTTGAGACATTTCTTGATTATCATAGCGATCTTGCAGTTACCTATGATAACTCCGTTGTTGAGACATTTCTTGATTATCATAGCGATCTTGCAGTTACCTATGACAACTCCGTTCTTGAGACATTTTTATAACCTCGATTCTACGTACTGTCAGAATACTAAATTTGACCATTTGACTATCCATATACTAGAATCTGAGATGGTTAGTCCCTGTAGTATGAATAAATGGTTATAATATATCAGCGAGTCTAATCACTCAATGGTTCCGCTAATGCTCTTTCATCATCATATACATTGACGGCAAAAATATCAATAAGAACAAACATTTGTTTTTCATTCATTTTTCGTTCGATCCGAGAATCTCAACATCAACAATCTGTCAACGGGTATCTGCTGGACGATAACACATGGGTAAACATAGATCTGGAAATGTTTCTCTGTGACGTGATAATAATTTACATTGAAATCAATTACGAACTATGTTCCTAGCTTCGACTTTAAAATTGCTAAGCCGTCATAGGTTCAAGAAATCATTAATGATAGTCTATGGAATTACTGAAACTTTATTTAAACCACCTATGTCGTGATTCTTCGACAAAGGATGGTGGTTAGCCATGATCACCGCATATGATAATCGCCGTGATTGATCCGCGGGCGGTTCTCGTTGATAACCAGTCAAGAAATATTTTAAGGTATTCTTGGCTACATTGCATATCAGGCAATGATGATGAATCTAGGAATTTATTTCTAACCCATGCGCCCAGGTGTCGACACATCACCGCGCCATCGAAAGAAACTGGCAAGTCGATGACTTGGGGTTAGTACTGTCATATCTGAATCCCTAAATAATTATAACGCTTGGGTAGATTAACCACAACCACCAAGGCCATTAAAATAAATTGTTTTAAGACGTGGTACAGGATCATACACAGACGGTGCTTGCGATGACTTTGAAAATTATTCATTTATGTACTACTCGGGGGCAGATATATAATCAGCTTACCTTAAGTATCATCTACTTTCTACCTGTCAGTGACACCAGCGAGCATCGTCAGCAGGAAGCTCGTCTAGCAGAGTTGTAACGATCGCTTTGCAGATATAAAATGAATCCATGGCGAATCTATCAGCAACCTTTGGAAATTGGTTGATGATAGATAAAAAGGTTATCAAAACATAAGCGAGCATCTAAGATCTTAAATAAGCAAACTATTGCGAGTCATCATCATAGTGGCTGATAACAGTATGCATCTTTTCGAGCTCTGCGTCGTCAAGGAATAATCGCGTACAGCATCGTTTATTACCTGATCAGTCTCCATGTGTAAATTTACCAATGACTTTATATCATTGCTGTCGTTGTTTACTGGTTCTGGCATCCAAACCTCGGTTCGACGTATGTACGAAATTATGACTTTACCTATTGTCAGAGATAATAATATCTTGGTATTAACCATATATCCAGTAGCACTATTGGAGCTCAATCACGTTAATTCTTCATGCATTAGTCCATTGGATTTATTTCTTGATTTGGTACGTTAAAATGACGACCAAACCAAACAACAATGAATAATCTGAGCGAATTAAAATGATTGGATATCAGCAAATCCAGTTAAATTAAAATCCACCTATAGCTCGCTGTTTATCGCGTCATCTAGTGTGTTGGATACCACATCTCTCAAAATACCCCCTTGCATTCATCCATCCCAAGAAAGCTTCCATAATAATACGCAGCCATATCAACCTAAATCCCGTCACGGTAATCATATTTAGTATTGCCGAGACTGTCGTGTCTATATTCAGAACGGAAGAGTTTACTAGATGGAAGTACGAATTGATCGAATTCATGATTGTTGCTGATTGCATGCAGCAAGACTGTGAAGAGTCTAACTGTTCACAGTCTTCACTCTCAAACACCCACACTGACATAGGTTAGCGATTATTATATATGCATATTATATATGCACTCAAGAATATCATCCCATGTAATATATAGACCGCTGTTTATTCATTAAAGACTTTGAGGCCTGGTGTGCTGGTGTGATCATTAAACTACCAATAGCGAAATCCAATTGGTTTTGTTACTAACGCCGGTTATCTTATGATTAGTGCTGGGGTACAATATCTTTATCTATGAGTGTTTTAATGGCTTCATCAGCGACGGTTATGTTATCAACCACCTTGACCGTACTCCTCGTCATAATTATTTATGCAATCTTTAAGATATTACGCGGAGACAAAATTGTAAGAAAGGTGAAACAGGTGGAGGGGTTCACGGTCAGTTAGATTTGTAAATCCACAGACAGGTGAAGAGCGACTATTTCAGTTGATATATGCAGCAGAAAGATATTTTGGCATTTACCCAGCTTTAGTACGACGCGTTGCAGAGCGTATAATTGCGTAAACAAAATCGAGGAATAATCAGCGATTAGGATTTCAATATCTTAAACATTAATGTCTGTACACTAGTTCCTGGACACTAATGTCATAGAGGAACTAGCCAAGCGCGCGATCGTTGCCTCATAATAATTTTGTCTGCATTCGGGCAATTCTGTCTACATAATATTAATTACAAATTCACAGAAAGGTAGAATATTCATCAAGATAAAACGTTCAAAAGACACGATTTTTCAGTATTAACACAAGCAGTAAAATCATGTATATGGCTACAAAGGATACAACTCCTCTGCGACTAATATATCAGGCTAAACAGTGCCACAGTACCATGTAATTATTTCTAAGCCACGCCACAGATTCCAGGAAATCGATGAGAAAGAAGTCAAGATTACGTATTCCCGAAAATTCGCAGAATCTTGCTGATTCCAGTCTCACGTATTCATTAGACAGTAAGTATTCCATTGTTGGTTTAGGTCCAATGGATCCAGACGTGACAGTTACAATCGACCTCAGCAGAATGTTTGATAGTGGGATTTTGTTTCTAGCATGTTGCTGATTCAGGTACTATTGAGTATACAGCGTTGATGAATGGGCTCGTATGCGAAGCACCCACCTAAATCCCTATGAAACGCTCAGCAACGTCAGGGATTCCACTGGTTGTATCGGCAACAGTATTGTTGATAGCTGCAATTGATGTTTGAATTTTAATCGATTCGCTAATGAATTGGATAATCCTATTTGTGATATGTCGAATTGTGAAAAATCTTAGAAGCATTGGTAAAAGGAATTGTATCAAAGTCAACTTAATTAAAGTAAAAAGGGCTAGAGATAGATGATTATTTTCATTTCATCTCTGAACGTCAAAAGGGAATTCGTTCCACCTGATGTAACATGACCGAGTCATATGCTAAGGTACAAGAGAATGACATAAGATCCCAAAATCGACCGGGTAAAGGGCGAGACCTGGCCATAGATGATTGTTCAAAGGAATGTTAATTACGGCATGATTAGTTGTTTAATTGTCTTGTCAATCCAAAAATTCTACTGAGCAGGTTTAGAAAAACAGTCTATTCCGATTGGTTAATATGGATTTATGGACGTAACTCTGTAAGAAATTAAAGCAGTCCTTCCATCTTTCTTGAAAAAGAGTGGTCGACTCCGGGAGGAGCGTGTAAGAGGTTATCTCGTGATTTGGCAGTAAAGCGGGAGTTTTGTCTCAGCGAAGTAGACAAACTCTACATTTGAATTCGTAAAAAGTACGTTTTCGTTATAGAGTCAGGGGCCAGATAGTTGTCTCAGTTAGGAGACGGACTATACGTGAGGTTCATGAAAACGAACAAAGAAAACGGCAAAAGGTACGCAATCTTAGTTTCCCGATTTTAACATGTTATTTCATTTGTTGATCTATTTGCAAATGTATTCTTGATATGATGTATGTATGAATGATTTCATTTTGCAGGATTTTAGTGAAATGCTAGTCATGACATTTTATTCTTTGATTTTCTATTTATCAATTCATTTGGAGAATTGGCAAGATTGGATGCAATTAAAATTTCATTAGATTAGTTGACAAGATTGCATGTAATTGAATCTTTAATACATAGGAGTGATTAGGAATTTTCATGAATTAAGCTTAAGGAATGATGGGTAATGTTTCATAGTTTTATGGATTAACTCAGGGGCCCCGAGTGGCCGAGTGGTCTAAAGCGCTGTCCGTTACGGATCACTGCCATCTCACCTCTATCTGCGTGGGTTCGAGTCTAAGATTCGGCGAATGTGGATATGTGAGAGAGCTTGCCAGTAGCTTCTCGTGGGTCGGTGGTTCTTTCCGGTGATTTCCCGGTTTCTTCCTCCACCGTTAATACTGGCCGCCATGTATAGCCTTTCCTGTGCTGAAAAATGGCGTTAAACCCACAACAACAACAACAACAACATGGATTAACTCTGTTTAAAATGAGTATGATCTAATATTAAGTGTATATCTATATACTAGTTTGTAATATTTAAATGATCACTTAAGTGTATATCTGTATGCTAGTTTGTAATATTTAATTGGTCGAGTAAACTATTTTAGAATAGTTAGATCTGAGGGGCTAAGCCATATGTAACTTAACACTGCTAGATTGGTAGAGTGAGAAGTCATGGGGGTTACATACGGATTCATACGGCTGAGTTGAATTTAATTGACCACCCCTAGCGTGATCCGAATTAAGGTCAGGACAAGCCTTGACCATCGATGTAAACATAAGAGTTAGGGAGCAATGAGTTACTGCGGCAGAATTTATGCCTTTTGTTTTCTGAGCCGAATTAATGTAAAATTACAGATATATTTGGGAATGTGACCTATTGTCTATTGCGAGACATTTTATTTATTGAAGGAAACAGCTTTCCTGGATTCACATGAGAAATCCCTGAACAATCATAGGACCAGAGCAAATTCTAAGCAGAAATCTAAGTCCAGAGACGATTGTTAAGTCAGAGTTCGACGGACAAGAGTCCAAGACGAAACAGCTAGACAAAGATTGACGGAGCAGGGACGAACGGAAGTCTTGATGTCCGCATAAAATAGATGATAAAGTCTCTCATCGTTGCACTCAAAGGTCACATCTCATTGGCAATGAAGATAGTAATTTAACGTTGAAAGTAATTTTACATTTAAAGAAATTTGTATTGTCTTTTTATTTGAGTACATGTTAGTACCATTTTCCTTCTTTTGTAACCAAGTCACTGATTTCTTTTCATTTTAAATTCTGTTGATAAGCTGATTAAATTTTATATTTGTTCATTGAAAGGGGGCTCGTTGTGTTATTTCTTCAATATACTTGTTCAGTGATCTGTATTCTTCTTTCTATCTATCCACACTGGGTAAATTACACCGCGGAGGACATTCCTAGCAACGAACCGTAGTGAAAGAAGTTGGTGTGTTTTGAACGCCGCCAATGTGTCACACTATTGTTAATTTCAGCGAGACTTATGCTGGCGACCATAGTAATTTCAAAGAAATCATCAGAGACTTTATCCAACATCTGAAAGATTTTGCGAAGATTTTTAAGCATATCCGCAGGAAATTCATCCTCAGTTCGCAACATGAACAATTGCTCCTTAATTGTGGTCTATATACTTCTTTGTTTCAGCAATATCTCTCAAAAGAACGATTTTATGGTTATTTATGTTAAGTTTACTGGTCATTGTATCGCCGGTTTACTGACTTCATTATGGATCTCGTTTCTAATCGTCACGATTGATACACTTGAATTTCTGATTCTTCCACCATCAACAAATACTGGAATAGTATCGGCGACCGCACAGAGAACTCGTCAGACAATATCAACCCACTAATAATTTATTGTTTTGAACTGTATATATTGATCCTCAAAAACAACAACTTCATCCTTGTTCACCCGAACGCGGTTCATAAAATATGCGAACTCATCTTTGGTTGCATATACTGACAAATCAACATCATCGGGCTTCTTGAACCTAGCACCTGTGCGAGATCTTCCGGAAGTGTCTACCATTATATACTAAGGCCTCTTTGAAAAGGCGATTAATACAACCTGCACTTCTGAGTGCATGCATGACTTTATGAAATGTTGGGCCACCATTGGTCCATGACATTGATATAGCTTGCACAATCACTAGCGATTCACGAAAATATATAAATGGATATGTTAATGTCTGTGTTGGTCAAGAACCATCGAGATTAATTATACCGGTTTCAACACGATTTGGTTGTTTTGGTAATTAATCGCGCATAAAAACTTCTCTGATGTATTTGATATCGAGTGGACGAGCAGCATTAATCAAATCAAAATTAAAAATCCTAATGCCTTGCGTTCTAAGATTACTTAGCGCCATAGTTAAGTTAATGATATTGCCTCGACGTTTGGTAATCTAATTGTTTTGATGTACCTTGAAACTCCAAACCAAGCCAACAACACATACAACAACTAATTATGCCCGTTTTGAAGATCAATATCAACAGCTAATCTTGACCTAGCATGAAACGTATGTATATAATCAGTCGTAAAGATAACATTTTTTATATTTCCCAAGAATATATATATATATATATATATATATATATATATATATATATATATATATATATATATATATATATATATATATATATATATATATATTACAACGTATTTATTACTTATCGAGTCGCTTAGAGTTTGCTTTCGCAAAGGAAACTTTCTCACTTTTGATAAGCATGCAATAAGCTTAGAGTGTAAAATACCAATGATTCTTTTGTGCTGCCATTAAAACACCCGATCCTCATACAAATTATCTTTATAGGGACGGATAATATAATAATACAAGTCTTTGTATCGGTACATTGTCATTGTAGCGGGATAATATCAGTCGTTCATGCGACATTGAGGAGATAAACGCAAAATATTATTTGCAGTGAATGAATGTATAATATTAACCATCAATTTGTACATTCCATCCCTTCGTATAAAATTAATCGTCCATTAATTTTGCATAAATTCATTTGCATCCCTGTTTAGACATTAATCGTCTGTGAGACTTCGATAAGTAGATTGCATACCCTATTATGCATCACTTTGTAAATATTAACCTTCCGTTAGATTTCACAAAGAAGACTACATTCATTAGTATGCATCCCTTAGTAAATGTTAATCGTCCATCAGGTTTCGATAAGTAGATTGCATCCCATATTAAATATTGATTGTTAATGAGGTTTTCATATGCACATTTCATCCCTAGTTTGATGTGCACATTTCATCCCTAGGTATAAACTATATTTCATATTTGACAAGATCGGTATATATTGACAAGATCGGTATATATTGACAAGATCGGTATATATTCATTCTAAGCGAGATAAGTTCAGAAAGCACGACGATTCATGAGTTGGTCTCTATCCAGCTGAGAACAGTACATATTGCTGTTGTTGATGTTAGGAAAAATTTATATTTTTCATGCAGCCAGAGAGACTAATTAACTGTCAGTTATCCAGTCTGAGTGAGAACAGGGCACGTTGTAGACGTTAAAAGACGTGTGACAAGAGAGATTAATTAATTGTCCTCCTTTATCCCTCTTAAATTTACCAATGTTTAATAAAACAATAATGCGGATTGAACAATATGTGGACAATAGCAATGGTACTGCGATACCGTCGCTCTCAGTGATCAAATTAATATCAACGTATTTTTCATTTGCAAGACAATTAAATAGCATTCATTTGAGTCACACAGTTTACCGTTTTGTGGGAACTGTTATTATTTAATAATACTTTATCTTTTTTATTTTTAACAAATTTAATTGATTAACATAATCGATGACTACGCAGATAATTTTGTTTTATTATATGCTCATTTATTTCCCCTTTAACTTTATATTGTGAGAATCGGTCAGTATTTCCCGATATTGTACTCCTCCTGCAGCATTCGTACTATATGAACGTGGAAAAAGGAACTATTATCTAAAGTAAACAATGTTTTATGAATGAACTAAAGCAGATATTTCATAGACTGCCACATATCAGTCAATGTTTCATAGACTGACACATACAAACTGCTTTGGAACATTCCGCGTTAACTATTTTGATACAATGTTTCAGATTTAGGCTACATATAGACGCCAAACAGGGTCTTTACAGTAGCACGCAAGAAATAAGATATAAACTGTCTTCTTTAGCTGGTAATAAAAGATGTCAAAAATATACTTACAATTTTACAGCCATAATTTCCTCAAAATGTACTTTCTTAGTTCTACAAATCTGAATTACATGAGCCATATCATGGGTTCTCAATGTTGATCACAGTTCGAAATTGTACTGTAATTTCGAGTATATTCCATGTGCAATTACATCCTCCTTACTGCACTCAAAATGAAATTAACATTAAATTCTACAGCATCTTTTCGATAATTGAAATTGAAAGGTTTCATAATTTTCCCACATTATGATCTGAATCATTCATCGACAGAACACAAATACGAATGCGACGTCATCACACTTCAATACCATTAAATTGGCAGATGCTGCTGGAATCCGATGTAAGTTACTTCTTGTAGATAAATCCAGATCATATTCACAAATTGCGTTAAATCGACAAAATACCAAAACGTATTCATTCCAGATGAAATGGAAAAGTTGTTGCAATGCGTATTAATTAGCAATATTACTCCAACTTCAAATTTTTCTTGGCGGAGTTACGTGTGCCAGTTGTGTAATGATGCAGCTAAGCTTGTATATTTAGTTTGGAAAACGGCATACATTCGGTTACTTTGTTTATTGTATTGTAGTTTTGTTTATATATTTAAGCTTTGGAAAGAATAAGAAATTGAGAACATAATGAAACGTTTTGTCGTTTTGTCGGATGGATATACTACACTATTAAGGTCGTGCAGTATAACCATTCAAAACACTCGTTCACATGTTCCCATGCAAATGCAGTAACCTATAAATAATATTTAATTATCACCTTGATGCACTCAGTTATTAATTAAACTGATACAATTATGGATGTACATTGATAATTATTTTATAATGGATACAAAGAATATTCACAAAAATACTATGCTGAATGAGACATCATGTTTTGGGGGGAGGTGGAGGGCTACATTAAAGTTTAAACGATAAGCATTATCTTGTTTCATTTGTCAATGTTAACTGAAGATATAACAAAATAATCTCCAAATAACCAACATTACCCGTTTATAATAAGTTTATACCCATCGATCCTTAAAACATAAAACAATACCTCTTTGTAATAACTTTAATATTCTTCACCAGAATTTCTTTTCCTCATGGCTTCAGAAAAACTCTGAGTTTAGGAGCTTTTTTATTGTAAACTGGCAGTACATTGCTCAATACGTGTTGTGAAAATTAAATTAGCATATGAAATATTGACAGTCTCACAAGAACACAAGATAGTTTATATATAAATTTTTTGAAATAAATATTCAAGGTGCGTACTTCAGAATGCATGTTTCTTCTATTCACCGACGTTTTGATAATGTCGCTCTTCTTGTCTTTTTGTTTGTATTGTGATTTTACAACCATATTTTGCAATGGTACAGATTGTCACATTATCTTTATTTCTATCTACTTTCCTAAATCTTTAACACGTGTCGTTTTAACAATTGCCAATGAAGAATACTTAGCATTTAATTAGCAATTAGTCCTATATTCAAAACATATTCTATACAATCAGACAAATTGCGCCTAAAATGACCTTTTCTCTTTTAAGTATTCTGTTGATAACCACTGTAAACTGCCGAAAATATTTGTTTCCTCCCAAATTACGAATCGTTCACATATTGGGAAACATTTTGCATAAAATTCAAACACATACAGTACGTAAAGACCAAGCAGAAGTGGCCATTCAGTTGAGAGCATTACAGTGTACAAAATTTAGCCATGTTTGTTAATTTTTAAAAAAACATATTAAGCGTGAATAAGAAAGGGTATCATAAATAATACTTGATAATGTACACTTCTTAAGGTAGGATAACACGTTTGCAATGACAATATACACGTTTATCTCACTTATGATATCGTTACGTCCTCTAAGCAAACGGGGAATGCATATTATAGCCTCGTTAATTCTGATGCAAGATATGGCATCAGGCGTAAAGTACACTGCCATCAGCGCTAGCTTTCATTGGTATAAAAGCAAAATAATTACTTAAAACTCTTCGCACCTGAGTTCTCTAGAGATAATCAGTCTGCAGTTGTCATAGCAGAAGCAGACTCGGTAATATAAAATCGTTCCAAAGCTCTTCGACGCAGATAATTGTGGCCTTCAGCCTGCAATCAATTTAAGACATTTGAAAGATCAAGTTGCTCGTTATTTCCAAACAAGACTACATTCTAGCCTAAAGCTAGTTTAGTTTTAAATTTATTCCTGTTTCAGTCATCTACAAAATATGTTATCTTAGACTAGAAACGTCACTGAGAGTATTTACCTTTAGCATCTAGTTTTGGTATTTACCTTTAACATCTTGTTTTGGTATTTATTTTTCACTGTAATCTAGTTCTGGCATTTATTGTTAACATCTAGTTTTGGTATTTACCTTAACATATAGTTCTTGCATTTACCTTTAACATATAGTTTTGGTATTTACCTTTAACATATAGTTTTGGTATTTACCTTTAACATATAGTTTTGGTATTTACCTTTAACATATAGTTTTGGTCTTTACCTTAAACATCTAGTTTTATTAGTTACTTTTGATTGACATCTAGGTTTAGTTGTTATTGTTTTATTATTGTTATAGGTTTTAACGCCATTTTTCAGCACAAAATAAGCTATACATGGCGGCGAGTATAAATGGTGGAGGCAGAACAAAAAAAAAAAAACACGGAAAGTACCAACGACCCTGTAGAAGCTACTGGCAAGATTTTCACGTATCCACATTGGCCGAATGTAAGAATCGAAACTCACGCAGACAGAGGCTGGATGGCAGTTATTCGTAACGATGAGCGCCTTACACCACCTGGCCACTCGATTTCCACTCTAGATTGGGTGTATTTTTAAGTTAGACTATCCTCTGGTATAGACATTTACTTTAAACTGACTCCTAGTTTTCGTAATTGTTGGAGTTTACAGTGGTGTAACCGTCCAATGTTATTGTAGAGGATTCCTATAATTCCTATAATGTGTTTCATTATGTCAGACAAATGTTTTTATTCAGATCATAATTAATAATCTCAGTTTTAAAATATTGCCGCTGTCTTTCAAAAAATATGTGCATCTATTTTATGCTTTTAATGTATATATCTTTGCGTATCGCATCAAACCTATTTCGAACTCTGTTTCTTTAGTTGCCTAAAATCCGAATAACAAATAATTGCACAACTGAGAAAATAATTACATGCCAGGTTTGTAAAATTGCAAGATACATTACTTTTTCAGACATAATCTCAAGATATGGATACGCTTTCAGAAAGTACGCTTGATAAATGTAAAAGTGTGATTAATTTAGAAATGTTAATATTCATGAACATTAGGAATACATGAATATATATATATATATATATATATATATATATATATATATATATATATATATATATATATATATATATATATATATATTAATTTATCAAATAATGTGAGTTTCTCTATACCGTAAGATGATTAAAGAGTACGTTGAGACCCGTCTCTTTTCAAATGATGAATGGTCAACATGTCAAAAGTCCTTATACAATTATCCCAGAACAACCAGTAATCTTAAAGCACTATTTAAAACTTGAAATACTTTAAATTGAAACAAACTTCGACATAGTGACCTCAACAACATTTTGTACCCCTGAATACTATGTAGGAGTGACTCTCTACGGCTGATGGCCGTTATTAACATTCTGCACTGCTGAATACCGTGCAAGAATGAGTCTCTAATCTAGACGGAACTCACTGACATTTTCACCCCTTAATTCTGTGTAAGAGTGCCTCTCCATCCTTGCTTGCTAGCACTAACATTTGCTTCACTCGTCAGAGTGATTAAGTACCCTCATTAATATTTTGCATCCCTGAATATTGTTTGAGAATGACTCTCTCCTTTAATGGCAAATTACAATTTTCACCCTGAATACTGTGGAAAAATGATTCTCTATCCTTGCTAACCGTCATCGACTTTTTCAGCCCAAAATACTGTGTAAAAGTAATTATCTACACTTGCACGCACTCATTGACATATGTGTCACCAGTGAATAGTGTATAAAAAGTGATTCTTTACCCTTAACATTTGCACCTCTGCGTACTTCGTAAAGGCGATTGTAAGATTATATATTTCAAAATGAGAATCTGTAGTTTACAAGTGAGGTCACAATTATATAACTCTTTTAGCTACAGTTTTCATCTCCCATTACGTACGTTATTTATAGGCAATTGTTCTACGCTCTGTAGTTATGTTTTCCATGGACTATATCATCCGATTAGACTTTTTGGTCATGCATTTGTTTCAGTTTGCATCTGGGCTAACCCTCAACCAGATGTTGGTTCAATCTTTTTATTAAATCTAAAGCTGATATATACTTTCTAGTTGCACATGAAAGACTGACTTGCTTACTTTGATTTAGTCTTATTCACTTGTCCAGAAACTTAAATCATGTTTTCAGGCAGTAGTTCTGCATTCGCATTTCCGTCTGTTTTTGTTTTGTTTTATTTTTTTTCGGAGGTGTCCAAAAATTCGACCCCGTGTAGTCAACAAAATCTGCTTTCTATGCACGCGCCCGTCTAGCTATTTGTCGAGTGACCTGAGCTTTTTGTCTTCTTGACCTGAGCTCATTAAAGTGATTATCTAAAGTTATTGTGATATAATCCAATATATCAAAACAGATCAGTATTATAATTTTCAATGTATTTTCATTCTTATAATCAGGAAAGAAAAATGCAATCATAACAAATGGCAGAATGGACAAAAAGAACTTTGACCGTTTTTCAAAGCAGCAATCGCATGTTTGTCCCCTGTCTGTTCAAGATTGTTGAAACGTTTATTTCCGTTCATTGATAGCATTCTCAGTTTTTCTATCTTTATCTCACTTATAATTACTTCTCTTGTAATTATTCCGAGTGCCTTTAAATAAGTTTAACCTAAACTGCTACAGTAAAAGCTAGGAAATAAAATCAATATTCTTAAATGTGGGTGAGAGTGGGAAATGTGCAAATATGTAATGAAATAAATATGTAATGAAGTTTTCACACAAACGAAAGACAGAACTGAAAATAAATAACGATGAAAACATCATACGTGTAATTCAAGTTCATTTTATCCCGGATCAGAAAGTATGTTTTGATATCATTATGTAAAAAGACAAAATGTGTTTTCACAACCTACAAGACGAAACCATTTGATTTCGATAATAAAAATTAGTCGATAATAAGTCAAGACATTATTATAACAAAAAATACTTGTGAAATATTTTATGATTATTGAATGTGTGATCTCAGACATAATTCTACATGCAGATTATTGGATGTGCCTGAAAAATTTTGAGATTTGAAACGATTTATTATAATCGAAATGCATACACAAAGCTTACAATTAGCTTCAAATGATTTTGGTGCGCATTAGTTTCTGCTAGAATTAGGATCTATCTATTTCTATCTATCTATCTATCTATCTATCTATCTATCTATCTATCTATCTATCTATCTATCTATATATCTATCTATCTATCTATCTATCTATCTATATATCTATCTATTTATCTATCTATCTATCTACCTACCTATCTGCCTGCCTGTCTGTCTGTCTGTCTATCTATCTATCTGCCTGCCTGTCTGTCTGTCTGTCTATCTATCTATCTGCCTGCCTGTCTATCTATCTATCTATCTATCTATCTATCTATCTATCTATCTATCTATCTAAAATACGATTTTACTCTAAAGATGTCAACCGACATGATTCTAAAATAAATGCAAAGTTATGTCGTATAAATCCAGCTGTAATGTCGTATAAATCCAGCTGTACAACGTCAGGATGCAAAAATCCAACTCCATTACTCATAATCAGGTTTAATCTAAAGTGTTCATTGCGTATCTAGTCACTTTTATCGACTGGCAATATTTAGTTCATTTCGAACGGAAAACGAATGAAGGACTTTATTGAATAATACACACTCCTTAGCCACAAACGCAGCCATAGGAACCCAAATAACCTATTCCACCACAAAATGACTTTTATTGAATAAGTTACTAATAAGACGAGTAAAAAAGTTTATCTTTAAGGATACAAGGTACTAATGGTATGGAAAAATGTGAACCAGCCTGGAATTGAGTGAACATTTAATAAAGTATATATAGGTTTGGCTGGACAGGATTGGTTAATGATGTAAGATATGTTTTAGGAAAAAGAATCTTTTGAGAGCTTATCCTGGTTGTAAGTGAATAAAACAGAGACATTGTTTTACTAATGTAATTTCAGTCCTTTAACAGTCTTTAATTCCGAACACTCATTGCCAAAATTAACAGCTGACTTTTTGGTGCGGAATTGAAAGCACATATTTCAAACACATGCAGGTACAGAAATTGCCGCGGCTCATATCATGGTGTCTGCATAGTTTTACAATGAGAACTGAATTAATACCGTGAGTCCTTCAGAATTTTACAACTTAAAACAATTTGGATTGAAAACAGAACGTGGATAAGGCATTGAAGACGACTGCAAGCAACTTTAAGAGAAGAGGAATCGTAGCCAATTAGACGTTTAGACTTGTGAGAGAACTTTTAGGACTATTTGGGATTTAATTCACAATGATGGAAGTTCTTTTTAACTTTTCAGTTCATATTCTTGGGAAATAACTCATTTGATGAATTTTACAAAGTTTCTTGGTCTTTGCTCGTTTATGTATCTTAGTTTAAAGAGGATAGAGTCGTAAAACATGTAATAATGATAACAAATAGTGTTTCCTTTTAATGTTGAGTTGAATCAAAATTATACTGTTTAGTACATGATCACTATATGCCAATTGGCTTCGTTTTCAAGTGAATACGACGATATACCTTGATACTCTGTACTCTTTTCACAGACCTAGTATATATGGACATTTGATGACCATAACATCATTTTCTTTGCAGCAAGTTGTATTAAGGATAGGTAAAAACCTGGATCACCGTTACCTTCTGTATGAGAAACTGTTCTATGTGACCTGGAAAGTGTAAAAGGGTTATCAAACTCAATTTTTAAATCAAAATCAAAATAAAATTGTGTGATAATATTAATATATGGAATTATATATCCAATCAACACACACATTTTAAATTAGGAAACCGTTCTCCTAATCCAGATAATGATGCTCTGTCATCATAATTAAGATACAAAAATCTCTGCTACTCTTCATAATAAATATTAATACTAAAAATGCTCTAACAGTCATCATAATAAAAATAAAAATAATATGACAGTTTTCATAAAAAAATATCAATACTCTAATCGACTTCCTATTAAAGACAATAATTCCCTGACAGTCATCGTAATAAAGACAATAACACTCTGACAGTCTTCATAATAAAGACTAATATTCTGACGGTCTTCATAAAAAAAAAAACATAATAATACTCTGACACTGTTCATAACAACAGCTAATACTCTGACGTTCTTCATAATAAAGATAACAATACTCTGACAGTCTAGATAATAAAAACTAATGCTCTGACAGTCTTCATCAGAAACACAATAATGCTCTGACAGTCTTCTTCATTACACAATAATACTCTGACAGTCTTCATAATAAAGCTAACAATACTCTGACAGTCTACATAATAAAAACTAATGCTCTGACAGTCTTCATCATAAACACAATAATACTCTGACAGTCTTCGTCATTGCACAATAATGCTCTGACAGTCTTCATCATAAACACAATAACACTCTGACAGTCTTCATCATTGCACAATAATACTCTGACAGTCTTCATCATTGCACAATAATACTCTGACAGTCTTCATAATAAAGCTAACAATACTCTGACTGTCTACATAATAAAAACTAATGCTCTGACAGTCTTCATCATAAACACAATAATACTCTGACAGTCTTCATCATTGCACAATAATGCTCTGACAGTCTTCACAATAAAGTTAACAATTTTCTGACAGTCTACATAATAAAAACTAATGCTCTGACAGTCTTCATCATAAACACAATAATACTCTGACACTCTTCATAATACCAACTAATACTCTGATACTCTTCATAATATCAGTTAATACTCTGACGTTCTTCATAATAAAGATAACAATACTCTGACAGTCTACATAATAAAAACTAATGCTCTGACAGTCTTCATCATAACACAATAATACTCTGACAGTCTTCATCATAACACAATAATGCTCTGACAGTCTTCATAATAAAGCTAACAATACTCTGACAGTCTACATAATAAAAACTAATGCTCTGACAGTCTTCATCATAAATACAATAATACTCTGACAGTCCTCATAATACGACTACCAATAATCTGCATTAAAAAGACAGTAATACTTTGATAGTCTTAGCCCAAAATTTCTTTCAGACCTCAAATAAATTAGTGCCTTCTATAACATTATATAACTCAATAATAAGTAAAAACAAGTCTTTATATAATGTTGCTTCTTTCCTTATTGTTTAAATTCCTGATACAAGTATGCATTCTTTCATCAATTGTTCAATGCGTTTCTTTTACTTCATCACAACATAGCTTATAATTGAACATGAAACAAATGTTGTTTGTGATCATGTCCAAGTACCAAATACAAATCGTTTCATTAAACAAATTAGTTGTTGCAATAAAGCTAAACATTAATTAGTTTTGTAATTAACCATTCATTACAGTTTTGTAATTAGCCATTCATTATAGTTTTGTAATTAACCATTCATTACAGTTTTGTAATTAACCATTCATTATAGTTTTGTAATTAGCCAGTCATTACAGTTTTGTAATTAACCATTCATTACAGTTTTGTAATTGGCCATTCATTACAGTTTTGTAATTAACCATTCGTTGCAATTTTGTAACCAACCATTCATTATAGTTTCGTAACTAACCATTCATTACAATTTTGTAACCAACTATTCATTATGGTTTTGTAATTAACTATTCATTACAATTTTGTAATAAGCCAGTCATTATAGTTTAGTAACTAACCATTCATCACAATTTTGTGATTAACCATTTATTACCCTTTTGCAGTTGGTGTAGTAGTCCAAACATACGAATGCTTGTCTTTTGACACAAAATATATAGAGAGGACATTTCATATAGACTACGTACTTCGGACAGAGTGACAGGAGTATGGTGAAATTGTTTGTATTTGAAAGAGATACAAAGGAGAGAATTTTGGAATATTTTTATACTACTTCATGCTATGTAATTAAACTTTTTAAATGTTGTAGTTCTAGAAATTATGCATGCAAAATGGATTTTCTACTGTTCTCAAAAAATCAGCCTGAACTGGTCCAAATTACTCAAATGTTAACAGGTACAAAAAAAGGTAAGCAAAGTTTGACAGTCAAGCCAATACCAGCTTCTGAAAGTGCAATAAATGAATTACAAATTATATAGAATTATTTTTAAATAGGTTATCGACAAGTATTTTTACAATTTACCTTTGCAGTCCATGAACTGAAAATTACCAATCAAAGGAAAGATTAATGGGTGCACACATGAAGTAATGATAAGATCTATACTCTATAACCAAAATTATACCAAAGACCGAACATGCGAATAAAATGTTATTTTTTCTTCTTCACAATACCTTATATTTACGAGGTCACTTTATAAATATGTGCGACAACTAGCTACGATAACCTGTGAAATTCTTTTCGCTTTACAAATTCAATCTTGTGCAAGGTACGAAATAATAGAACGCTAGCTTAAGCAATTGCGACTTCTTCATTTTGGATAATTAGTAAGTAGAAAACTGTCAATGTAGCTTTTATCAATGTTTGATAATACATTATGTTTGATACATTATTTTGGATACATAGGTTTTCTACATCAGAGGCAAATAAAGAAAAGAAAATTATTTAATTCAATTATGAAAAGTTAAATGAGCATCAAAACATGTTTAAATACTAAATTACCCACAGCACTCAATTCTAAAGTATTCTTCACGACAAATCTTTGACTGGAAAGTAGACTGTAATTTTCGGTAAATGTATATATTTACAAATAATTATTGAACGGATGACAAAAGGAATTGTGTGAAATAAAAATTATTAATTTCTATGCATAAATGAGAATGCGTTTTTCCATTTCATCAACGATAACGTGTAATATTTGCTTATTTAACTCTTTATTCTGACCAGATAACTTATATCCCCGTTTGTGTTTGTTTTTAACCCCTTTCTCAATGACGATTGCTAGCATAACCCATAACATTTTTAAAAAAATTTAAAGCAAGATGATGTCATCGATTGTTGGTTTCTTTGCAATGCAGGAAGTAAATCGGAAGCAATCACGAACAGTTAGACTGAAAGAGCCTCAATACATCCAGTCTGTGTGCATGATACGACATAGACCTAGAGTATATTTGTTGAAGCCAATATTACGCAGTTTAATCGAAGAACAGAGTCCAAGAGTTTATTGTTTTGGGGACAGTGACTTCGTGTGTACTTAACCGGATGGAAACGGATCTGTAGCGGATGTTTTCGTACCTAAATTGTTTCGTACCATCCAGAGATCGGAGATTTCGTATCCAAACGACATTCATTTCTTACCTACAAGACTTTGGTTTCGCACGATGCATTCTCGATCAATTATCCTAATGATCCCACAATTATTTGAAAATCACACGTTAATTGAAGTCTGGAAAAATTTCTTTAGATAACAACGATCGGGTTCGTCTGAATACTGAAGAAAAATAGCGCAAAACTGGTCTGAACCTAAATCTAGGTGGGTTTAAATGTGATAAACATTAAATTTATAAATTGTTTCAAAAGCTTCAGAATTAGCATTCATTTAAATGTTTTGGTGACTTTCATAAGGGTGGCAACACTGCAAGATTTACGTTAATACTGTGACAATATTTAAGCTAAAATATAAGTATTTATTACATAGCAAGAAAGTGTCCCAAACTTGGGGCAATTTCCACCTCATTATTCTAGTAGACTATGCTACATAATACTTCGTTAAATGTCTTTATATCGGGACATTGTCCGTGTAGCGGGACATTTTCAGTAGTTCATGTAATATTCAGGCGAAAAACGTAAAATAATTATTTCTTATGAATGCATGTATAATATTATTCATTAATGAGGTTTCAATAAGTAGATTGCATTCCTTAGTAAGTATTAATCGTTCAAGTGGTTTCGATAAGTAGATTACATCCCTAGGTATAAGTTATATTTCATATTTGACAAGACAAGTCTATACTATGTAAGCGAGGTACGTTCAGAAAGCGTGTGAGTCATCGGTTGGTCTCTATCCAGGCTGAGAACAGGACATGTTGCTGGTATGAATGTTAGAAGAAAGTCATTTTCCTCATGCAATAAAATAGATCAGTTAATTATCCAGGTTGAGAACATAAAAGAAAGAGAATGGTACAGTCTGTAAAAGTGCACGATATGGTTGTAAAAGAAAGAGAATGGTACAGTCTGTAAAAGTGCACCATATGGTTGTAAAAGAAAGAGAATGGTACATGTTTTAGACATTAAAAGACAGCCTTTGTGTTCGTTTGACAAGAAATATTAATTATCCTCCTTTATCAAGGCTTAGAATTGGTTGTGTTGCTAATGTGTATGTTCATCACCTTACATTTAGAAATATCTTAATAAAGGAGTGATGCAGACTGAACAATATGGTGGAATATAGCTATGACACATTGCTACCGACGCTACCAGTGATCATTTAATATCAAAATTTGTCATTTCTAAGACATTTATATGTTATTTAAATTTGTCATACAGTATACCATTTTGTGGGAACAGTGAGCATTTTATAATACAGTACAATCGTTATAATACAATACAATATAATCGTTTTAATATTTAAAATAAATTTAATTCTTAACGTTAAATCGAAGACTCCACGCAGATATTTTTATGTTAAGTTGTTATCGCAATGAAGCATACAGTTACGAATTAAAATGACAGAATACTGGAAAATAGTTTTATAATGAATACAAAGGGTATCCACAAAATTCTGTGCTGAATGAGACGTCATGTTTTTTGGGGGGAGGAGGGCTGCATTAAATTTTAAACCATAAGCATTATCTAATTTTATTTCTCAAAGTTAAGTGAAGATATACCAAAATAATCTCAAAATATCCAACATTACCCGTTTATAATAGGTTTATACCAAACGATTACTGTAGCATATAACACAATCCCTTTGTAACAACTTTAAAGCTCTTCACCAAAATTTCTTTTCCTCATGGTTTGGAAAAACTTCCGTGTCGAGGAGTTTTTATTATATTGTAAACTGGCAGTACATTGTCCAATACGTGTTGTAAAATTAAATTAGCATATGAAATATGGACAGTCTTACAAGAACACAAGATAGTTCATATTTAAATCATCTGAAATAAATATTCATGGTGCGTTCTTCACAACTCAGGTTTTCTACTATTCACCAAAATTTAGATAATGTCGCTTTTATTTGTCTTTGAGATAGTATTCTTCTCTTACAACCATATCGTGCACTTTTACAGACTGTACCATTCTCTTTCTTTTACAACCATATCGTGCACTTTTACAGACTGTACCATTCTCTTTCTTTTACAACCATATCGTGCACTTTTACAGACTGTACCATTCTCTTTCTTTTACAACCATATCGTGCACTTTTACAAACTGTACCATTCTCTTTCTTTTACAACCATATCGTGCACTTTTACAGACTGTACCATTCTCTTTCTTTTACAACCATATCGTGCAATTTTACAGATTGTACCATTCTCTTTCTTTTACAACCATATCGTGCACTTTTACAGACTGTACCATTCTCTTTCTTTTACAACCATATCGTGCACTTTTACAGACTGTACCATTCTCTTTCTTTTACAACCATATCGTGCACTTTTACAGACTGTACCATTCTCTTTCTTTTACAACCATATCGTGCACTTTTACAGACTGTACCATTCTCTTTCTTTTACAACCATATCGTGCAATTTTACAGACTGTACCATTCTCTTTCTTTCACAACCATATCGTGCACTTTTACAGACTGTACCATTCTCTTTCTTTTACAACCATATCGTGCACTTTTACAGACTGTACCATTCTCTTTCTTTTACAACCATATCGTGCACTTTTACAGACTGTACCATTCTCTTTCTTTTACAACCATATCGTGCACTTTTACAGACTGTACCATTCTCTTTCTTTTACAACCATATCGTGCACACTGTACCATTCTCTTTCTTTTACAACCATATCGTGCACTTTTACAGATTGTACCATTCTCTTTCTTTTACAACCATATCGTGCACTTTTACAGACTGTACCATTCTCTTTCTTTTACAACCATATTGTGCACTTTTACAGACTGTACCATTCTCTTTCTTTTACAACCATATCGTGCACTTTTACAGACTGTACCATTCTCTTTCTTTTACAACCATATCGTGCACTTTTACAGACTGTACCATTCTCTTTCTTTTACAACCATATCGTGCACTTTTACAGACTGTACCATTCTCTTTCTTTTACAACCATATCGTGCACTTTTACAGACTGTACCATTCTCTTTCTTTTACAACCATATCGTGCACTTTTACAGACTGTACCATTCTCTTTCTTTTACAACCATATCGTGCACTTTTACAAACTGTACCATTCTCTTTCTTTTACAACCATATCGTGCACTTTTACAGACTGTACCATTCTCTTTCTTTTACAACCATATCGTGCACTTTTACAGACTGTACCATTCTCTTTCTTTTACAACCATATCGTGCACTTTTACAGACTGTACCATTCTCTTTCTTTTACAACCATATCGTGCACTTTTACAGACTGTACCATGCTCTTTCTTTTACAACCATATCGTGCACTTTTACAGACTGTACCATTCTCTTTCTTTTACAACCATATTGTGCACTTTTACAGACTGTACCATTCTCTTTCTTTTACAACCATATCGTGCACTTTTACAGACTGTACCATTCTCTTTCTTTTACAACCATATCGTGCACTTTTACAGACTGTACCATTCTCTTTCTTTTACAACCATATCGTGCACTTTTACAGACTGTACCATTCTCTTTCTTTTACAACCATATCGTGCACTTTTACAGACTGTATCATTCTCTTTCTTTTACAACCATATCGTGCACTTTTACAGACTGTACCATTCTCTTTCTTTTACAACCATATCGTGCACTTTTACAGACTTACCATTCTCTTTCTTTTACAACCATATCGTGCACTTTTACAGACTGTACCATTCTCTTTCTTTTACAACCATATCGTGCACTTTTACAGACTGTACCATTCTCTTTCTTTTACAACCATATCGTGCACTTTTACAGACTGTACCATTCTCTTTCTTTTACAACCATATCGTGCACTTTTACAGACTGTATCATTCTCTTTCTTTTACAACCATATCGTGCACTTTTACAGACTGTACCATTCTCTTTCTTTTACAACCATATCGTGCACTTTTACAGACTGTACCATTCTCTTTCTTTTACAACCATATCGTGCACTTTTACAGACTGTACCATTCTCTTTCTTTTACAACCATATCGTGCACTTTTACAGACTGTACCATTCTCTTTCTTTTTCTCTATTTTCCTAACTCCTTAACATATGTCGTTTAACAAACGCCAAGAATACTTAGCATTTTGCTAGCAATTAGTCCTATATTCAAAACATATTCTGTACAATAGAAACAAATTATGCATAAAATGACTTTTTCTCTTTTAAAATTTCTGTTGACAACCGCAGTAAAATGCGGTATACATTTCGTTCTTCATGCGAAAATTACGAATCGTTAATATATTGAAAATCATTATGCATAAAATTCAAACATATGCAGTATAAAAAGACTAAGCAAAAGTGACCATTCAGTTGAGAGCATTACAGTGTACAAAATTTAGCCATGTTGGTTAATTTTTAAAATAACATATTAAGCGTGAACAAAAGGGCATCAGAAAAATACTTCATAATGTAGATTTCTTAAGGAGGGATAACGTTAGACAAGAAAATATACACCTATATCTCACTGATAATATCCTTGCTTCCTGTAAGCAAACGGGCAATACATATTCTAGCCTCCTCGCTAATTCTGATGCAATATATGATGTCAGACATAAAATACACTGCCATGAGCGCTAGCTTTCATTGGTATACAAGCAAAATAATTATTTAAAAATCTTCGCACCTGAGTTCTCTAGAGATAATCAGTCTGCAATTGTCATAGCAGAAGCAGACTCGGTAATATAAAATCGTTCGAAAGCTCTTTGACGCAGATAATTGTGGCCTTCAGCCTGCAACCGATTTAAGACATTTGAAAGATCAAGTTGCTCGTTATTTCCAAACAAGACTACCTCCTAGCCCAAAGCTAGTTTAGTTTTAAATTTACTCAGGTTTCGGTCATCTACAAAATTTTGTTATCTTAGACTGTAGAAGCATAACTGAGAGTATTTATTTTTACCATTTAGATTTAGTATTTACCTTCAACATTTAGTTTTGTTATTTACCTTTGACATCTTGTTTTGGTATTTAGCTTTAACATTATTTTTGTTATTTAATATTGTCTTGCATTTAGCCTTAGCATTGAGGCCTATCTTTGACTGACATCTAGTTTTATTTGCTATTGTTGTTATTATTTTTATAGAGTTTAACGTCATTTTAGTATAAATGGTGGAAGAAGAACCAGGAAAAAACACGGAAAGAACCAACGACCCAAGAAGAGCTACTGGCAAGTTCCTTCACATGCCCACATTGGTCGAACCTGAGAATCGAACCCACGCAGACAGAGGTGAGATGGCAGTGATCCGTAACGTTGAGCGCCTAACACCATTTGGCCACTTGGGGTACCATCTAGATTGGGTGTATTTGACTAACATCTGGTTTAGGTATTTACTTTTCACCGACATCTAGTTTTCGTAATTTCCAGAGCTGACTGTGGTGTCCGGTTGTATTGTAAAGGATTCCTATAATTTCTATAAATGTGTTTAATTATGGCAGACAATAGTTTATGTGAGATTATAATGAATAATCTCAGTTTCAAAATATTGCCGATGTCTTCAAAAAATATATGTAATAATTTTACCCTATTGTATTATATTTATATTTCTGTATCGCATTAAAACTATTTAGACTTATGTGTTTCTTTAGTTTCATAACATTAGCATAAGAAATAAATGCACAGCTGAGAAAATAATAACATGCCAGGTTTGTGAAATTGCAAATGCATTACTTTTTTTCAGACAGAGTCTCAAGAAGATCTGGTTATACTATTAGAAAGTACGCTTGATACATGTAAAAGTGTGATTTAGAACTGTTAATATTCATGAGAATTAGCAATACATGAATATAATATGTATCCATATTCATAAATACGTGATTTAGCAAATACTGGATGCTGATTTTATTCCTGGAAGATAAAATGTCTATTTTCTTAGGTAACATATTTTGGAATGTTACCATATCGAGGATGGGGGCGGTATCTGGACTGGTACCAAATTTATTTTCTTAGATAATATAAGTTTCTCTATACCGTACGATGACTAAAGAGTATGTTGTAGAAACCTGTCTCTTTTCAAATTGTCAACATGTCAAAAATTCTTATACAATTCTCCCAGTAAAACCAGTAATGTTAGATCACTATTCAAAGCTAGAAATAATTTAAATTCAAACAAACATCGATATAGTACCCTCATTAAAATTTTGCACCGCTGCATCCTGTATAATACGTCTTACACTTGCTTACCCTCATCACGGCATAAGAATTACTCTAGCCTTGCTGGCCATTATTAACATTTTGTACCCCTGAATACTGTGTAGGAGTGACTCTCTACGCTTGATGGCCCTTATTAACATTCTGCACTGCTGAATACCGTGCAAGAATGAGTCTTTAACCTAGACGGAACTCACTGACATTTTCACCCCTTAATTCTGTGTAAGAGTGCCTCTCCATCCTTGCTTGCTAGCACTAACATTTGCTTCACTCGTCAGAGTGATTAAGTACCCTCATTAATATTTTGCATCCCTGAATATTGTGTGAGAAGGACTCTGCCTTTGATGGCAAATTAACAATTTACACCCTAAATACTGTGTAAAAGTGACTCGCTATCCTTGCTAACCGTCATTAACATTCTTCAACCCTGAATACAGTGTAAGAGTAATTATCTACACTTGCATGCATGCATTGACATATGTGTCACCAGCGAATAATGTTTTAAGAGTGATTCTCTACCCCTTGCAGACCCACATTAACTGCTTACTGTGCAAGGACAATTGTAACATTTTATTTTATTATAACTTTTAAAAGGAGATAATGAAATATAGAAGTGAGATCACAATTATATCACTTTTATCCCTACAGTTTTCATCTCCCATTACGTGAGTTATTTATAAATAATTGTTCTGTGCTCTGTAATTGTTTTCCATGGACCATATCATCCGATTAGACTTTTTGGTCATGCATTTGTTTCAGTCTGCATCTGGACTAACCTTCAACCAGATGTTGGTTCAATCCTTTTGTTATCTCTTAAGCTGATATAAGCTTTCTAGTTGCACATGAAAGACTGCCTTGTTTAATCTGATTTACTCTAGTTCAGCTGTCCAGAAACTTAAATCATGTTTTCAGGCAGTGGTACTGTAATCGCGTGTCCGAGTGGGGTGTTTTATTTTTTGTTTTGTTTTGTTTTTTGTATTTTTTTTTACCTTTCATGGAGTTGTCCAGAAATTGGACCCCGTGTGCTTAACTAATTCATTTTATATGCACTCGCCCTTCGAGCGATTTTTCGAGTGATACTGTCATCTACTTATATGAAGCTCATTAAAATGATTATCAAAAGTTCTGTGACATATTCCAATTCATCAAAAGTGGAATTATTGATGAAATATTTACGATGTATTTTCATTCTTATAATCAGGAAAGAAAAAAGCTATTATGATAAATAACCCAACAAACTTTGATATTTTTCAAATCCAGCAACCTCGTGTCTGTCTCTTCTATCTTTATCTCAATTATAATTGCTTCTCTTGTCAATATTCCGAGCGCCATCGAATAATTTTGGCCTCAACTGTTACAATAAAAGCTAAATGAAATATTAAAATAATCGTTTATGGTGGGTGAGAGTGAGAATTGATCAGATATGTAATAAAATAAATACGTATTAAAACCCTCGCACTAAATACAGACAGGACTGTGTACTAATGAAAACATAAGACATACTCATAATTCAGATTCATTTTATCTTGATATCGTTTTGTTGTATGATAATATTTGACTCATCTAATTGCAAGAATACGAAACCATTTGATTTTGAGAGAGAATTTAATCGATAATAAAGCAAGAATGGGTTATAGCAAAAAAATATTTGTGAAATATTTATATGATTCGTGGACAGTATACAGTATAACTAAACACAAGCATCCATTGTTTTTTTCAATCTGTCATAAGAAATCTAAGAACATCGCTACAATAGTATAACCCACCACCCTCACAGTCCAAAATAATGAGCAACTTAGAAATAAGCGAACTACTCTCTAGGGAGTTTGTTAGTATTAGTGTTGACACAAGGGAAAATCAATCGGACAAGATTTATTGGTCAGTAAAATGCTGACTAAGCTTTTGCTTGGCAGTGATTTATTAAGCCACTCAATTAGAACAGTTAGAGAGAAAACCAATTCGTTCCATCAGACCTAATTTGTGTCGGTTGTAAGATCTGGCCGCTGGCCATTTAAACAAATGAGAAAATGGTGGACAAAATAAACTCCAACAAAGAATTCAGTATGTTACTTTGACACTAGTGGACAGAGGTCAGAACTCGTACATCGGTGTGTACCACTAATGGACAGAGGTCAGATTTCAGACATCGGTATGTAACACTACTGAACGGAAGTGAGATCTCAGACATATCTCAGACATTATAATGCATCGAGATTATGGTTTGCACCTGAAAAATTCTGAGATTAGAAATGATTTCTTAATATCAAAATGCATGTATAAAGATTAACATTAGCTACCAATGATTTCGGAGAGCATTAGTTTATTGTAGAATTCAGATCTATCTATCTATATATCGATCGATCGATCGATCCATCCATCCATCCATCCATCCACCCACCAACCCATCCAAACATCCATCCATCCATCCATCCATCCTATCTATCTATCTATCTATCTATCTACGGTCATGCGAGTTTACTCTAAAAATGTGAACCAACACCAACACGTTTCTAAAATCCATGCAATATTGTGTCATCTAAACCTTACCAGACAAAGTCAGGACGAAAATTTAACACTTCGTTACTCATAATCAGTTTATAACAAATGTGTTAATTGTATATCTTGTCATATTTTTCAAAAAGTAGCAAATAGACTAAATCGAACGGAAGCCACCACAAGCGTAGCCATAGGAAGAGAAAGAACGTATTCCACCACTAAATGACTTTTATTGAAGAATTTACTAAGACGAGTATCAAAGATCCTTTTTTCAGAGTTATTCAATTGAAAACAAATTTGGTTGAAAAACAGAACATGGACAAGGCATTGAAGGAGATAGCACGAAACATTAAAAGAACATGAATCGTAGCAAATTATAGATGGAGCCACTGAAAAAAAATTGCACCGATATTTGGTCCCTCTTTTGATTTTATCGTACGCAATCACAAGTGTTTTGGATTTTTTATGATCCCTAGCAATAAAGGATTCATAATTCATGATCATATATATACATATATATATATATATATATATATATATATATATATATATATATATATATATATATATATATATATATATATATATATATATATATATATATATATATATATATATATATATATAAAGATAATACTTTTCTGAGTATTTTCGTAATGAAGATGATTATATTCTGATTGTCTTCGAAATAAAGATAATAATAATTTGACAATCTTCATAATAAAGATAATAATACTCTGACAGTCGTAGTAATATAGATAATAATATTCTGACCGTCTTAGTAATGTAGATAATAATACTCTGATAGTCTTCATAATAAAGATAATAATACTCTGACTGTCTTCGTAATAAAGATAATAATACTATGACAGTCTTCGTAAAGTAGATAAAAATACTCTAACAGTTTTCGTAATAAAGATAATAATACGCTGACAGTCTTCATAATAAAGATAATAATAATCTGACACTTTCCATAATAAGCCAATAATACTATGACATTCTTCATAATAAGGATAATATTTGACAATCTGCGTAATAAAGATAATAATACACTGACAGTCTTCGTAACAAAGATAAAAATACTCTGACAGTCTTTAAAACAAAGATAATAATACTATGTTAATCTTCGTAATAAAGACAATAATATTCTGACAGTCATGCTAATAAGATAATAATACTCGGAAAGTTTTCATAATAAAGATAATAATATGCTGACAGACTTCCTAATAAAGATAATGATACTCTGACAACCTTAGCAATAAAGCTAACAATACTCTGACAATCTTTGTAATACAGATAATAATACCTTGACAGTCTTCATAATAAAGATAATACTGCTCTGACAGTCTTCATTAAAAATGTAATAGCACTGACAGTCTTCGTAATAAAGATAATAAAACTCTGACAGTCTTCATAATAAATATAATAACACTGACAGTCTTCGTAATAAAGATAATAATCCTCTGACAGTCTTCATAATGAATATAATAACACTGACAGTCTTCGTAATAAAGATAATAATGCTATGACAGTCTTCGTAATAAAGATAAAAATGCTATGACAGTCTTCATAATAAAGATAATAATGCTATGACAGTCTTCATAATAAATATAATAACACTGACAGTCTTCGTAATAAAGATAATAATGCTATGACAGTCTTCATAATAAATATAATAACACTGACAGTCTTCGTAATAAAGATAATAATGCTATGACAGTCTTCATAATAAAGATAATAATACTTTGACACTCTTTGTAATAAAAATAATAATATAGTCTTCGTAAGTGCTTATAAAGTTATGCATATTTTCATCCATTGTTATATCCTGTTCCTTTACCTCATCACAAAATAGCTATATTTAAACATGAATCATAAATGTTCACATGGATTTAAAGTAAAAAATAAATATGGTTGAATTAAACAAATGTGTTGTTGCAAGAAATCTAACCATTCGTTACACTTTTGTAACTAACCGTGCATTAGAGTTTTGTAACTAATTATTCATTACAGTTTTGTAACTAACCAGTTTTGTAACTAATCATTCATTACAATGTTGTAATTGACCATCTATTACAATTTTGTAACAAACCATTCATCACCCTTTTGCAATTGGTATAGTCGTCCAAAAATATGAATCCTTATCTTTTCACACAAAATATACGTAGCCGATGCTCCATATCCACTGTTTACTTTGGACATACTGACAAGTATAAGGTGAATTGTTTGCATTTGACACAGGTACCAAGGAGAGAATGTTGGAATACCTTTATACCACTTTCATACTATGTGGATGAAATTTATTTAAATGTTGAAATTCTGGAAATTGTGCATGATCTAAACAGACATATGATCAAAATGAATTATCTTTTGTTCTCGAAAAATCAACCTGAACTAGTTCACATTTCTCGAACTTTAACAGATACAAAAAGAGGGAAACACAGTTTGACAATGTAGGCAATACCAGCATCTGAAAATGTGATGAATAAATTACAAAATATATAGAATTAATTTAACTAGTGCATCGACAAATATTTTTACAATTTACCTTTGATGTCCAGTAACTGGAGATTACTAGGCGAAGGAAGCAGATTATTATGAAGTAAACACAAGCTCTATACTCTACAACCCAAATTACACCTATCAATCGGACACCAAACAAAAGCGAATAAAATGGGATTTTTTTCACAAAAACTTAGGTTTACGATGTCGTTTATATATATATATATATATATATATATATATATATATATATATATGACACTCAGCTTATATATATATATATATATATATATATATATATATATATATATATATATATATATGACACTCAGCTAGGATGACCTGAAAATTCCTTTTTGTTCTTTGCAAATTATATCTTGTGCAAAAAACGACACTACCGAACTCCACCTTAAACAATTACGACTTCATCATTTTGGATATTTAGTAAGTAGAAGACTATCACTGTGGCTTTTATCAATGTTTGATACATTATGTTTAACACATGATTTGGGATATATATGCTTTCTACATCATAAGCAAAAAAGAAAAGAGAATTATTTAATTGAAATGAATAGTTTGATGAGAATCAAAACATGATTAATGCTAAATTTTCCCATGCACTCAGTAGATTGCATAATATTTTGGGAAATGAATCTATTTATTACCAATAGCTTGCTAATAAGAATTATTGTCCATAGCTGTTTGGTAGGATTTGTTATTTATTTCTGATTGGTAAGGGTTATTACCATTAGTTGGGTGGTAGGATGTATTACCCACAGCTGATTGATTGGGATTTTAACAATAGCTGATTCGTAGGGGTTATTGCCCATAGCTGGTTAGTAAAGTTTATTACCCACAACAGATTGGTAGGGGTTATTGCCCATAGCAGGTTGATAGGCATTATTACCCATAGATGATTGGTAGGGGTTATTGCCCATAGCTGGTTGGTAGAGTTTATTACACATAGCTTGTTGGTAGAGTTTATTACACATAGCAGATCGGTAAGGGTTTTTGAACATAGCTGGTTGGTAGAGTTTATTACACATAGATGATTGGTAGGGGTTATTGTCCACAGCTGGTTAGTAGAGTTTATTACCTACAACTAATTGGTAGGGGTTATTGCCCATAGCAGGTTGATAGGCATTATTACCCATAGATGATTGGTAGGGGTTATTGCCCATAGCTGGTTAGTAGAGTTTATTACCCACAACTGATTGGTAGGGGTTATTGCCCATAGCAGGTTGATAGGCATTATTACCTATAGATGATTGGTAGGGGTTATTGACCATTGCTGGTTGGTAGAGTTTATTACACATAGCTTGTTGGTAGAGTTTATTACACATAGCTGTTTGGTAGGGTTATTGTCCATAGCTGGTTAGTAGAGTTTATTACACATAGAGGATTGGTAGGGGTTATTGCCCATAGCTGGTTAGTAGAGTTTATTACCCATGGCTGATTGGGATTGGTTATTGCCCATAGCTGGTTAGTAGAGTTTATTACCCACAACTGATTGGTAGGGGTTATTGCCCATAGCAGGTTGATAGGCATTATTACCCATAGATGATTGGTAGGAGTTATTGCCCATAGCTGGTTGGTAGAGTTTATTACACATAGCTGATTGGTAAGGGTTATTGAACATAGCTGGTTGGTAGAGTTTATTACACATAGCTGATTCGTAGAGGTTATTGCCCATAGCTGGTTGGTAGAGTTTATAACACATAGATGATTGGTAGGGGTTATTGCCCATAGTTGGTTGGTAGAATTTATTACACATAGATGATTGGTTGGTGTTATTGCCCATAGCTGGTTGTTTGAGCTTTTTAGCCATTGCTAATTGGTAGGAGATATTGCCCATAGCTGGTTGATAGGCATTAATATCCAAATCTGGTGGTAGGTTTATTTCCTATAGCTGGTTGATAGATTTTATTGCACATAACTAATTAGTAGTGGTTATTGCCCATAGTTGGTAGAATTTATAACCCATAGTTGTTAGGTAGGGGTTATCAAATACAATGATAGCAGATGCTTCAATCAACCTGAACAATTATAAACCCAAAACCGTTCTCAACTGCAGTGAGGAATTATTTACAGCTAAGTTAAATGATGTATATAAAGTGACATGTCAAGGGATACTTTTTCCTATATGTTTTCTACATTTTTGGAACAATTTAAAACTTTTCTCAAAGAAATATTATGTGGTTGAATTAAAATCAAATTTGCTAGCACACACATTTTTGCAAATTTAATAGTAATCAAATGATACAACAAACCCTGCCGAGTTTGCACAAACTTTGCAGGAATATATAAATGTCGTAGGGGAATAATAGAAGCATATAAAGTTTTGGGCAAATGCAAATAAAATATTGGTTGTAATATTGAGAAGACATGGAACAGCCAATGCTGAATTTGATTTCATTCACACATTTTTAGTTGATGAGTATTTGCTGGGTTTTTTTTGTTGTTGTTGTAGTTGTTGGTGCTGTTGTGTTTAATCAGGTAGTTTCCATAAGGCTCTGAAATTTAATGTAGAATGCCACTTTGAACAATTTTTAATGTTTGTGTGAATGGGGAATTTGAATGTAGCTTTTGCGAAAACGGGGGGTTTGAAGATACTACTGTTTAACAAAGGAAGCAAAGTAATTATATGAGGTTTGTTAAGTCAGCTATGCAGGAAGCATTTGGAAACTTAAAATTTGCATCATTCTCTTTTGACCTAGTATTAATATATCACAAAGCAATCATATATAATTATATCTTTTATATAAACGTCTGAGAAGTCATAACCTCACAGATATAAAAATACGCATGGATCTAGGAACTTTATGCACATAGAGAATATAAAAAAATGTTAATTTTATAGCCAAACTCCAGGGTATTTCAGTTACTTCTAGGTGATTTTAACGAGACATAGAAACATTTTTAATAAACATATTATTGTCTACATGTAATGTGTAATCGATGCATAAAATAAACATATTTTTAACGCTTTAATTTGTGCATTCTCAGTTTTGTGACGTATAAATTGAAGTGCTTTAATAGCCTCTAATTGAAGCGCACTGATATTCTCTAATTGTAATAGTCTATACTTATAAAGCTCTAATTCTAATTCTCTGATATCCACGAATTTTAATATTCTCTTATTGTAATTATCCAACATCTACTAATTTTAATATTCTCTTATTGTAATTATCCAACATCTACTAATTTTAATATTCTCTTATTGTAATTATCCAATATCTACTAATTTTAATATTCTCTTATTGTAATTATCCAACATCTACTTATTTTAATATTCTTTTATTGTAATTATCCAAAATCTACTAATTTTAATATTCTCTTATTGTAATTATCCAAAATCTACTAATTTTAATATTCTCTTATTGTAATTATCCAAAATCTACTAATTTTAATATTCTCTTATTGTAATTATCCAACATCTTCCTAATTTTAATATTCTCTTATTGTAATATCCAAAAAATCTACATTTTAATATTCTCTTATTGTAATTATCCAATATCTACTAATTTTAATATTCCCTTATTGTAATTATTTCCAAATTACTAATTTTAATTTTCTCTTATTGTAATTATCCAAAATCTACTAATTTTAATATTCCCTTATTGTTAATTATCCAAAATCTACTAATTTTATATTCTCTTATTGTAAATTATCCAACATTCTACTAATTTTAATATTCTTTTATTGTAATTATCCAACATCTAATAATTTTAATATTCTATTCTCTTATTGTAATTATCCAACATCTACTAATTTTAATATTCTCTTATTGTAATTATCCAAAATCTACTAATTTTAATATTCTCTTATTGTAATTATCCAAAATCTACTAATTTTAATATTCTCTTATTGTAATTATCCAAAATCTACTAATTTTAATATTCTCTTATTGTAATTATCCAACATCTACTAATTTTAATATTCTCTTATTGTAATTATCCAACATCTACTAATTTTAATATTCTCTTATTGTAATTATCCAACATCTACTAATTTTAATATTCTCTTATTGTAATTATCCAAAATCTACTAATTTTAATATTCTCTTATTGTAATTATCCAACATCTACTAATTTTAATATTCTCTTATTGTAATTATCCAACATCTACTAATTTTAATATTCTCTTATTGTAATTATCCAACATCTACTAATTTTAATATTCTCTTATTGTAATTATCCAACATCTACTAATTTTAATATTCTCTTATTGTAATTATCCAACATCTACTAATTTTAATATTCTCTTATTGTAATTATCCAAAATCTACTAATTTTAATATTCTCTTATTGTAATTATCCAACATCTACTAATTTTAATATTCTTTTATTGTAATTATCCAACATCTACTAATTTTAATATTCTCTTATTGTAATTATCCAACATCTACTAATTTTAATATTCTCTTATTGTAATTATCCAAAATCTACTAATTTTAATATTTTCTTATTGTAATTATCCAACATCTACTTATTTTAATATTCTCTTATTGTAATTATCCAAAATCTACTGATTTTAATATTCTCTTATTGTAATTATCCAAAATCTACTAATTTTAATATTCTCCTATTGCAATTATCCAACATCTACTAATTTTAATATTCTCTTATTGTAATTATCCAACATCTACTAATTTTAATATTCTCTTATTGTAATTATCCAACATCTACTTATTTTAATATTCTTTTATTGTAATTATCCAACATCTACTAACTTTAATATTCTCTTATTGTAATTATCCAACATCTACTAATTTTAATATTCTCTTATTGTAATTATCCAAAATCTACTAATTTTAATATTCTCTTATTGTAATTATCCAAAATCTACTAATTTTAATATTCTCTTATTGTAATTATTCAACATCTACTAATTTTAATAATCTTTTATTGTAATTATCCAACATCTACTAATTTTAATATTCTCTTATTGTAATTATCCAAAATCTACTAATTTTAATATTCTCTTATTGTAATTATCCAACACATACTAATTTTAATATTTTCTTATTGTAATTATCCAAAATCTACTAATTTTAATATTCTCTTATTGTAATTATCGAACATCTACTAATTTTAATATTCTCTTATTGTAATTATCCAAAATCTACTAATTTTAATATTCTCTTATTGAAATTATCCAACATCTACTAATTTTAATATTCTCTTATTGTAATTATCCAAAATCTACTAATTTTAATATTCTCTTATTGTAATTATCCAAAATCTACTAATTTTAATATTCTCTTATTGTAATTATCCAACACCTACTAATTTTAATATTATCTTATTGTAATTATCCAACATCTACTAATTTTAATATTCTCTTATTGTAATTATCCAACATCTACTAATTTTAATATTCTCTTATTGTAATTATCCAACATCTACTAATTAATTTTCTCTAATTGTAATTATCCAAATTCTACTAATTTTAATATACTCTTATTGTAATTATCCAACATATACTAATTTTAATATTCTCTAATCGTTACTGTCTGATATCCCCTAATTGTAATGTTCTCTAATTGTAATGTTCTCTAATTGTAATGTTCTCTAATTGTAATGTTCTCTAATGGTAATGTTCTAATTGTCTCTGATTGTAATTTTCTGATGTATTCTAATGGCAATACTCATCATTCTCTAATTTTAATATTCTCTAATTGTAAAGCTCGAGTATTCTCCTTGCCTAACACTTCAGTTGTGTTCTTGTTATATATGAAGCTAGATTAAAATCTTTTCCGCTTACACTCAATTATAAGGCACACCCAAGTGCATACTATACAGATCAAGATCTGACGTCATAACATGCGTCAGCAGGTTATGATCTATGTTGCTTGCATTTGATTAATCCCAATACGCCAGTATAGACGGTGATCGTCTGATGTTACAATGCTTTAAATCATTTAGTTCATGACATTGTCATTCCTATAGTGACCTTACTCAATCGTCTAGTAACCTTACTTAATCGTCTAGCAACCTTACTCAATCGTCTAGCAATCATCCTCAATCGTCTAGCAACCTTGTTAAATCATCTAAAAACGGTGATTTTAACACTGTAAAGAGTTTGTTAACCATGAGAGATGATATATCCATTTTTTCCGTAACTACGATTTCTATTGAATTTTTATTCATCTGTTCCACATTTCACATAAAATAATATTGTACACAACATAAAAATTATTATCATACACAACACATATAGTAATAGTGTGTGTGTGTGTGTGTGTGTAATTTAGTTTTTTTAAAGTAGTTTTAACAATTTTTCAGTTATATCGCGTGACAGTTTGAAGTGATGTTTAGCACTGGGGCATCATGCCGCAGACATGTAGCATGATGTTCCACCAAATCACATTATTCTAACACAAGGCCGACCAGTCCTAACACTAACCTCTTAATGCTGAGAGTCAAGGTATGACGGTACCAATTGTACAATCCCAGGTGGGCGGAGCTTAAGGTGTAGGGAACATTGCATTCAGAAATAAACGACAAAACTAGCTGTGATTGGTGCATTATGTAAGAGTTGTACTTTCTGTTAGGCTTTAAAAAAAAAGTTGAGCCTCTAGGCAACATGTGAAATTATGTTAATTCATATCTAGATCACATTTTGTATTTTTTAAGATTTTTTTTACACATGACTGAAAATGTGTCCGGTGTAACTAAATAACTCTTACCCCTGTCTTGTTCCAGTAGAGTTATCTCTCTTAAATGCAATGAAGTACCTATTTTCGATGTTATCAAATTAACAATCTAACATTGTTCTCTGTGTCAGTGTGTGACATGCATGCTGAGGTAGGATAGAAAGTATATTTATTTCGCAAAACATTAGCATTGCGGTCTATGGAAAAGCAATTGGTACCGTGATACCTCAAGTGAGGCAGCTCTTGGTGCCATTTTTGAAAGTCTTTGGTATGATACGACTTACCGCATTCGAGGCGGACGCTTTACCACTAGGCCACAGGAGCCGTTGATTAGTATTATACACAACACATACAGTATTTTCATACACAACACATAAAGTAATATTGTACACAACACGAAGTATTATGATACACAACACAAAGTAATATAGTACACAACACAAAGTATTATCATACACAAACATATTGTACATAACACATAAAATAATATCGTACTCAGCACATAAAGTATCATCGTATACAAAAGATCAAGCATATTCGAACAAAACAGATAAAATATTATCGTACACAACAAATAAAGTATTGGCGTGCACAACATAAAATATTGGTATTTAAAGATAACGTATTTACGTACACATTTGATCATTTGAATACATATGGTCGCTAAGTAATAAGTACATTCCGATATTTATTTGATGATAACAATTGCGTTTTATTATTGTTTGCTTTAATTTTATTACTAAATCAGATTAGGCCTTGCCATTTTCACACAGACAGACAGACGCACACACAAATCAATCCATCCATCCACACACATACACACGCACGCACGCATTTGTTAGGGTGGGGATAGAGGTCAGTGTGTTAAGATATGATTTTTTAAAGTGCAGAAGAATATTATCATGAAGGTTATTTAATTTGTAATTTGTGCTTTACTGAGATTCGAACACGGGTCCAAAGATCGTGGTACTGCAAGCAAGATTTATTTACTGGATCTATATGGTCAGGGGTGTACAGGGTTTGATGTTTGGTTGAGTCAATGTATGGATTGGTGTTTGGTTGAGTCCGTGTAAGGGTTGGTTTATGATCGAGTCAGTGTTTGGGTTGATGCGTGCAGGTTTGTATACTGATTCCGGTATTAATCATATATGGTCAATACTTATACCAATAACACGTCTCCGTGAAACTAAATTGCACTTAGAAAGAGAGTCTGAGATCAATCAACCTTATTTGCCGACATCGCATCGTGAAGGTCGTTAGATAGGTTCAGTGCATCTTATGAGTTGAAAGCATGACTGGTTTAACCAAACAGCTGTACCTGGGTTCACTAGATTGATAAATGGAAAACCGATCTTTCCGTTTATACAGAATGATAATGCTTTCAGTTATTCAATCTTACCACGCCAAGAAATCGGTACATCTTTTATTATTTGTAAAGAACAAAGTAAATATGCCTTCGGGCTCTGATTAGTTATTTAAGCTTTGCTTCGTGACTATGATTCATATTTTACAACGTCAAATCTAAACCTCAAAGACCTTTTTGCCTGCATGATTGATATCACCCCCACCCCAACTTCAATATCTCCACCTATTCACCGACCATCGCATGTTCCTGTTACTGGTAATGATATCTATGCTAAAACAAATTGCTTATGATGACACTGTGACTTATATGATGTGTTAGTAGCCAGAAAGAAAGCATACACTTTATGCAGATTTAGCAGAAAGCAAACTTAAATATACACTATGTTCTATTTGTTACTTGCAGATAGGTTATAGTTTTCATTATGTTACGATATAGCTATTTGACCCTGGCATACGAGGGTAACTTTCATTATGTTGTGGTATATCCCTTTGTTGCTGGCATATAGGTGATTTTCGTTAAGTTGTGGTATATCCCTTTTTAGCTGGCATACGAGAGGTGATTTTGGTTATGTTGTAGTATATCCCTTTGTTGCTGGCATACCGAAGGTGATTTTAGTAATGTTTTGGTATATCCCTTTGTTGCTGGCATACCGGATGTGATTTTCGTTATGTTTTGGTATATCCCCTTGTTGCTGGCATACCGGAGGTGATTTTCGTAATGTTTTGGTAAATCCCTTTGTTGCTGGCATACCGGAGGAGATTTTCGTAATGTTTTGGTAAATCCCTTTGTTGCTGGCATAACGGATGTGATTTTCGTTATATTGTGGTAAATCCCATTGTTGCTGGCATACGGCGGGAGTAGATTTTCGTTGTGTTGTGGTGTACAAAGAAAACAAAAACAAATTCAATATAAAACTCAGTCACAAGTTTGATTGCATGTAGATGAAACATTATCAAAATGATTCATTAATAAGCGTCCATTACTAGAAGGAATGAAGTATTAAATGATTCATTAATAAGAATCCATTACTAGAAGGAATGAAGTATTAAATCTCTAAAAGAAATAAAAAGGAAGCAACTTTCCAAATCAGTGGCGAAAAATGTCTTCTTGAATTCCTGTTTAATTTTCATTTTGTATTGTCTTACTGACCCTATATATTCTTTCCGTTGATTTCCCAGTTTCTTCCTCCACCATTAATACTGGCCGCCATGTATAGCCTATCGTGTGCAGAAAAAAATGGCATTACGCCCCAAAAGAACAACAACAGCAGCAGCAGCAACAACAACAACAACAACAACTGACCCTATATAAATAAATATTGTATATTTAGACGCCTCATTAAGAAAACGTTTGTTTCTGGAAAAAATTTTTTAGTATAAGTGAAATTAAACCTACGTCTGTAAATCATTACTAGTTTGACATCTGCCTGACTGAATCTTGAGAACGTTTGAATCTTGAGAATAAGTGTTCCTACCGTTGTGTGTGTGTGTGTGTGTGTGTGTGTGTGTGTGTGTGTGTGTGTGTGTGCACGTTTATATTTGACATGATTCATATCCATATTTCTGGAAAGGCAGTATGTATTTGATATGATTCATATCCACATCTCTTCAAGATATTGTATGTAATTGATACGATTCGTATCCATATCACTGAAAGATACATATATTTAATAAAGATTCGCATTAATATCTTTGGTAAATGAAATATGTATTCAATATTATTCGTATCCACATCTCTGGAAGATGCAGTATTCGGGAAGATTTGTATTTATATCACTGGAAGATACGGTTATCGAAAAGATGTGTATCCATATCTCTGGATGATGAAGCATGTATTCGATAAGATTTGTATTTTTATCACTGGAAGTTTGTATTTTATAAGATTCGTGTTTATATATCTAGATTCTAGAAGACACACAATTCACATTTAATACTAATTGTATCCAAATTTCTGGAAGATATAGTACGTCGAATTTTTCTGTTGTAGAGGCCAATACAATTATTAATTTAATTTAAAAAAATCGGATCTTTTGGAAACCATCAGCTTGCAAGAAGTTGCTAATTGGTATTATGTACATCTGCTTATAAGAGGCTGTCTTTGTCAAGAGCCCCATAAAGCTTATAAGGGCCTGTCTTTGTCAAGAATCCCATTAAGCTTATAAGGGCCTGTCTTTGTCAAGAATCCCATTAAGCTTATAAGGGCCTGTCTTTGTCAAGAATCCCATTAAGCTTATAAGGGCCTGTCTTTGAAAATACAGTGAGTGACATAAAGCTTATATGGGTCTCTCTTTGTCAACACATTGAGTGACGTAAAGCTTATAAGGGCCTGTCTTTGTCAACACAGAGAGTGACATAAAGCTTATACGGGTCTATCATTGTCAACATATTGAGTGACATAAAGCTTATAAGAAAATGGTCTTTGTCAACACAGAGTGACATAAAGCTAATAAGAGCCGGTCTTTTTCAACACAGTGACATAAGCCTCATAAGGGTCTGTCTTTGACAACACAGAGTGACATAAAGCTTTTAAGAGGCTGTCTTCTGCAACACAAAGAGTGACATAAAGCTTACACGGGTCTGTCTTTGTCAACACAGAAAATTATTTAAATCTTATACGGGTCTGTCTTTGGCAACACCGAGAGTGGCATAAAGCTTATAAGGGCCTGTCCTTATCAACACAGAGAGAGAAAAAACTTATAAGGTTCTGTCTTTTTCAACACAGAGAGTGACGTAAAGCTTATACGGGTTATTTCTTTGTCAACACAGAGTGAAATAAAGCTTCTAAAGGAGGTTGTCTTTGGCAACACAGAGAGTGACTTAAAACTTATACGGGTCTGTCTTTGTCTACACAGAGAGTAACAAAGCTTATAATGAGCTGTCTTTGGCAACACCTAGGGTGACGTAAAGCTAGCTTATAATGAGCTGTCTTTGGCAACACCTAGGGTGACGTAAAGCTAGCTTATAATGAGCTGTCTTTGGCAACACCGAGGGTGACGTAAATCTAGCTTATAATGAGCTGTCTTTGGCAACACCTAGGGTGACGTAAGGCTAGCTTATAATGAGCTGTCTTTGGCAATACCTAGGGTGACGTAAAGCTAGCTTATAATGAGCTGTCTTTGGCAACACCGAGGGTGACGTAAAGCTAGCTTATAATGAGCTGTCTTTGGCAACACTTAGGGTGACGTAAAGCTAGCTTATAATGAGCTGTCTTTGTCAACAAATAGGGTGTCGTAAAGCTTGTAAAGGACTGTCGTTGTCGACACAGATAGTGATATAAAGATTTTAAGCGGCTGTTGTTGTCAACCAAAAGACATTCCTAAAACTTGTAAAGGGATGGCATTGTAATACATCGAGTGACATAAAGCTTGTAAGGTGCTGTCTTTGTCAACACTCAGTCTTATCAAGCTTGTTACGGGCTGTCATTTTCGACACAGATAGTGACATAAAGCTTGCAAGCAGATATTATTTTCAACAAAAAGACTTGCGTAAAACCTGCATTGGGCTGGCATTGTCAACACATAGAATCTCAAAAAAGTTTGTAAGTTCTGTCATTGTCAACAAAGAGACTTCTGTAAAACTTGTAAAGATCTGACATTGTCAACAAAGAGTAAAGCTTGCACGGGTCTATCTTTTTCAATACAGATAGTGACACAAAGTTTGTAAGAGATTGTCATTGTCAACACATAGTCACAAAGCTTGAAAGAGGATGTCATTGTCAATAAAGAGACTTCCGTAAAACTGTCAATGGCTGGCATAGTCAACACAGTCTTAAAAAACTTGTAATGGGTTGTCATTGTCAGCAAAGAGACTTCCGTAAACTTTGTACCGGACTGGCATTGTCAACACAGAGGCTGCGATAAATCAAAAGAAAATCACTCTCTCTCTCTCTCTCTCTCTCTCTCTCTCTCTCTCTCTCTCTCTCTCTCTCTCTCTCTCTCTCTCTCTCTCTCTCTCTCTCTCTCTCTCTCTCTCTCTCGTTTTCTTGCTGTTTTTGAAAGGTTAAATTGTTTTTATCGGATCTTAGTTCATGACCATAAAACATTGAAGACAATAATGACCGGATCAATTCCGATTCTCAGAAACACAGAAGGAAAATTGGAATATTGACCTAATAAAACCCAATTAAACCACCAAAACTCTTTACATGTCGACTCATTATTCATGCCAATTTCATCATGTGCATTTTATTCCCGACATTGTAGTAAGTTATTTTTACACCACTAACAAAATCGAATGTATGTGAAAGAAACCATCAATAACTGATGCATTAAACTCAAACTTCGTAGGGGAAGAAATTTATAAAATCAGATATGAGATAAGGGTATAAACTTAAGTCAATCGTATAGAGAATAACAGCATCGACAGACATGTTTTACTTTGAATGGCAGTCTTGAGTGGGCGGAGAAATTGGGGTCTCAATGATTCATGATTAAATAGTTGGTCCTTATCGGCTCGTTCAAAACATAAGGAAAAAATGAAGACAACAAGCTTTGTAAATTTTAACAAAATAATTTATTTTCCTAGAAAACATGGAAAAAAGGTAAATATATGAAACTAGACTTACGATTTACAAAGGATATCCAAACATTTGTTCTAAAGATACGAAAACACACAAGTCCTGTGAACAATTCTAAATTGACACATTCAGAAGTTCAGTTCCGGTCCAATATGGCGGATGATGGCGTCAGACGAAGGCTAGCACAAAAATCCCTGAATTTTCACTGTGAAGCACAATTTGTTTTGTTCTGTTTCAATTTAGAAGAATTTCAGAAATGCCTTTCCAAATTGGTAGTATTGTTATCCAAGGACACACGAACAAACAACTTCCAGCACAACTATACCTTTTTAAGGTAATAAAACCTGTGTGACTCTCTAAGATGTTGAAAACAGTTACTGAACTGCACTTACAGCTACGACTAAAAAGCTAAAAACTATATAAAAAGCTAACGCGTCTTTTTATGTACACATGCACGGAGGACACGTGTAATTTTGCAATGCATCTGGACATTATGAATGACTGACCAAGTATCAGCCGATCATTTACTTAGCTACTTCTGAATGTTTACTTGCGACGAATTTACTATCATATAAAACTCGTGCTTGCCCGAGTCACATTTACTGTTTAAGTAAACACAATGTTTCTAACAAAATATTAGACCCATGCTAATTTAATAATAATAATAATAATAATAATAATAATAATAATAATAATAATAATAATAATAATAATAATAATAATAATAATAATAATAATAATAATAATAATAATAATAATAATAATAATAATAAATATAATTACTTCAGAAATGATATAAAAATGAAATAAAAATGAAATAAAAAGATTTATACAGAATTCATTCCTTAACAAACAATTCAACTACAGGGTTGTAACACTTTACACCATAAAGAATAAAAAGAAAGATTTATGTAGTAAAGCTTGCTTTTTACCAGATGTAAATTATACACGAGTTAAAAAAATACATAAGATGAATTCTTATGAATTTGCAGAATTTAAATTTAAAGTAAGACTATGTTAGGGGAACTGAATGCAGTGCCAGTCCGTTTTAACTGACACAATTTTAATTAATTTGCAGGAAGCATCTACTGATAAATCTTTATAGAGAAATGGTTGAACTTTCAAAAACAAAATGAGACTGAATTGATTCTTAAACTACCTAAACTTTTCCCCACATCAAATTCAATATAAGACCCATACATTTTTAAAGTCAGAGAGCTGACAAATTCCGTTAGCCTTATGCATCTTCGCTTCTGTGAGGTGGAGGGGTGGGCGAAGGAAGAGAGTAAGGTAACACTGGTTAATTTTCTCAGCCAAAAACGATCCATACACTGTTAAATTTCCATTCAGACTCATCCTGCAAGAAAAACTATAAAAAAAATTTAAGTCAATACTTTTTTGGTCCCTATTTATTTCATTATGGCGGTTTAATGTTAAATATCCGTCGATACACGTAATGGTATTACCATATATAACATAGGATTCCCATAAGCATATATTTCTCTATCGTAAACTATGACAAATCCTTCTCATTAAGTACTGAGCCAAAGTGATTCCTAGCTTCATTGGTCGCATCTTGCGACTTCCCTGCTTCAATAATCGAATCTTGTGACATAAAAGGGAAAACAGGGACTGTTCTATACTTCTGAGACTGATACAGAGTAGTCTTCATTTACAATGAACTGAACAGTGAAGAAGTTTATCAGTGAGACAATACATAATTTCTTTAGATCATTTCCAGTGTAAAGTCAAATCATACTTCTAGGGCAAGTCAACGTAGTTTTTATCATTTGACAACCCGCCTAACTATCCAGCCTACTACGTACCCATCCGTCTATCCAATCACCTACTTACACACCTACCTGTCAACGCACATAGTTAACTATCCACCTATTCACTCAATCTCCTGTCCAACCACTCACTTACCCGCTGTCTTATCTTCTCATTTGATAAGACTGAAGAGTATTTCTTTTTATATTGCCTCTAACTCAAAATTAAAAAGATGTACACATTAAAGTTACCTCCCCAAAACTGCTTGTAGATATGTGTGCGTGCGTGCGTGCGCGCGATTGAGTGTATGTGTATAATTTAATTTGTAATTTGTAATTAGCAATTGTACTTGAACTTGATGGCATACACTGGTGTATCCCTTGTCACTTATATTTTTCTGTCATTTTAGGGGTGGCTTATCCACTCCTTATCTACCAATTTATGACACAAAATTTTAAAGTATGTTTTAAAAAATTATCCGACAATAAAAAACAGAATTTTAACGCCTGATATAAAAATGGAGTGATTTAAAAAAAACTTTTTGTATATGAATAATATTGGTAAATCATAGTCTTGAACTTGGAAGTAAATCATTTCCTGTCATGAAATTCGATGTAACAATGACGCATGGATCTGTAACACAATCGGCGGCAAGTTGTATGTAATAAATTTATATTTTGACCTGCAATGTTCTTTATATTTCCTGTGAAAACCATTAAATAAAGTGATTACAATTTGGATTAAACTATTGAAGTTCATGGAGTAAGAGTTTGTGTTTAATGCCTTAGGTCACTACATGGCTTATTCATAACGATGTTGAATACATTATGGAACATTGCGCTTTAACGAAAATCTGGCTATCGTCGGTTACTTCGAATCATATACAAATAGATCGTAATATTACACAATGGTAGACTTGGTTTTTCAGTAGGATATAAATAACTCACTAGGCAGAGTCTTTCATTATGTCTCTCCTAACAGCAGAATAAATGTAACTTTCAAGATTAGCTGCATCATAATAAATCACAGGGAATCAAAGCGTGAACCTGGTTTGGAGTAGTTCTTAGGAACGTTCCTAAAAAATGAAGTATTACGTCACTGTGTCACCCAGACTTGTGCAGATAGGTGACTTTAGCATCAATATGCTAAATCCTTTTTTTAGGTCAAAAACTAAAATTGCTATGTGATGAGCCTTTCCTTGACAATTCGTTAATCAGCCCATACATATCATTGAAAACTGTTCAACTTTGATTGATTTGTTACCTGTAATGAACAATGAATTGTATTTTTAAACCAGGTTGGAGAGCTTTTACTTGTAATGAACTATAAGATGTATTTCTCAGCTTATTTAACTTGTAATGAAATATATTTCTCAGCGTGTTTGGAAAGCCTTTACTTGAAAGCAAATGTATTTATCGGTCTGGTTGGAGATCCTTTACTTGCAATAAAATGTATTTCTCATCGTGGTTGGAGATCCTTTATTTGTAATGAACAACAAAATGCATTTCTCAGCGTAGTTGAACGATGAAATGTATTTAACTTTGTGGATACGTATCCTCTTAGATCAAGGTATTAGATTCAGATGCTGTATTTATGGGATATTCAACAATAGAAAACAAAAAGGTCGTTTCAAAGGCGATACAGATATACGCTCAAGACCACCATAATCTCCTCAACTATAAAGCATTCACGTCCTAATCGGATTGCTTGAAATGTCACGATATTGACCAAGCATCACCGAATGCATGGTGTTCAGGAATCGCGAATATATTCCAAATATAAATCTTAAAGCTGAACCACCAGAACCTCTACTGTTTACAACGGCAATGATGGGTTAATACACACACGTATGAGAGCCTACAGAAATGCTAAGCAATCTAACGTTCTATCTCACTGGACGAGATTTCGTTGCCTGCGGAACAACTAAGTCTCTATGATTCGATATACCAACTACCTTCGTACTGAAGAATTAACACAAAGTGGAAATTATGCACTACATCATCCGTGGATTTGTGGTCAGTCCTTAAGGTATTCTTTATCCATGAAAATAATTATGATCACAGATGAAGATAACGAAATTGTTTAATTTTTATGATCCTTTTTATAATCTAAGCTGTACCAGGTACAAAATATGTTAATTTTTAATATATACCTTAATAAAGGGATCCAAACCTTAGTTCTATGAATACATGCCTGACGAAATGCAATGCGATCTCCAAAGTCTTCATGTTGATAGTTTCCGTTCCTGATGCAGCAAATAACCGTATTCTGCGATAGCTGGCTAATGAACTCTCGCATCTATTTTATTGATTTTTAACTTATCTCTTAGAGGTACAACATGTGTAGACTGTTTTGAAAGAATCAAATCATAAAATAATGACGACACTTACATGGTATCTAACTACAGAATATTATCGCTTCTCAATGCTAATAGCAAAGTTTTTGAAATACTTTTTCAAACACGTCTTTAATTACTTCCATGGAAATAAAATTCTTTCACATTCCCATCTGACCTTTGTCAAGGTATATCTACAGTTGATTGGCAAAATAGATCTTCTGAGACATGTTTTGATTATGGTATGGAGCCAAGAGCAGCGACATTAAGCATTGAGCATTGAACGCTTGTAGCATTAAGGATCTTTTTTTCAAAACCTGAAATCAATTGGTATTTGAAGTGGATTAACCTTAGACATTCGCTTTTCATTTATTCGTTTCCTTAGCTCTTTCTCTATTGTATGCTTGTCAAGTAAACATTTTTATATCTAATTTTCAACATGTAAAACAGCATAGGATTTTTTAAACAAAATATATTATTAGATACATTTTAAATGGAGCCTTTCCATTCTCTTTTTGGGGAAAAATTACTTTGAAAAATAAACATTGACCAACTTTCGTGCACATTGTAGCCTTGTATCATCAACAATAGTAAGAAAATGGTTAATGCGGTAGGTTCTATTATTATTAAAAGGTGTTACTGACCATAGGCAAAATGGCTGCATGGAATAAATTCCGTGTCTAATCAAATTCAACGATGTACTAGTAATTAGTTTTGATGCAACGTATCTAAAAGAGGATGATCGATGTCGGAGATCTGTTTTCACTGACGTCAGAAATATCCATGTCTCATTACTAGTTCATTAAAGAAATTACCAATGTTTCATCCTAACTGAACTTTGCAGAAATCAAACTAATTTTAACATATTAAATGGTGCCTGGAATGCGAATAAAATTTAATAAAACCCTAATGGAAACCAATCACAAAAACAGTCCCAGCGTACTAATGCAAACGCTTTTTGATAATCATTGCTATTTAATTACCGACAAATTCTTACTACATTTTTTAAAAAATATTTAATAGCATGCTAATTCACTTGCGAGGAATTCAACAGTCTGAATTTTATGTGTTTCTTAGCCATAGAAACCGCTGGCAAGGTGACTGCTTACAGCTGGGAAAAATCAAGATTTTGTTAACATCTAAGGGTCTGCTGTAGAAATAGGAATTAAATAAGCACTGTATAAATTATTGCACAGTTGAGAAGGAATGTTTGGCATTGATATTGCATTACAATACTTTGAGGTTTACATTAGTTTGACTCTCTCCGATTATTGTGTTTAATGATCACAACCCCCTTATTTTCAATGGCAAGATTCTTAGGGTGGAGTTTGAGTTTGCAAGAATACAATATTAATATCAAGCTTGTCAAGGAAAAATACAATTTAATATCAGATGCACTTTCACGTGTATAGAAACATTTTTTATGTATTCATTGTGTCGCTCATAAGATTTCATCTTATGGAATTTTTTATCACATGTGTGTTTGCCTTACAACAAAAAGATGTCTGTATTTAATAAATCTTTCTTTTGATTATGAGGGGAAGTGTTATGCCTATTTAATTTGCATTGTTTGCTAGTTAGACTTTTATAGTTTTTATATTTCGTTACATGCTATTGTAATGTAACATGTTCTGTTGGAAATTGAGTTCTTTTCTGATTGACTTGAATTGGCTATTTATGTAAACAAATAATACATCGATAAATTATTTTCTATGTAAATTGGTTTAAAAATTAAATTATTATTATTAATAGAAGTAAATACGTAAAGTTAGGTCTAGGTTTACTTTTTCGGATTACCTTAATGTACTTGACATAGTCCAGGTTCTGCTTTTAATAATAACTAATATTTTTATTTTATAAACACCAGGAACTTTATATAAGGTTATTTTATCATTAGGTAAGATTTTGTTGTTTTTTATATAGAAAATGATAATTCTGACCTAAGGTCATGTGGAGAACTATATAATTTTGTAACTGAGAGGAATTTTCTGTCTTGCTTTAATATTTAGCGCAACCAAGTCGCATTACATGTTTTCTCTTAAAGTTATTGAACTTAAGTGATTTATTTTTGGATTGCGACATTTACTGAATTTTTATAGCGAATTAAAAACTGTAATTATATTAATGTTATTCAACAAAAGACCGTTTTAACATCAACACTCTACAAGCTGCAATAGACGCATAAACGTCTTCAAATTTTATTTAATTAGGCCTCTTAACAAATTTTATCCAGAACTCAAAATTATGTGAACCTGTGTCTGTAATTCTAGAATTATTTAGGATTTAATTCTTTTCATTACATCTTTATTTTGTATTCTAGGGAAATAAATAATTTGCTGGATGTAACAGAATTTGTTGCTTTCCTCGTTTCTCTTATTTATTTTAAACATATAGACTCGTAACAATATATACATACAGAAGGAATCTGAAAGTGGAATAAAATGTTGTAAAGCTCAGAATGAATCATGCTTTAAATAATCATTCATTCTATTTCGTTTAAAAAAATAACTATTTGCTGCAGATGTGACAAATGAGATTCGAAGAAATTAAATTACGCTGACAAAGTTAAAAATATTTAATTTTAAAGAAATACATAAACATTACCTAAAAGGTTTGATAGCTAAAATAAAAAAATAGTTGGCAAAGATGTAATAAAAGTGAAGAGCCATCAATCTATTATATATGCCGGTCAGACAAAGCCCTCAAAAGGAGGTCTAAAGTAATTAAAAGTATTTATATGAAAATGTATGAAATTAGTTCATCCTCATGTAAAGGTCTCTAAATTTAAGAATAGTTGCATAAAAAGATAAGCGATGGAGTCCTTACTTGGATGTCCTAAATTATTTGTTTGTACTATATTATTTCTTCTATAATTTCACCTTCAATCCGCTGACGAATAAATAACAATTTTACCTGTTGCAGCTGCTGGATCGTGTAATGTACTAATTTTACAGAAAGGAAATTGGGAGTGGGAGTATTCGTCGTCCATGCTGATCCTTTTGTACTTTTTGTCAGTTTGTTAATATATACTTAGCACCCTGTTCCCTAACATAATTTCTCATTCTATCAGCTAACGTTAGTAAAAGCAATTGTAACTATGGATTGGTCTATATTCGAGACGAAGCTAATGTAGCTAAATACAACATTTTAATTAAACAGCATTATTGTTGATCAAAATGAAACTTCACTAAAGTTCTAAACCTCGTTATACATAAATATTTGGAAGAAAATAAACTTCTCCAGGTTCATCAAAGATGCCTAAATTAGAATTCAAGTACAAACAATAGGTTTAAACTGTCTGAGTTAAAATTTAAGTACAAACAATAGGTTTAAACTGAGTTAGAATTTAAGGACAAACAATAGGTTTAAACTGTCTGAGTTAGAATTCAAGTACAAACAATAAGTTTAAACTGTCTGAGTTAGAATTCCAGTATAAACAATAGGTTTAAATTGTCTGAGTTAGAATTCCAGTATAAAATATAAGTTTAAACTGTATGAGTTAGAATTCAAGTACAAACAATAAGTGTAAACTGTCTGAGTTAGAATTCAAGTAAAAACAATAAGATTACACTTTGGTCGATATTCCCAACTGGTAACAGTTTGGGATTTTTTTACGTACCTTATATACTTGCGTATACGTAACGTACCAACGTTAACAGTATAGAACATGATCTGACTGCGCAGTATTCTGTTTGCTGTACTGATTATTAGCAATAAAATACATAGATCTAGATCTCCTTGAATATTGTCAGATCAGGGTCTAGGAAGTATACAATACCTCCTGACGTCTACTTGCGTGTGGCTTTTTTTCCTTGCTGGATTTTTTTTGGGGGGGGGGTATTTGTTAAGGTAGCTCTAACAAATTTTCAGTCATATCAGTTCAAAGTCTGCGGTGTGACAGTTTGTAATGAAGGCGAGTACTAGGGCAGCACGCCACAGACATCTAGCATAATGCCCTAACCAGTCACTTTATCCTGACACCAGGCCGACCAGTCCTAACACTAACCTCTTAATGCTGAGCTGTTAGTACTATTTCTATAACTCTTTGGTATGACTCCGCCGGGGTTCGAACCCGCAATCTCGCATCGGAGGCGGACGCTCTAACCACTATACAACTGTTGCCTTGCACATGAAAAGAATTCTATTTAAAAAAAAGCATCGAACAGAGTTTAATAATTGGGTTTACAATAGTTCTAATTAAGCCTGTACCGAAATCTCATTCTTACCCCCATTCCAGGATCGGCAGTATAGCACTCGTAACTATTTTATTCATCAAAAAGACAGAATGATGCATCATACACTGGTCGACTTATCTAGCAGTACTAAAATTTCGAGTCTAATTTAACAAACGTGATATCTAATTAAATTTATACTACCTCACAGAAATATTGGAAATGACCAAAGTGGCTAGCTGTATTGCTATTTAAGAAAATGTCTTATGTGGCAAGCTGCATGCTTTTTATAGTTGATCTTCATTGACAATTATTCTGTTTTATCATTGAACGTTTTTATCCTTCTTCAAGCGATAAGATGGTTATCACGAATTTTATCATGAATATCATCCATTCTCATATGTGCCATAATGAATTCAAAGGAGAAATCAGTCTTTAAAAGGGTCGGTGCATTTAAGGGCCCTTTGAGATTTAAGATAGATAGGCTACAATGGAAACCTAAGAACATTTAACGTTAGTGGGACGGTATGGAGGTTATGGTTCTTTAACATTAGTACTTGGTTCGGAATGATGTCATTACGAATTCAATATTAGGTTTGGGAGGCGATAGATATCAAAGGAAATGTTAAAATGACAAATGGTATAATGGGGGAAGGTATGGAGATTTAGCATTACAAACAAAAAAGTAATAAAACTTATTTATTGTTTACTTTTCTACACTAATGATAGAGTTTGCTAAACCAACGTAAAAGATTATAAATCGGCGTCATCTTTCGGTGACATTTTGTCCCTGTGGAAATTTAAAATGGGAATGGATCATGGTGGAAACACAGATAAATAATTATCCTTTACAGACATCGCCCACACCTTCTGAACCTGCTTTACTTCATCATTTACAGTCACTGTAAACAGTCTTCCAGTGCGACGCTAAAGTGTCTCGTCTAATTCATTTTATGGAAAAGTGAATAGATATCGCTCTTCGAATGAAGTAATATCCTAAATGCTCTCTCTCTCTCTCTCTCTCTCTCTCTCTCTCTCTCTCTCTCTCTCTCTCTCTCTCTCTCTCTCTCTCTCTCTCTCTCTCTCTCTCTCTCTCTCTCTCTCTCTCTCTCTCTCTCTCTCTCTCTCCACTAACTGCCACTTTTACACTGTAGTACAGGTATCGATCTATTTTGTCCTTCAAAAAAATCATATACGACATAAAGATGTGTCAGGTTTTCTTTTTCCAGGGATTAAAAAATATTTCCACTCTTTTACGTCAGATATCGTCTGACATAACTCAGCTATGGTCAGTTCGCAACGTAATACGCACTCAAAATCTATTACCGTGAATTTATGTATTTCTAACTGCCACCCCATCTCTCGTTTAGTTTGACCAATTAAGATTACCGTCTCTAACCGTTAAAAGTTTATTAGTTTAATAACACTCCGTCGAAGTCAGAATAATTCTCTCTAGTCCTCTATTAATAACCATTTTGGAAAATATCATTATATGACACATTTATTTTTAAAAAGTGTTTCTGGCTTACGTGTTACAGCCTCGTTCTTACGGCTCTAATCATAAGATAACAAGTATTCAGGCGTTACAAAATCTGGAAATTAAATAACACAGGTGATCTCTCAATTTATCAACTCTAAAATAACAGCTAATTGTTTGTTAATAATGAATTTGTCGGCACCCGACTGCATATGATGATATATGAAAGTTATAGAAAAAAATAAAAATGTACATTATGACGGAATATCATTTTAAAACAGTGTGCAGCAGTTATGCGATCTCCTGTGTTTAATTTCGATGATATTCAACACTTCAAATATGTATATAACAGAATGCCAAATATGTATATAACAGAATGCTTCAACACAAAATATATTTGAGAAAACCAAAGAAAGCCATCTCTTACAAGGGAAATCACAAGCAAGACATACTTGGCAAAAGGACAGTTAATACAAAATGTTAAAAGTTTCAATAAATATCGTTAATTATGACCCATATCTTACACTCGAATGATCCCACGTATACCTTGTAATCTCTCCTAGATGCATACAAACACTTACACGTTTACAAAGCGGCAAGACCCGTGAACTCGCTGGAAAAGACCATAATTTAATTTTATAAGTGATTCGAGACATGCACCTCTGTCGTTAGAAAGAATTTTACAATTATAAAAGTCAAGAACCATTATTTGAGTCTCAAAATTTTTTAACTGAAAGTTAGTTTCTTTGATCAAAGAAATATGTTATAGATTAGCCTCTTCCAATCAAATTTGAAATGATTAGTCACGAAGTAGAAATGTGCCTGTTGGGAGATCAGCATATCTCTTTCCCTCTCCTTCGCGCCAATCTTTCCATAATATCAGTAATTTTATAATTATATTACCTTCGGATGAAAGAATGATATAACATAACCCAAAGAAATGTATGTTTAAATATAAACCGTTTACATTCTACTAAACGGTGCCAAGAAACGAGAGTAAATAAATCCCCAGACAGTAATCCAATTTATGTCAAGCTTATAAATGTTCATTTTGCTCAGGCTATAGGCTTCTTGGCTTGTCAGTTTGATTGTCTCTCTATTCAACGATTTGCAATATAGTCCCATCCACTTAAAAACTTGCATTCTGTCTATCCCTACTTACGATAAGTTGAGACACGTTTCTATCCCTTTTTATTGACGTATTGGTTTAAGCTTACGTAAATCTTGCAATGATTATTTGTTGCTGTTCGGATCTGTATATAATGATAATTTGCCAAAGCCCTGTTTTATTCATTATGTAGATCGTGCCACATGCCGTCGTTTACTAATGCTAGGCCTTACGGGATATTTACAATCGCTGTCTCAAACAGTTAAAGGAATATATGGACTCCATCATTTTCATGGCGCTCTTCTTAAATGTGCATAAATATCTCAATTGTTATAAAGTCTACGAGCGGCAAACAGCTACAGATAGCAGACATTACCTGGTGTTAATAAATGGAGACGGCCAAGTCTACAGGCATTTTTTGGATGAATATTGCATGTGTTCATTGTGAGCTTGGTGCATGTTTTGGGTTAATAGCTTGATTATGTTTCCTAATTACTCATATAGGACGAAATGTCAGACTCACATGCAAACACATGTTGCCACCAAAATTGGGACAGTGTATCTGGCTAGCAACAGCATATCGTGCATGCTAAAACAGATGGATATAAACCATTATAAAATTCAATTAGTGTCTTACAAAGATTCAAGTTTTGTAAGGTCTAACGTTAATGGTTGAGGGAGGGCAAAGGACATTACACACGTACATAAAGATGGGCGAACTGTCTCATATTAGCAACAGTTCTTCTAAAGCGTGGGGATAATAAATCTGATTTAATATTTTGGTATTAATAAGCATTATCGCTTACATTACAATGTCGAATGCATGTATGTATGTATGTATGTATGTATGTATGTATGTATGTATGTATGTATGTATGTATGTATGTATGTATGTATGTATGTATGTATGTATGTATGTATGTATGTATGTATGTATGCATGTATGTATATTATTGTGGGATTTAACGCCATTTTTAGTACACGAGAGGCTTTACATGGCGATCAGTATTAATGGTAGATTCTTGCGCGACTCCGTTATCTCACATCTTTGGATTCTGCAAACACATACGAAAATTTATGATGAGCCAAGCACACAGCTTTGTTAGTACGAAAAGGAAACAACAATGATGCAATATGGCAACCCGCCTCTGATGCTGGCAAAATAGTTCTGACAAAACGTTCGTTGTGGATGTCAATAATGATCCCATTGAAATCTGAAAAAGATCGGTAACTCGCTTTCATGGGCATCGGTTGTAACTCGACGTTGTATTGGTTTACAACAACCAAAGGTGCTGTTCAAAGTACAATAAATGAAATATTTACGTGGCAAATAGCATCACAGCAAGGTATTTCTGCACCGCGACATATATTCGTTGCGCTTCAAATGCTTCACGATTAAATGATCGAACACGCTCTGCAATGATATTTGAGCGACTCAGTAATTCAGAAATTTCACTGAGAATAAATGGAAATCAAGAACCATCGAAGGTTATTTTGTTGAATTTTGAACAAAATCGTGTAGCACGTACTTATCATCGTCTGATCTCGTTTATACGACTTGATCAAAATATTTATACTCGTTTGCAAATATTACAATTGGATTTTACAACGCTGTATCCGATTATTATTTGCGCTGGAGTATTTGCATTTATTTAGACAGACCGTAGTTGACATGCATTTTCGAGCTCGTGTGACGCGATGAGCTATTGCTGAGTAAGGAGCAATCGCTGTTATATTATCCAATGAAACAATTTTGCTTGAAGGTGTTGGTTGCCCCATGAGAGTCATTGATGCTCCCATAGAGAATAAGCAGGCGCTGACAAAAGTCTGTGATGACATAATCACATTTAGAAGTCAGAAATATATCATAAATGTCATATCATCATGTCAGTTTTAGTCTGACACCGGGTCAGATTAAACAATTACAATCACAGATAGCATCACGATGCGGAACAAAAATATCATTAAAACACGATCAATTATCCGGTGCAAATAAGTATCGTGGACTGAGCGTCAGTTTAAGAAATTCAACGAAGCTAAACACTCCAATAAAGGAATACGATTATATCTTTCAGTGATCAAAGATGTTATTAAAACCTGATCAATAGTATCCGCTACTTGCAGGCATTCCAGCATTAATAGCCGCAACCACCACAGCTGTTGCAAAAGCTGCTGCGCTAGGTGCATTGTTGTTGTTGTTGGGCTTAACGCCATTTTTCAGCACACGATAGGCTATTCATGGCGGCCAGTATTAATGGTGGAGGAAGAAACCGGGAAATCACCGGAAAGAATCACCGACAAACGAGAAGCTACTGGCAAGCTTTCTCACATATCCACATTCGCCGAATCTTAGACTCGAACCCACGCAGACAGAGGTGAGATGGCAGTGATCCGTAACAGACAGCGCTTTAGACCACTAGGCCACTCGGGGCTAGGTGCATTTGGGACTGCTGCTGGATTGGCTCTGACGAAAGCAACAGGAAAAAGATGTCTTGCTTGACCTTAGGTCGGAGACGCTTAGCATAAATTTGTATGTCTAATCTCAAAATCTTGCGCTAATGATAACTACGTCATCATCGAAAACATCAAGCAAAAGTAAAATGTCAAAGATGACGTCGAGGAAAAATTTTTTGTTTCATAATTATTATAATTACTTTTCACGGTTTAAAATCAGCTGGAACGACTTTGTCAGTTGCTATTTTAGATTCGGCGTCATTGTCAATGGCGACTTCGTCACAGGTGACGTTGTCGCCGCAGGCACAATCATTACAGTCACACTCAACGTCGGTGACATTGTCACCGTCTTTAGCCAGTAATATTGCCGCGTCTTCGTTTACTAACTCAGTCATTGGCATATCTGTCAACTGTTTTATACGAACGTGTACGTGTCGCTTCGTTTTGTATTATGAGATAATTCTGTCCTAACCCGATGATGGCTCGTGATAACGGCACAAATAATTTCACCTGTGTATCCGTGATTGCTGACAGCGATTGTAACATCGCATTCTGAATTAATTTTATGAATCTATAATCGGAGGACAGCGTATACCTACTTT
>JAEAOA010001146.1:1932500-2140000 GCA_016746295.1 Potamilus streckersoni | reverse complement strand
TAACAGCTGCCTTAGGAACCGATTTAAAAATTCCCAGAAACATAAGAGGAAGAAGTAAGAAGTTCTTGATATATGTGAAGGAGACCATGCTTCCAAAAGGTTCATTCTGGATCCCTTATTCGTTGTTTTGGTTTCAGGTTTTTAAATCAGGAAGTTCATGATACGTAAAATATATTAATATGACTCAAATCAAGAAGTCCGTGATACGTAAAATATATTAATATGACTCAAATCAAGAAGTCCGTGATACGTAAAATATATTAATATGACTCAAATCAAGAAGTCCGTGATACGTAAAATATATTAATGACTCAAATCAAGAAGTCCGTGATACGTAAAATATATTAATATGACTCAAATCAAGAAGTCCGTGATACGTAAAATATATTAATATGACTCAAATCAAGAAGTCCGTGATACGTAAAATATATTAATATGACTCAAATCAAGAAGTCCGTGATACGTACAATATATTAATATGACTCAAATCAAGAAGTCCGTGATACGTAAAATATATTAATATGACTCAAATCAAGAAGTCCGTGATACGTAAAATATATTAATATGACTCAAATCAAGAAGTCCGTGATACGTAAAATATATTAATATGACTCAAATCAAGAAGTCAGTGATACGTAATATCCTTTAATATGAATCACAGTTCTCCGAGAAATAACGTTAACATTGCAATGTCATGCATAAATAGTTGATGTTTCATATAGCAGTGTAACATAATTTTAATTGTTTTAGGTAAATTTTTTCGGATGCCTTTCCTGTCTTTTTATATCATCGAATCTGATGAGCCAAAATACATCGAGATGCAAATATCATGCATTTAGGAAATCATAAAATGGTCGATTTATATCTTCTCGTTCTATTGAAGATGGTTAGCACGGCTGTACCTATAAAATTCCAAAAGTTGTTTTCTCTTCATGTAAAAATCTACCTGCAACCTTGCTACAAAAATAATTTTACACTTTGAAGATAGAGAGTAAATGTGATCTGTAACTCCACTGCAAAATGTTTCGTTATATGCATAATTTACAAAATTGTATGAAGGTAGAATGTAAGAATATCCGTATTTCTGTTAGGCTCTGAGTCGTCAATAAATCGTATATGCATGAATGTACTTAATTGGATTATATTTTATCATAACAGCTTTCATTAGAGATAGATGCTAACGAAAGTGGTTTGGAACACTAACAGTCGCCTATTTACTCTCATTTTGTTTGGATAAAAAGCAAAGATTACACAGTGAATTGTTTATGTCATCCACAAATTATAAAGATTTGGGTTTAACAATAAGCTGCTGAAATGTCCTGATGTCATTTGCAACTAATAATGCACACACACACACACACACACACACACACACACACACACACACACACACACACAAGAGAAATATATTAGTTCCCCTGCAATGGAGAACTACCTTCTTTGAGATGGAGAATTACGTTATGTTACATTTGCCAACTAATTCAGTTTACAGCAGCAAACAGTGAAGTAATTGATTTTATTGATAAGAAGTATTTAATAATAAAGAACCTTTGCAGCATACTGTTCACTCCCACAAATTGCGTCAAACATCCACATTAATTCCACCCAATGGCAACCTTCCCATAGTACACATAAAAAGTCACTAATTTGCGTTTTTAGGCACACAGTTAACACCAGCTTTAATTTGTCAAACCCCGGTTAAGTTTTAAAGTTGTTTTAAAGGGCTGTAATGTTAATAGTAAAAGTACATTTCCACTGAGGCTCCAGTCAAAATGACTCATACGTTAGCAAAGGAGCATGTAACAACCATTTACAGAATAAATAGTTAGGAATAAACAAAAAATATTTATTACTGAGAAAACCAAACACTAATAAAAGAATTTAACATACATGCTATGTTTTGTATTATAATTTCCTTTCATAAAACTAACAATGATCATGTTACGTCTTCGTAGTTCCAGGCACCAATTCATGTTATTGATGTCAGTCAGCAACGTTTGTCTTAGTCTTTGCCTATTTCATATTATTCTGTTGAAATTGTTAATAGAATGTAATATAACAGGCCTTTTTTAATAATCTTTAAATGATTGTACATGTTAATTGGTTGTCAGACGTTTAGATTGTTCAACAAACAACTAATAAACTTTAGCCAGAAAATAGTTCCTTGAGTATCTATATTTTGACTAGTCCACTAGCAAGGGATGATGCGTCTGATTACGTATATGAAGAATACCGTGAATGGAACGTTTGTTCTCGCATAGCAGCCAAGATTTAACTCTTGTATTGCGCAATACACTGTATCCCTAACACTAATAACTCTGCAGTTAATAGATATATATCATATCTGCTTCACGATGACCAAGAATGTATGACATTTATGAAAATTGCCCACTACGTCCGTTACAGTGCGAGAGATTTCCATTAACCGATACGTTGGGTTCTCTGTTTACACTGTTTTAGATACGATATTGTCAGAGTCGTTCTTAATGATAAACAAAATCAGCAAGGGTTTAATTCCTAACAGGATATGGTTGGTTGATATTTAGGGGATAAATTTATGCTGTCAGAATATTTTCTGATTTGAAAATTTGACAGCACGACCTGTTTCTCTTAGTCAGACTTTCAAAATGCACGCCGTCGCGATATATAATGATATATGAGCTTTCATTCCAAGAAGAACTCATTTTTGTTGGTGCTTTTGGTTTTAACGCCATTTTTCAGCGCAAAATAGGTTCTACATGGCGTACCGTATAACTGGTGGGGGAAGAACCCTGGTAAACCCTGGTAAGAAAGACCGACCCATGGGAATTTGTCTTAATGCTCATCGGCTTCAACTTTCTTATGTAAATGACCGTCGAAACTGCTTATCAATATCATATTTTCTTAAAATCAAGCGGTCATATGACATAAGTGTTTGTGCAATGGAATTTCATCAGTTGGAAAGCATCAAGACTTAACAACGATGAACTCTTGTTTGTAAGTACACATCTTATGCTGTGTTAATAGTATCATTTAAAATCTTAAAACCAAGTTTGTATAAACCAATGTTTTCATAGTTCCTCTGCGTATATAGATGACGGAAATAGAGTTTAAAGAAAATATTAAAATGAACAGACCAGAACGATCGCCTTTGTTTTGATAACTTCTACATACGGGCTGCAGTAGGCTTCACGCCCGTGTCAGGTAGGCCAACATATTTGGTTTACTCGGGTCTTATCCTTCATCTTGCCTTACAGGGAGACAACTTTCTCAAAATGAATTTGGGAAAATCTTGGGAATACATTTCAGTATACTATTGTTTATAAATATTTAGTTTTAAAACAAAAATAGCAGGCTAGAAGGATTTTTATTGCTTTCAAAGACAAATGTCTAAAAGGATTTAAACAGTGTCAATCACCTTCTCGAATGAGTTATATGGTTGTGTTTAATTGGTTAAATGCCACTGATGACGTTAATGTGAAATTATCACTTCTTTACCTTAAAATGGATCAAATAGGTATTGTATCAGTTATCTAAATTTAGATACGGAAATTGCAAGATATGCCTATATTGTACATTAAATTGCTAATAAAAATATGTCATCTTACCATAGCCAGACAACCGATAAGAACTGCATTTAGAGCGTATCATAACAAAACACTCCATACTACGTATTATGTACAATTTTCACAACACACTCATTTTTCATCAGATTGTATATCAATTATAATCTTGTATTTATTCTATCACTCTACGACATTCTACTTAAATAGAGAATGGAGACAAATTTAAAACATATACATTATATAAAGTTACGATTTTATTTATGTAAAGTTTAAGGTCATTATTCTAACACGACCTTTAAATATTTTAACTAAAATCTTAAAAAGCATCAAAGAAGGATAATATTCAGCTGGTCACTCAATTGCAAACATGAAACAAAATGTGCTGAGCTGATAATTAATATCAGGCAAAAATACCCCAGATTTCTTATTCTTATGAATAACTACTTTAAAAGGAAAGATCGTGAGAGAATCACCATTAAGTTACAGAACCGGTCTAGTCGTAATTCTTTATATAATGATTGGAGACAATGACCAAATATGTTGTACAACCAGACAAGTTTTGATATTTGACATAATGATTTTGGAGAAATGATGTTATATAACCAGTCAAGTCTAGATATGTTACATAATGACAGAGGAATATGCCTCATTACATTATACAACCAGTCGAGTTTTAATTACATAATCACCGAGGAAAATATATTAAATTCATGCTATTCTCGTAATTACCAAATGTTAAGTGGGCTTGACAGTTATCTTTAATGTCTTGCGTAACACTCTTGTCAACTTTTTTCTGATGAAAATGTATAATTTGAGGTTATTAATCTTATCTAACAATATTTGGGTAAAAAAAAAATCATTTCACATAACGTGTTGTTGTTCAAAATGACAATATTCCAAGTTCAAAAGTACTAACTTCTCTCCAGATATCAAGATTGTAAGGTTTGTGTATATCAACAGGTGTGTTAATAAATCCAATGTTATTCGATTGCAAGGCTTGTGTATATCAACAGGTGTGTTAATAAATCCAATGTTATTCGATTGTAAATTCTGTGTATATCAACAGGTGTGTTAATAAATCCAATGTTATTCGATTATATGGCCTGTGTATATCAACAGGTGTGTTAATAAATCCCATGTTATTCGATTGCAAGGTCTGTGTATATCAACAGGTGTGTTAATAAATCAAATGTTATTCGATTATATGGCCTGTGTATATCAACAGGTGTGTTAATAAATCCCATGTTATTCGATTGCAAGGTCTGTGTATATCAACAGGTGTGTTAATAAATCAAATGTTATTCGAGTGTAAGGCCTATGTATATCAACAGGTGTGTTAATAAATCCCATGTTATTCGATTGTAAGGCCTGTGTATATCAACAGGTGTGTTAATAAATCCCATGTTATTCGATTGTAAGGCCTGTGTATATCAACAGGTGTGTTAATAAATCTAATGTTATTCGATTGTAAGGTATGTATATATCAACAGGTGTGTTAATAAATCCAATGTTATTCAAATTAAAGGCATGTGTTTATCAACAGACGTGTTAATAAATCTACTGTGTTATTAAGTTTTAAGGTCTATGTCATTACGAATTTTAATGATAATCAATTTATTTCCATGATGAGCATGAATTTCATAACGAAGGTCAAGGAGAAAATTGTTCTATGCATGGAAGCCTCATTCCCAGAAGAATAAAAACAAATTCAGCTCAGATCTGATGTAAGGATTAGTAAAAAAATGAAACCGACTTGTAACACAATTTTAAATGAATTAATGAACATCATTAAAGCTATAAACAGGTTTGTTGAAAGAAATTCCATGTGCACGCTTTCATATGTCCTTTGTCTGCTTTTCTGCAGCATAACTTGTGTGAGGATCAATTATGCAAGATAAAATAAGAATGTATTAGACTCCATGATCCATACATTTAAATTAAAATGTGAATATATTTTAATCATCAAAGCATAGGTGTTTACACACATATATAGAGACAAACACATAACTACTGAATTAATCTTTCATTGCAAAGAACATAAAGAAGTGTGATATTTAAGGAATAATTTGCTTCCACTATTAATAGCCTGGAAATTAAAACAAATATCATAGTTTCAAATAGATTTTCAGATATAATGCATATTATTTGATAGTCCTATCAGCATTATAAACACGTGATTTCTCATTAATTCTTCCAAACTAAATACATAATTTGCAAACATGGTGGAGACATGTTTTCATCCTTGAGAGTTTGACACAATCGCCTGCGGGAGAACGACAGACCGTGTCAAGTGATAAACAGACTAACACCGTAGACATAATTTGTATAGAAAAATCTGGCTTGAATCGTATGGGGTGATATATTACTAATTGGCTTTTTATAAATTAAAAAAAAATATTTCCATTAAAAGGCAAAATACATTGTGCTTCAATCAAGTTTAAATAATCTGGTTGATATTCAAAGAGCGATTTCTAAATTTACGTAGTCTTTTGAGGGTTCGGGGTGATGGTGGGGGAGTGAAGGATAAATCTACAAAAATCTGTGTTTTCTCTTCATATCTACCCCATCTGACAGATTGAATATTAAAACCAAAATAAGTGTAACTGCTGACATATGTAAGAGTTTGAATCCTTCAATATAAGGCGTCCTCATTTATAACGGGTCATTAAGAATCATAGAAAAAAGTGACTGTAATTTAAGACAAGATAAAAACCCTTGAATATCATTCTTTGTGTATTATACGTAATATAATTGTTAAAATTTCCTTAAACCTGCATTAGTATTAATTAACAATGACATTTCATCAGTGAAATTAACATTGTTACGAAAAAAATCCTGTTCGGCGTTAAATGTAGTCCAACTTGTCACTGACACAGCCTATCGTGTGTGTATATTAAATAACAATGAAGAAAGAATGCCTCCCTGCCTCCCTGGCATAGACTAAATTAGATATAGTACTTCACATACGACATACTATTTGCCATATCAACTAGCTATACAGACACTTATTTAAAGTGTTTATAGACTGATCCCAAGAAATGCCTTTCTAATGACCACAAACTGACCGTAACAAATGCTTAACTATTATCCACAAACTGACACTAACAAATGCCTTAGTAGACTAACTCTAACAAATACCTTTCTAGCGTCACAGACTGACCTTAACAAATACCTTAATAGACTGATTCTAACAAATACCTTCCCAGTGTCACAGACTGCCCTTATCAAATACCTTACTGGACTGACTCAAACAACTACCTTTCTAGTGTCACAGACTGACACCATCAAATACCTTACTAATGTCTACAAAATGACCGCAGCATATACCTTACTGGTGTACACAGTCTGACCGTCACAAATGTTGCCTTACTAGTGTCTAGAACTACATGCATACATTGGACTAACATTTTTTAAATACCAGATGACAGTTTCTTTAAAGGAACAGTTCAACAAAATACTAGTTCTGCGATAAACTGTACAAATGTAGATAGCGTTACGATTTACATCCTGACCTATTTTATTACGTCATCCTTTGCTCGTATACACTTTCCATAATTGTAAAACTTCAAACTGGCTCCTTGTACTTAATTACTATTCATCTAGGTCTATCTCTGAATAATGTATTATGTTCCTTCCATGCATCTACTAAATTACATTCTTTACACACATCTAAAAGAACTTATTTGTTCTTAAATTCTTTACATTTTGATAATTGAAAGTATCTCTATTTGGATCCAAAACAAGATGGAAGTCTCCGCCAATTAAAACACATGTGTATGTGTGTGTATTTATGTATGTATGTATGTATGTATATATATATATATATATATATATATATATATATATATATATATATATATATATATATATATATATATATATATATATATATATATAAAAATATTTATCTATATATATATAATAAAAGCTTTTTTAAAAATATAGACTGCCTGTTTGTCCATGATGAGTAGCACGAGTACATCTAATTTCCATTAGTTCCCCTATTATCTTTTTTTTTATTTTTCGAAAGTTAAACTGTAAATTATTATTCGGTATTATAGCTGTATCTCTTAGTAACCCAGCTAGTGTGCATGAAAATCTTCCATCTTTAAAAAAAATGTATTTTATTTCTTCAATTTTATTTATTTAAGAAAGGATTTTGAATATATAAAGTAAACTTGTTAACTCTTCTTTAAATTAAAAAAATGTTAAAATTTCTTCAGATGATATTAAATACTAAATTTGACCTTTTTCTTAGATCTGTAATCAAAGTAACTGATACCTCATGATTAAGTAATTCGTTAATACAAGGAGAATGAGGTTTGAGATAGCGATATTTTGTTATGAAATCTACGAGCTCTTCGGTATTTTAATCACACAAACACAGAAGGAAAACATAGATTGGGATTGAAACCTGACAACTTAAATTGAGAACTTGATGGAGAAATTAAAGCTGCAAGCTAATTTTTCAATAACATTCTAAGATAAAATTTGTGTTAATCTTTTCGATAGCAGACAAAACATATCACTTAATAGCTTTAAAATTTTAATTTACTGATCATTTTTTCATGCATTCCTGAAACTTTTCTCACCAAAAATAAAAGAAGACTTTTATCTTTAATAAAAAGTCGTAACGGCACTAGAGTTTGGGTTCTTCATTCAATTTAGATGATTAAGTTGGCTTTATTAGCTCTGATTTGTATTCCATTAAAAAAGGTGAGCGATTGGGTGCAAATAAGTTTAATAGCACTTTGCTCCAAAGTGCAAGAAAGAAAAATAATGGACGCAAATTAATGTGAGAATTGGAATTATCAAATTATTCAGTGACAAATGAATGCACTACAACTCACATTTTATCAACAAACAAAAACAGATTAATCTAAAAATCAATATCCTACTGTAAGGCTGAACAAATTGGCAAAACAATGCTCTCCTTTCCATCCTTCTTTACAAACAAATCGCTACAGTATGTATCATTGTGCATATATTGTATATGAGATGTGAAGTCTGCCTTGAAATAAATGGGTAATTTAGAGACGACAGGTTTTTTAATGAATAAGACCAGTATCTAACGCTATACTGTACAAAAATATGACAAATATTATTGGTGCAGCTTTCCAAATTATCAACCTACCTTGAGGAGACAACTGATGTATAAGAAAACACAAAGAAAGTGAACAATTTCCGCCAGATGCAACAGGTTTACATAGACGGTACATCACTGTATGCTAATAATACCGGCGAAGAGACACAAGCGTGTAAGGACGCTTGAGATACAAGAGCTAAACAACAGATGCCCACTCACGGCCTGTTTAAACTGAATAACATTTTGTTAAACTCAACAAGTACTTCCATATTACTTGAAAAACGATGAGCACGAAGACGGCCATCTTGTTGCTAATACTGTGATGACCAACTTTTGGCACTGACAGGACTTGCATCATACCAGAAGGTGCGCTTTGTCAATGACACCGAAATGAAATGGCGACAAGGAAGTGAAAATCTGGATGACTTTATATCAAAAGCAAACAACTTACATGCTTCAGTAATATTCACGGCAGATGTCTCTAACGCAAATCATGAATTTTTTAGACGCATCCAGCAGACCTTGAGACCCATCAGGCAGAGTTGTAGAAATAAAACTCCATACTTACGTCTACTCAAAGAAAATTGATAAAAATATTAGTATATTCTCCATCCAGAAATCATTCCGAAAACTGCATTCAGAATATTCCGTACGGTAAGACACCGAGACTACAAATAATTTGTTCCGAGAATGAAACATTACAAAACAGGTAAGAGTTGCCTGAACATTTCCGGATGTGACAAAGTTCTGGCAGCTGGAAATAAAGCCAAACACCCCTACCAGCTAAAAAAAAAAACCGCAATGACCTCTTAAAATAATTATAAGAAAGAAAATTGTTCATTAGACTTAATTTATTCTGCCATACCATCGAGACAAACCAAACATCAGTCAAATCAACCAGATGTACTGGTCTATCCTGGAATCCCGTAACAACTCGAGTTAATTAGCTTGAACGACACGGAAGTAGCCTACCTCAGACTGAATCACCCAGAGATATCCTAATCAGATGAAAGTTAATGTTAATCACAAATGAAGACTATGTGGAGATAAAAGATGCAAATCATGTCAGCATCTGATAAGGACAAACTCTTTCTCTAGCACGGTGATGAGCAAAGCATTGAACATACGCTGTCCGAACAAAACATTGAAAATAGACAATGTAATTTATCTCATCACATGTAAGTTTTGCGGCCTTTGGTATGTCGGAGATATCGAAAACTTCACAAAAGGATTAATCTTCAAAGATATGATTGGATGAAAAAGTAGTTGGACATGAAATCTAATAGCAGACATATTGTTGTCCCCATACGTTGTGACATCATACTAACTGCGATTGCCCACAACCGCAACTGGAATTCCAAAACCAAGAAACAAAAAATAATCTTACAGGATACATCGCCTAAAATCAGTGAAACCTAATGGATTAATCGAGAAGACTATACACAGCCACTTACACGCAAACGACCAAAACATTGAAATCATTATCTGTTTAGAATCAATATTTGCAATTTATATATTTTTTTCATTTAGTTCATTATTCATATACTTGCCTATTAATTATAAGTTATTGCTGTTCTTGATGTCATTCTTGTTATTGTTGTGGTCATTGTTAAAAAAGAAACGTGATTGAAGGGTATATAATCCATGGTACATCACTTTCCATAAAAAAAATAGATGGTGCTCTTGTTCCTCTTTTTTTACGTCAGTACCAACTAAGTTACCATTTTATCATCGGAGAATACACAATACCATCACCCTCTTTCTGACTTTTAGACTAATTTGCAGACATTGTGCCATCAACCTCTTTCTGACTTTTGGACTAATTTGCAGACATTGTGCCATCACCCTCTTTCTGACTTTTAGACTAATTTGCATACATTATACCATCAACCTCTTTCTGACTTTTGGACTAATTTGCAGACATTATGCCATCACCCTCTTTCTGACTTTTAGACTAATTTGCAGACATTATGCCATCACCCTCTTTCTGACTTTTGGTCTAATTTGCAGACATTATGCCATCACCCTCTTTCTGACTTTTGGACTAATTTGCAGACATTGTGCCATCACCCTCTTTCTGACTTTTGGACTAATTTGCAGACATTGTGCCATCACCCTCTTTCTGACTTTTAGACTAATTTGCATACATTATACCATCAACCTCTTTCTGACTTTTGGACTAATTTGCAGACATTATGCCATCACCCTCTTTCTGACTTTTAGACTAATTTGCAGACATTATGCCATCACCCTCTTTCTGACTTTTGGTCTAATTTGCAGACATTATGCCATCACCCTCTTTCTGACTTTTGGACTAATTTGCAGACATTGTGCCATCAACCTCTTTCTGATTTTTGGACTAACTTGCAGACATTGTGCCATCAGCCTTATTCTGACTTTTAGACTAATTTGCAGACACGCATAGTGTCAAACATCACCTTCTTTCTGACTTTTAGATTAATTTGCATCACTTTTTAATAATTACAATCAAATCCGAAAAACAGTTATCTTTTAGTTGTATTATAGACCAATACAAAGATCATCCCAGACATTACATTTTGGCGCGACCGTTTTGGCGCCGTGATATGTGTATCAGACTATATATATATATGCTATGTTATATTTTTGGCTGTTTAATTTGTAAATACTGTAGCGGAACTACCCCCTGAGCTATACTGACCCGACTCTTGCTATCTCGGGTTCTTTATGATAGGCCTTGTGTTAAAATTGTTACCCCGCTGAATCTGTATGATGACTAACACTCCAGAATCTGACAGATATCTACCTCTGCGGGATACAGTCTTATTCCTGGCGTCTTGGTGTCGCCGACTTGGTCGCAGAGTCGCCGACTGGTTGCAGACTTGTCACGGTCTTGGTCGTTGACATGGTGTCAGTCACCGACTGTGTCTCCGACTTCTCGCTTGGTCGCCGACTTGTCTCAGTCTCGGTCGCAGACTTGGTCGCACTCTCGCTGAATTTGTCTCAGACTTGTCGCTATCTCGGTAGCAGTCACCGACTGGGTCACAGACTTGTCACAGGGTCGCCGACTAGTCTTCCTCTGATCGCCGACTGTCGCAATATTGGTCACCGACTAGTCGCAGGGTCTCAGACTGGATATTATTCTTGTCGCAGACGGGTCGCAGTCACGGTCACAGACTTGTCGCATTCTTTGTCGCAGAATTGGTCGCAGGGTCGATGACTTCTCGCAGGGTCGCAGACTTGTGGCAGTCGCTGACTGTGCAGCAGGGTCGCCGACTGGTCGCACAGTCGATTACTGGTCGCAGTCTCAGTTGCAGACTGGGTCTTATTCTGGCCACCGAGTCTCAGTCGCCGACTGATCGCAGAGTCGTTATCCGCTAGAAATTGATAGAAAGAGACGACAGTGCGAAATGATTAACTCAGTCAAAACGTGTATTATCGAAATCCCTCCGCGTTCGCTTGGACAAGCCTTGTATCGATGGGCTGCTGGTCGATGAAAGATCTTGTCCCTATCCTTTTCAGATTCCTGGCCTGGCTCTCTCCTATCCAACGGAATACAACCAAGTATGCTTGCTCTGGCGGGGTTGTTTTAATGTTTCACTGCAGGGGACGTCTTAACTCTACACCGCTTTCTAACACAGCACCAGAGCAGCCACAGTTGGCCCGGATACATACATACATACATACATACATACATACATACATACATACATACATACATACATACATACATACATACATACATACATACATACATACATACATACATACATACATACATGTGGAATCACGTAACCCAAAACTAAGACGTTAGATGGCACTACTGTACTGTATGCTTTTATGCACTCAATCATGCTACCGGACTATACCTACAATCGACCAATCTCTGAAGATGCGAACAGAAACAACTACAGTTAATTAATTAAACGACGGATAATCCTTCTGTTGTTTATTTAAATATACCAATAAAATATTTTCCTCCATTTTCAGAGAAAACTGACTACATTTAAAGTACCGATTGCTGTGTATAAATACAAAACAAATGGAAACATGTCAATTAGAATTATATACCGTCAAATGTACAATATTATGTTGGGTAAATAGCAGGTGTTCAGTTCCAGTCCAAAACGTACAGTATAGTTACGGTACAATACAGCTTAATGATCTGTCAAAAGAGTGGACTACACAAGTTTCTGTGTTTTTCACAACAGTGGCTTATAATAGATAATTTTAGGTGGCTAAATAAAGATGCTAAAATGTATACATATATTAATGATAAAACCAAGGACAGTAGATTAAACACCATTTATATTTCAGAAAATCAAATTTCAGCAGTGCAAAACTGTAAAATACTTGAGGACTCGTTAGCAGACCACAAAGCTGTGTTTCTAGAAATTAAGGATAGCAAACAGAGTTAAATGGGGATCGGGGATATGGAAGCTAAACAATACTCAATTACTATATGTAGACTAGATAGAGACCATACAAATACACTTGAATAGATTTAGAAAAGGGAAACTAAGAGACATAATAAATGAATGGGAAGTATTAAAAAAAGTTTAAACTTCTAAGTACCATAGTAAAACAAAAAGTATACAAAGACTTTAGCTCCATAAAAAATATATAGAAATTCAAAAGACAAAAGAAAGGCCAATTTTATAAGAGAAAGAGGAAATTATAAGACAGTGGGAAAGGATGGAAAAAGATAAAACAGATGGATGTAAAACAAGGACAGGGAAATTTGTAAACGTATTCAAAAAGGGAGGGGCTTATATAAAAGGTTAGAGATTTAAAGAGGAGAACAAAAGAAAATTGAATAATTTAGAATATGGAATATAATTTATAATGACAAAATGAATATTGTATGCAATATACAGCAATAATACGCAAAGATTTTTAATTCACAAAATTTAAATAGAGACATAGTTCTTAAATACATTCAGGAGACAAAGTATGACCAAATTGAGCCGAATCAAAAAGAAAACTGGGTTGCTTTTATCACTGCTCTAGAAATTATAAACGCAATAAATGATCTAAAAAAGGAACATCACCAGGCTCTGATGGGTTAACATCTGACTTTTGCATTAAATTTAAACGTGAACTTGTAAACATATTATATCTACTTTATAATAATATTCTACTATACGGAGTAATGCCTACAACTCTTAGAGAATGTATTATTACACTTATATTTAAAGGAAAAGATGATAGAATAGACATCAAAAACTGAAGACATATTACTTTATTGAACACTGAATAAAAATTTAAGTAAGATAATTATTAATAGAATAAAAAAATGCATAAATAATAGACTTAAACCAAAGCTGTGGAGGAACGGAAAGAAAAATTTTAAACAAAACTGTTACAAGCCAGGGGTCTTTTCCTTGACCGAGCGGTGTCAAAACCCTAGCGCGAATCCCTCTAGAAGTCCTAAGTTTACCCTAAATTTCCAAAAACATCTATGCAGCTTCAGTTGTAAGTTGGAAAGGCCGACGTGTCCATTCCATACATCAATTTGAATCTAATCAATGTAAGCCACATTATTTACAACTTGCCAAATGACCATCAACCGCACATCTGCATAGTTTCTTTACATTAACTTTCCGTTCCGCCAGTAGTTCACACCGTATAAACTCTACAACAATCTTTAACAGAGGGGACTATTTTAACTACGCTACCTTGGGCCAGTCAATCTATGGTTGGTTTCAAGGCACATCACACCTGTAAAATTACATTACATTTACCACCATGGTGACATACACGGTAACTGCCGAGTCCTTTCTCATTTATTCCATTGTGTAATTTACCGGTTTCCTACAATTAATACTGCCGCTGCAGTCACGACACTGATGTACACCACTAGATTGTATGAAGTACTACATCGCTACCAGGGACAGTCATGCGGATTGGGTCTGAAGTCGATACTCATTGACCATGGCATCTTGGAAACTCACTAACACTCTCACTCCGTGACGTTTGCTCCTAATAATTGGCTAATTATTTCGTGCTAGGGAATATTTCCTATTGCACAGAATTCCAATAACCAAACACGCAATCACACAAACCTACGAATTGCTTAAACTAAATGCGCATCTCCTTAATTTTATTACAATACGGTTTCGATCGACCCTATCATAGAACTGTTAAGAAATAGAAAAAGAAAAAAAATTATGTATCTTTTCCATCAAGAAAAGGCCTTTGATTAAAATTAAACATGACTTTGTTTATATTTGCTGGGGTTTTTCTTTTTTAAAAAAATGCGGGCTTGGAACAATATCATTAATTGGATTAAGGAAATATACAGAAACATCATTTCCCAAAAAACAATTAATGGAGTTCTCTCGAAAGAATTTACTCTGCACCGCTCAGTTAGGCAGGGCTGCCCCCAGTCCATGATTTTATGTTATTGCAATTGAAGCCTTGAATATAATAAATATTAAAAATAACAACCACATTTAAGTTTTTTTTAAATTCCTAATATGAAAGAGGAATTAAAAGATATAATGCACGCAACGATTGCACTAACTATAACAGAGACGAATTCTCTTTTAAACATTTACAAGACAAATTCACGAAATTTGGAAAGGCCTCTTAATTAATTCCCCTCCGTATAGTCTGCTTCTAATATTTTAGTAATTTTCCCCATAAATAAGTGTGTGTGTGTGTGTGTGTGTGTGTGTGAGAGAGAGAGAGAGAGAGAGAGAGAGAGAGAGAGAGAGAGAGAGAGAGAGAGAGAGAGAGAGAGAGAGAGAGAGAGAGATCTGGATTTTTAACGTAGCTTTAAAAAAGTTTCCTTTATAACGCGACGATGTTTGCAGAGAGGCAGTTTATATAGTGATGACTAGCATTGGGGTATCATGCCGCAGATAGGACATAATGTCCCACCTAGTCACATTTTCCTATCAGACCGAACAGTCTTAACACTAACCTCTTACTGCTGAAAGCCAAGCGAGGCAGCTGTTAATACCAATGGCATAAGTCTTTGGTAGGACACGGCCGGATATCGAACTCATTAACTCCCGTATCCGGAGCGGTCGGTAATAAACAAGACGTTTTGACCTATTACATCCTATTCTTTGTTTCACTTTCACATAATAGCTTTTTTTTAATGTGTAACTTTACTAATGTTTTTACAAGATCGGTTTAGTTCACAGCTGTGCGCAGAATAGGCCGATATATCGCGAGTCATGAAAACACGGGGTTGGTATTGCGTGTGTCCAAAATTAATATTATTTTGAACAAAATATCATGGTGAAAATTGCCTCTTTTCAAATGGTAAGCAATGAAAATTTCATTTTCCTTAATTGGTCGAATTCGGTTTGCGTTTTGTTTTATAATTTTGAAAATATACACCTAAATATTAGCTTTACCCAAAATAGTGTTTCATCGTCTCAATCTTGTACTCGCTCGAGTGACATTTTACTTTCAGTCATCGAGTTGAATGAGTGGTGATGAATGAAAATTGTAATTAACAATACAGAGATATAACAACTAGTTTCAGATATTTAATTTCGAAATATTAAGAATGTATTTGCATGTATAAATCAACGCATGCATAACTAATCAAAATAACAACTCATGAGGAATAGAAGTGTCAAATTATAATTTGCAACAGTATACTTCTTAACTGTAATTATCTGATTTTTTTTCATTTTTTTAAAATTAATTTCCATGAACGTCATTTGCAATAAAGAAGCTTATGTTTTCTGTCTTGTTAGATTTACCATTCTGATATTATTGATTATTGTTCAAAATAAATCCACAAGAGTTCAAAGGCATAATTGTTTATTGAAATAAATGACATGCACTTGGTGCTAGGATATATATATATATATATATATATATATATATATATATATATATATATATATATATATATATATATATATATCTTCAGCCGTGTAGGAACAATTGTGCCCTGTAATGGCGATTAATTTCTAAAAAGGGGGATTATGGAGTATGAAATTAAATGATCGATGATGTAAGGATTGGTGGGGGGAGAAATGTCCTGGGCCGAAACGCCCATGGGGCGAAATGAGAGATGCGGTATACAATTTCATCTCCTATAGCACACACTATAATGGCTCTAACAGACCAAGAGATGCGGTTTACAATTTCATTTCCTATAGCACACACTATAATGGCTCTAACAGACCAAGAGACGCGGTATACAACTTCATCTCCTATAGCACACACTATAATGGCTCTAACAGACCAAGAGATGCGGTTTACAATTTCATTTTCTATAGCACACACTATAATGGCTTTAACAGACCAAGAGACGCGGTATACAACTTCATCTCCTATAGCACACACTATAATTGCTCTAACAGACCAAGAGATGCGGTTTACAACTTCATCTCCTATAGCACACACTATAATGGCTCTAACAGACCATGAGATGCGGTATACAACTTTATCTCCTATAGCACACACTATAATGGCTCTAATAGTTTGGGAGATGCGGTATACAACTGCATCTCCTACAGCACACACTATGGCTCTAACAGACCGAGAGATGTGGTATATAACTTCATTTCCTTTAACACACATTAAAATGGCTCTAACAGACCGAGAGATGTGGTATACAACATCATCTCATATAACACACACTATAATGGATCTAACAGACCGAGAGATGTGGTATACAACTTTATATCCTATAGCACACACTATAATGGCTCTAACAGACCGAGAGATGTGGTATACAACTTCATCTCCTATAACACACACACACACACACACACACACACAATAAAATGGCTCTAACAGACCGAGATATGTGGTATACAACTTCATCTCCTACAGCACACACTATAATGGCTCTAAGATTATGAGAGATGCGGTATACAACTTCATCTCCTATAACACACAATATAATGGCTCTAAGATTATGAGAGATGCAGTACACAACTTCATCTCCTATAACACACACTATAATGGCTCTAACAGACCGAGAGATGCGGTAGACAACTGCATCTCCTACAGCACACACTATGGCTCTAACAGACCGAGAGATGTGGTATACAACGTCATCTCATATAACACACACTATAATGGATCTAATAGACCGAGAGATGTGGTATACAACTTTATATCCTATAGCACACACTATAATGGCTCTAACAGACCGAGAGATGTGGTATACAAATTCATCTCCTATAACACACACACACATACACACACACACACATACACACACTATGATTGCTCTAACAGACCGAGAGATATGGAATACAACTTCATCTCCAATAACACACACTATAATGGCTCTAACAGACCGAGAGATGCGGTATACAACTTCATCTCCTACAGCGCACTCTATAATTGCTCTAATTGCTTGAGAGATGCAGTGTACAACTTCATCTTCTATAGCACACACTATAATGGCTCTAACAGACTGAGAGATGTGAAATACAACTTCATCTCCTATAGCACACACTATGGCTTTAACTGACCGAGAGATGTTGTATACAACTTCATCTCATATAACACACATTAAAATGGCTCTAACAGACCGAGAGATGTGGTATACAACGTCATCTCATATAACACACACTATAATGGATCTAACAGACCGAGAGATGTGGTATACAACTTTATATCCTATAGTACGTACTATAATGGCTCTAACAGACCGAGATATGTGGTATACAACTTCATCTCCAATAACACACACTATAATTGCTCTAACAGACCGAGAGATGCGGTATACAACTTCATCTCCTATAGCACACACTATAATGACTCTAATAGTTTGAGAGATGCGGTGTACAACTTCATCTCCTATAGCACACACTATAATGGTTCTAACAAACCGAGAGATGTGGTATACAACTTCATCTCCTATAGCACACACTATAATGGCTATAACAGACTGAGAGATGTGGAATACAACTTCATCTCCTATAGCACACTATAATGGATCTAACAGACCGAGAGATGCGGTATACAACTTTATCTCCTATAGCACACACTATAATGGCTCTAATGGTTTGAGAGATGTGGAATACAACTTTATTGAGAGATGTGGAATACAACTTCATCTCCTATAACACACACACACACACACACACACACACACACACACTATAATGGCTCTAACAGACTGAGAGATGTGGAATACAACTTCATCTTATATAGCACACACTATAATGGCTTTAACAGTCAGAGAGATGCAGTATACAACTTCATCTCCTATAACAAAAACTTATAATGGCTCTAACAGACTGAGAGGCTGCATACAACAGCGTCTCTGAGTCAATACGAGCAAAAAGAATAAATAAATAACAAGTTTAAAAATTCAACCTATGATGCCTGTCCTAACATATACACAATGTACCTAACATATACACAATGTACCTAACATATACACAATGTACCTAACATATACACAATGTACCTAACATATACACAATGTACCTAACATATACACAATGTACCTAACATATACACAATGTACCTAACATATACACAATGTACCTAACATATACACAATGTACCTAACATATACACAATGTACTATACAAAACAAATAGCATGAAAACATATAGCACACACAGGACACCACTCAATCCTTGGCAAGGATAACTGCCATTAAATAAACCTCGAAACCAGCAAGGGTTAAGGAATAGGCAAACACTAGATTAGAAATGGTGTATAAACCCTACACTCAAAATTCCAAAAATGGAAATTCTATAAAAAGCACGTACAACATTTACATCATTCGGGAAACAAAAACATATAAACCCATTAACGTTCGGCATTAGATGGTTCATCAAATGATATTAATTCTGATGAACCACACTAAAGAAAAAAAAATATTATGGTAAATGTAGCTTAAACGTTGCGTGTTCATCGTCTCATCCTAAGAACAAGTTTAATTTTTTTTTTAAAAAAATCAACATCATTTTGGATTCAGTACAAATTCATCAGACTACATGGTCACTAAACTTTATGATGTACCTGACAGTACAGACACGTAATTAGTACCACTTACTTTTGGCACGCCAAAATGACAGGCGCCGAAACAGCCGGTGCCGAAACGGCCGCCGCCAAAACGGTTGCGCCAAAATGGCGGCGTCAACACGTCACGTACTGTTATTCAATGACATTTGTTACGACTCTACGCAGGGCCAGAGAGAGAGAGAGAGAGAGAGAGAGAGAGAGAGAGAGAGAGAGAGAGAGAGAGAGAGAGAGAGAGAGAGAGAGAGAGATCACGGGCCCAGGGTAAAGAAACACTTGGACTTCTAGTTCTTGTTCAAATAAAATTTTATCTTTTATAAATTTAGAAAGTGTTGTACGACCCAGGCCCGCTCACGGGCCCAGGCCTCTGGGGATATATACCCTTTCCCCTCCCCACCTCTTGTGGACCCTTACTCTAGATCTTAAATTATGTCAACCAACAATTTAAATATACTCAAAAAGCTATTTTTCCCTAAAACACAAATAAAAATTAAAAACCTCACTTACAATATTGTGAAATAAATTCCAAATAATCTTAAACGTCTTGTCATAAGTCCAAAAATACAGAATGTTTCAAATGCATCCCAACGGGCTTGAATGTCCTGATAAAACACTATGATGTAATCCAGGAATTATTTCAAATAAGTTCACAAAATTCCAAAATAATGTATTGATGAAAAAGTGAATGAGCAGTTTAGTAATTTTATTACTCATATCAAATAACTATATCTAAATACAACAGTCAATTATGATCACTTGTGGATTCCAACGGACAGACCTAAATCAGGAATAAATTATTTGTTTATCAAAACCATATTGAGACACATTTTCACTGGACCTAGGTGTGAATCATGTATAATTGTTAACAAGACTGTGCCTAGAATATTCCAAATTAAAATGCTCTATAAACATTCTATTTACAACTTGCAATCATTGACAAAAGCTATTTATGTAAACATTCTGCTTACACTATCTAAAGTACAACTTATAGTCGGGTACAAAAGTTTAGCAATTAATTAAATATGCATAACACGGATACTTTTGTCTAGATTACACAAAGGACTAAATTAAGATCAGTGCTATTTTATACAAGATTTTGCTATGTCGTTCACAATAGCGTCGGTTGCATATTATGCAATATATATATATATATATATATATATATATATATATATATATATATATATATATATATATATATATATATATATATATATTCTGTCTCTCTGTCTCACAATAGCGTCGGTTGCATATTATGCAATATATATATATATATATATATATATATATATATATATATATATATATATATATATATATATATATATATATATATATATATATATATATATATATATATATATATATATATATATATATATATATATATATATATTCTGTCTCTCTGTCTGTATCAGTCTGTCTCTCTGTCTCTCTCTCTCTCCCTTGTTTGGGTCTCTGTGCGCCTTAATGGGAATTTAACATAAATATGCAAAATAGCACCCCTGCCTATTGTCTGGTATTCAACACAAACTTTACCACCACCAATCAGCACGCTATTGGACTGGCCAATGTCCAGCTATCAATGTTCTACTATCCAACTCACCGTTATCAAATATCCAATACGTCGTGGGAGTGACCAATACCAACTGATTTATTATCGAGCACTTAGTTATCTTCTATCTTACTTCTGTGGAACTACTAACACCACACATATACTATCCAACACTCCATTTTCAGAGACCAATATATCACATTTGCTATTCATTACGCCATTTTGAGTGATTAATGCTCAATTATCTACGGACAACGTAAGGTCGGTTGTAAAAAGAATGGGCATAATTTAAAACCATAAAAACAAATCTAACCTCCTTATCGCCCTGTAACGTCCATAATATAATCTTTTAATTAAAGCCAAATCCTTTTCCATCATAACTTCCCTATCAACTCTTTCTGGACCAATCTATCGCACACTAGAAATCTTATAATTCCGATAACGATTTCCATTGAAGTGATAGGAGAAAGAAAAGGGATTCAAAATATAAACACTATACCAAAAAACATACTTAGACAGTATCACACATGGTGTGAAAGAAGACAAATAGTAGGAGTTTTTATACATACGCGACATAATCTTCTATACCTATTCAACAGAATGAAGAGATTATCAAGTACACGCTTAAATACATACATTGGACTGCTTTTAAAATCAAAAACATAAACGCATTAGGAATTGCACAAACGCATGATGAAGTCAAGATGGGTTTATAATTTGTGATCCTATTTTTGTTTTCGTTTTAGCCGTCCTAGATTTAATTATGTCACTAACGGCAAGCCATTGTCCCTTGATAAACACTGTCAGAATTCTTCGCTGCAACATTATTCAGTGAGAAATATGGTTCTTCATTTTGTCACAAATTTCATATTTTTGCTACCCTAAATTTAGTACAGACTGATTTTGCTTACTCATTGTCGGTTCACATCGTTATAGATGTTGCTTTGCACAGAATATTTTGAGTGGAAGCAAAAGCTGCCATAGAGACAAAACGTAAAAAAATTCTGTTCGATTTTTAGAACTGCAAAGCTCAAGTAACATAGGCTTCCTACTCTTAATTTTCCAAAAGTTATCATCTTCATTAAACCGGGCTCTACTACAATAGTGTAATTTCTCTAACATGTATGCTATTGTAAGAGTGATTCATTTTTGTCACTAAAATGTATGCTATTGTAAGAGTCATTCCTTTTCGTCACTAAAATGTATGCTATTGTAAGAGTCATTCATTTTGATCTCTAAAATGTGTGCTGCTCCAGCAGCAAAGGGACCACACTACCGACTCATTTCCCCATAGCATTTTATATCAATATATTACAAATGTAAAATAATTTATGCAATAGGCTAGCACATACAATTAAGCATACTTCCATTAATAAAAGTTAAAGAATCTTTTCAGTCCTGAAAAAAAAATATGTTTTCATGGTATTATTTTAGCCTTGGGGTAATAAACAGGGGGGACAACCTGCTCTGCACCTGATGACAGCTTCGCAACAAGACTACATAAGGTTAATTAAGTAGGAAATTAAATACGCGATGTTAAAATAACACTAAATATTTTGTTGTCGCTTTTAGCACTTAGACTGAAGTTTATGAAGTGAATAACTGAGGGAAAATAATCCATTTAGTAGCCAGTGAATGTATCTCAATATATTCCCACATCAGTGCTTTATCAGGGTAACGATTCCCATACTCATGATGTCTCAGAGTAACGAGTCTCACATTAATGTTTTATCAGGATAACGAGTTCCGTATTCATGCTGTATCAAACTAACGAGTCCCATATTCATGCTGTATCAAAATAATGAGTCCCATATTCATGTTGTATCAAACTAACGAGTCCCATATTCATGCTGTATCAAAATAATGAGTCCCATATTCATGTTGTATCAAACTAACGAGTCCCATATTCATGCTGCATCAAACTAACGAGTCCCATATTCATGCTGTATCAGAAAAACGAGTCCTATATTCATGTTGCATTAGAGTAAAGAGTCCCATATTAATGTTGCATCAAAGGAATGTGTCCCATATTCATGTTGTATCAAATTAACGAGTCACACACTCGTGCTGTTTCAGAGCAACGAGTTCCACATTCATGTGGAATCAAGAAGCGAGTCCCATGTCCAAGTTGCATTAGAGTAACGTGTCCCATCTCCATGCTGTATCAAAGTAACGAGTCCCATATTCATGTTCTATCAAAATAACGAGTTCCATATTCATATTGTATCAAAATAATGATTTCAACATTCATGTTGTATTATAGTAACGATTCCCATATTCACGCATTATAAATGTAGTTAACTGTATCAATGCTGTGATTGAAATAGTTTGTTTCATTTTTTTTTTACTTTCTTGTGCATCTGTTATTCAAATGTGTATGTATGAAATATATATTTGTGGGTACGTAATAAATGCTATCAAATTTCACAACTCCTATTTTTACAAATTCCTGCTGTAAAGATGACATTTTGGATGTCCAAAATGTTCTTGATTAGAGATTTTGATTTCTTGAAATTTGTATTAAGAACAATTTATGGCAGTTTGGTTTGCATTACTTGTTGTGAAATGAGAAATTTATGTAGGAATCTGGAACTTAAGCCTCTCCTGGTCTTGCCAAATTGTCAGATCATATTAGCTGTCCCTGATTCAAAGCAAATAATGTAAGCAAAGTGCAATATAAATTTACAAAACAGATACAACAGTCACAATTTGAAATACGGGTAATAATTAAAAGTCATGCTACAGTTTTAAAACACATTATTGGAAGAGACACTTCATTTCAAACCAGGAAATAGTTTTTGTTCTTAAAAAATTGTAATAAGTGAAAAAATATAAACAGGAACAATAATAAACGCAATATCCAAAACATTTTTATGTAAAGGAAGATCTTGTTTTGGAAACAAAAATGTTTATAAAAGGCAGGATCGCACCTCAATCAGACAAAGAGGATGCTTTGGTACTTTATAAGTTCTTACGCCTGTTACGACCGACTAATATGATATTATTATAATTTTGAATAAAGGAGGTAGTGAGAAATTCATTCAATCTGAGTAAAAATGTACTAAAAGTTCAATTTGTTAAACATTTCCTATATAATGATTTCTGAGGCAAAGTAATGTCAGCCAAAATTAATTTCAGAACAAATTAAAATGTAAGAAACATTTCTTTCAAAATATAGTTGACAAGATATGTGCACAAAGATCATTTATTCTGAGAATAAGGTCTCTTGAAACAACAGTTCCTAGTTGTAATTTAAAAACAATGCAAACTGCATTTGCCATTTTTGCGTTTAAGTATGTTACTATGAGACGAGTAGTTCATTCAAAAATAAATAAATTGGGGAGATATCATATCTACACCAACTAATATATTGAACAATATAGTTGTAAATTATAAGTTAAACGATTTAAAACGAAGGGTGCAAATTAACAATAGATATATATTATATTTTGGGTATTTTTGGTAACAGATTCACATATTTCATATCAATTCTTTGATGAAAATATAAATGCTCAAATGGTCAACTGGTCAACTGGTGAGGAAAATTCATGGTCATTAGAGGGTGTATTATAATCTAAACTTCAATTTCACGTAGAGATATAAAACAAATATGACAATTTGGATAGCAGTGGCTACTGGGCAATTGTAAAGTTTCCTGAGGCTTGTTTTCCGTTATTATTTGCATTTCCACTTAAGCTCTAAATTTTTCCACAAATGATATATTGTAGTGCAATTTCTCAATAATCAACTAAAAACAATAAAAGAATGTAGAGCTGCACATTTTTGTTATAGATACACACACCCATTACATCCCCATATGGATCTTGCCACTATTTAATTTCACATAGAACTTAATGTAAATATAGGGAAAAATAAAATCAAACTGGCATATAAACCACACATGCTTCCATTCATTATAGTTTGAGCAATTATTTTTCGGTTTGGAACAAAAAGTGTTACAAGGTATTTTATTTAGCTTCGTGCAGTTAACCAGGGAACTAGCTTCTTTGCACCTTATAATACCTAATGACACAGTGAAAGCAAATAACATAGCCTCGCACAAGGAATTCATATGCTGTGTACTGTAGGAATAAAATAAAGGATGTCAAAGTGAATGCAATTATTGTCTTGTCAACTATATTGCATAGATCGAAGTTTATGAACTCAATAATGATCGTAAAATGTAACCAATTTACAAACCAATCAGTGCATCTCAAAATATTCAGTACTATATTGTTTTATCCCAGACTAGTAGACTGGTCATGATCCTACGTCCGTTTCTTTACTAAAGCGTGATACTGAAACCATAAAATTTGTTTAATTCCTAAAATGATTGTTCCTGCATTAGAAAACGTCATTGTCTTCATTTCAGTTCTACTAATGGATAAGTGTCTTAAGTGCTGCTTTTCAACAATAAATCATTTCTACACTAAACTGAGTGCTCCTGCAGCAGCAAAAGCCATTTTTTCTCTCACTACATTGAGGACTGTTACAACATTGAAAGTTAGTTTCTTCAGTAAAAGGTGAATTGTTTGGATATTGGATAGTGGAAAACTAGATGCTTGATAGATCACTATGTATTGTTCATTGCAAAAGACGTGTTGGATAGTTGATAAATGGATGTTGAGTTTTGGATAGTAGAACATTGATAAATGGCTTGCTCACACAGCGTGTTGATGGTATAGTGAGGGTGTGGGATAGTATACTACTGGGTATTGGTCAATATATCTATGTTAAATTCCAATTATACGCCACGGAAACCCTCCCTTGTTAAAGTCCACGTATGCCCCATATTGACCATCATGTTAAAACCTATGAATATTTCTAATATTGCGTTTCCTATAAATCCTACAAATGGCAGCCTAATATTAAATGATCATTGTCACAATAACCGCTGACCATGTTCAACATATGAACGTTCTAACATTACGTTTTACCCGTGTTTATATAAATCCTACAACTGGTGTCCAGATGTTAAATTCCCGTTGGACTCCATATCAACACATAAATTTCAAACATGTGGACAAATGTGCATAATATTAATTTTTGTTCGACTCAGTATCAGCCTATTTTACCAGAATAATCTGTAAATTTCTAAGCGATAAACGGTAATGGAGTCATATTCCAGCGATATATTCCATCTAAATTCTCTATTGTAGAACACAGGATTTTTGCAATATCAATCACACTAGTTAGAGTGATAAACGTCAAACAAAACGGCATGAGAGGAATTCTATACTCCCAGGATTCCTCGAGGATCTAAAAGACAAGGAACATTGTTTTCTCCAACCTTTAAATATGGGTGACACGCATCATTTAATACGGACCAAAGGAAAATTGTAATATACAATACGCTAATAGTTCAGAAGGAAACCTAATTATATTTGTTTCGACAGATTTGCCGCCTGACTTTGTCAGCTTCATTACACTATCATATTGTTCTTGAAATAAACTTTAATCATGTGCTCAATGAACTAATGGAAACATTTTGAATATCTTGTTAACCTGAAATGGGCTGCACTGTGGAATTATCCGTTCCGGAGCTTTCTCTCATTTGACTGTGTTCACTCATTATCCACTAGCATTTAATTATATTTAAACCCATTTTTCTGAATTACTTTTCTGTTAGAATGGGCAAATCATTAATTAAATGAAAAATTACGTATTTGCATTTAAGTTTGCCCCTTTTGCATTAGATCAACCTTTTAAAATAAAAGACTTTGTCTTTTTGAATAGTCAGTAAAACGAGTGAGGAAAGCTTGGGAAATTCTATTTATTTAAAAATATAATCCCTATTTAAAACACGAAACTATAGTGTCGCCTATGGGTTTGTTCAAAAATGTATTCCAGAAATAATTACTGCCTTTTTGTACTCTTCTTATAAAAGAGGAAGAACATTTATTTTTAAAATGTGTTGTTGTTTTAAAATCGGTTTATAGATATGCTGATTCTATATTGTTGCCTGTTGCTTGACATTTCCATATTTATTTAAAACTCTGTGTAGCATGGATAAACATTATGACGTATCAAATAAAATTGACTTTGCATGTAACAGATTCATCGATACAATACATATGTACTCTGTCTGACTTTACAAACAAATATAAACGATACATTTTATATTAAAGGCCGTATAGAGTCAATAAGAAATCTGAACGTTACGTTGCTTTTTTAAGAATAGAATGCGCAAAATCCCAGTGCCTATTGTGTTTCTTGAATTATTAAATAAAATATAATCAGGAGTAAAGGAAAACCATGTATATATATTGATATATTGAGAAGCACCGCATCACTAACAAACACAAGTATCTATTAACCATTGAACGAAGACCATAAATAAAAATAATGTCTGTCTTAATAGCCTCCTATTAATATTACAGGACAGTGGATTTTCCTTCGTTATTCCCCTGAAATACCCTAAATAGGATATTGTCTGGGTCAGTCTTCACATCATAAGAACTAAATCAAGAAATATGGCAATTATTCTTTCCTATCAAGTGGTGATATAATTCTGAGATTTTGCGCAGTTTGGTAATTTTCTAATCCGGTATTGTAATAAACATTGTAATATTATAAAACTCTTATGTAAAATGAATAATAAAGCAAACAATGGTTATGAACGAGTATTCGTTCTGAATTCCATCTTGTATGTTAAAAAACAACAATTTATAATTAGTTGTGTCCTAATGAAAGTGGACTGCGAGGTGACATCATTTTGAGTGGAGTTATAAGGTGTGTCTGCGTGCGTGTGTGTGTGCGTGAGTGTGTGTGTTTGTGTGTGTGTGTGTGATAAATTTTCGGCGTTCAAAACACACCAACCTTTCCACTACGGTTCGCTGTTAGGGAATGACCTCCCGCGGTGTAATTTATTAAGTGTGGATAGATAGAAAGAAGAATACAGATCTCTGAACAAGTATATTGAAGAAATAAACACAACGAGCCCCCTTTCAATGAATAAATATATAATTTAATCAGTTTAACAACAGAATTTTAAAATGAAAAGTAATCAATTACTTGGTTACAAGAAAGAAAAAGGTACTAACAGGTACTCAAATAAAAACAATACAAATTTTCTTTACTGTTACAATTACTTATCAGTAACAGAATTCAATTCTTCATTGCCTACGAGATGTGACCTTTGACTGCAACGATGAATGACATGATCACCTATCTTAGCCGGACATCGAATCTTCGGTTCGTCCCTGCTCTGCCAAATTTTGTCTATTTTTCTGGCCCTGGAGTCTTGCCAGTCGAACCTCGATTTGATGATCGTCTTTAAACCTATTTTTCGGCCCAGAATTCGCTCTATTATTTGGAATTGGTACAGGGATTTCCTGGGAATCCCAGGAACTTCGGAATCTCAGGAAATGTTTAGGAAAGCTGTTTCCTTTAATAAATCAAATGTCTCGCAATAGACAATAGGTCACATTTCCAAGTATATCTATCTTTTTACATTACTTCGGCTCAGAAAACAAAAGGCATAAATTCTATTGCACTCACGTTCACTAATTCCTAAGTTTATATAGACGGTCATTGCCAGTCCAGACTTTAATTCGGGTCACGCTGGTGTCAAATTCCATTAAATTCCACTTCGCGGCTAACAGTCTTGACTTCTTACACTAAACTACCTAGTAGTGTTAAATTACATATGGCATATTCCCTCAAATCTAACTATTCTAAAATAGTTTACGTGACCAATTAAATATTACAAACAAGTATATGGATATACACTCAATACATGTCATACTAGACATAGAGTTAATTCATAAAACTACGGAACATTACCCATCATTTATTAGGCTCATTTCTCGCAAATTCCTAAGCACTCCTATGAATTAAAGATTAAATTGCATGCAATCTTGTCAATTCTTTCAATGAATATTCAATTTCATGCAACCTTGTCAAATCTCCAAATGAATTGATAATTAAAAACTCAAAGAATAAAATGTCATGACTAACATTTCCCTAAAACCCCGCAAAATGAAATCATACATACATGCATCATAACATCAATACATTTGCAAGTAAATCAACAAATGAAATAACATATTAAAATCGGGAAACTAAGGTTGCGTACCTTTGCCGTTTCTTATTCGTCTTCTACGAACCTCACGTGTAGTCTGTCTCCTATCTGAGACAACTATCCGGCCCCTTACTCAATAACGAAAACGTACTTGCTACGTTTTCGAAATCCCATCTAACTTTTCTCAAGAAAGATTGAAGATTGAAGAATGTCTCCAAAGCAAAACCCTTAATTTCTTACAGAGTTACGCCCATAAATCCATATTGTCCAATCAGACTCGACAGTTTCCTAAATCTTCTACGTATAATTTTTTTATTGTCAAGACAGCTAATCATGTCGTAATTAATGTTCCTTTGAACAATCACTTATTGACAAGCTACCCCCTTTAACCGGTTGAATTTTTGGAAAGGGTCTTATGTTATACCCTTGTACCATAGCATATGACTCGGTCAAGTTTCGTCGCGTGGAGCGAATTTACTTTGACGTTCAGAGATGAAATGAAAATAATCAAATAACTATCTCTAGCCATTTCTACTTTAATTAAGTTGACTTTGATACAATTTCTTTAACCAATGCTTCTAAGCGTTTTCAAAATTGGGCACATCACCGCGTGTATGTGTGTGTATTAACATCTGATTTCTGATTAAAAAGCTCGTCATTCAATACTTTCTGAAAAGTCCTTATTCTATCATTCCATCATTCTATCTAAACTGTCTTCATTCCATGCTTTTCTGAAATGTCCTCATTCTATCATTCCATCATTCTATATGAAGTGTCCTCTGTTCATACTTAGCTGAAAGGTTCTCATTCCACACTAATCTGAAAGGTCCTCATTCCACACTTGTCTAAAAGGTCCTCACTCCAGACTTATCTTAAAACAAAAACATGTCAACCATAAAATGTCTAGCCTTCAACTAATAATGTGCTGGCGATATATATGATCATTTTCCTGATATCGACAAATATTTAAAAATTGTATATCGATTATTACTTTTTAATATTTACAGCCAATAAGAAATCAATGATTGACAGATGGCTGCGCGAAATTCAAGACCTCAAAAATGTCAAAATATCTTAAAGTTAGAAGCGGGAAATTTTGATACAGCGAAAAAAAACCCGCTATAGGTTTGATTAATTTCCCTATTGTCTGAGAAAGATGTGCATTTAGATCGCGTTGATGAAGTAGTTTGACTTTTTAAAAACTCTTTATCGACAATACTAAATCACAATATAAAATTATTTTTAGATAGTTTTGTGTCGACAATATGCAAAAGGCCAATTCAGCACGGAGCTTTCAGTAGAAAAACAAACAAGCCTATATTTATCCTATATTGGAGGTTTTGCATTTTTATTTACTGGTCTAATGTATACACCAGCAACTCTGACAGTTTAAAATTAGAATGAACATGTAATGACGAACGAGAAACTGCTGATCTGTACCAAATATCAGGCAAGCAACACGTTATATTATTCATCTTGATGTGGTTGGTGGGAGGTTGTAAACAAAAAGAAAACAGAGCAATAAAAGCAAATGAACAGCGTACAAAACGTTTACAATTATTTTTGTTCAGAATTACAACATTTTAAAAACATCAATGGACGACAAATAGCAACATGTCATTTTCAGTATTAAATGATTAGATTGACAGATCTCTGTATAAACTATCAATTCGACAAGAAATTCAATGAATTTCCTCTAACTTGAAAACATGACATCTTTGATGGCAGTGCAAGGTGCTCTTTCGAAGTTATCATTTGAGAGACAATTTATATGTAACCAAATGCAAACAACGTAGATCCTGATCTGTCGGCGCGTAACGTCACGGCATTTTAGAATATGCGTTTTGTTTTTGTTTTGTTTTCGTTCTACTGATTGGTTGTAACTGCATAAACCGGTATCTGCCAGCACATTATCCGACAGCAGATTGGGATCTACGCAGTTTCGAGTTGGTATCATTCTTGTAAGTTAGTGTATACGGTATATATAGAATCTTGTATTACAATATATGACAAAAATCGATTGTGTAATGTCACCAGCAAACCTGAGAAAGAATATTAATATTTTCACTCTTTGTTAGATATATCAACACACAACACTATCATAAAGAGTTTTAAAGGTAATGTAGTTTCTATGGCTATTCGAGGCTTATTTTCACTTCCTGTATGGAAAAGCACTGAATTGCAAATAAAGATATTTAACATTTAAAAACATATTTCAGTGTGCATATTGAAGATGATACGATACATCTTTCGGCTTTTAACCCCAGATCACGTGATAAGTCAGGAAACCGTGACTTGCTTTAATAACGTTTTCAATAGGAATGAAATTTAGTGCTTAATATCAACTGATTGATTTTATGCATTATTGTTACTTTAAACTGTTTTAATGAGACCTATTAATCATATCACAGCAAATCAATCTACTTTGTCAGAGAGAAACAAGGAAACAATGAAGTGAAACGTTATAAATAGGACGGTTGCATGCAGCAACTCATCAGTATACATACAAATTTACTTTGGCTATATCGGATTGCCGAGGACGATACAACAATAACGTATAATACCAAAAGAACCATTAATGTAGAAATGGATCCTGGAAGGATGCCTAACATAAAAATAGAACAATGATATGGTAATGCACTTTTATTCAGACTGCAGTCTTGCGGAAATATTTGACATGTAATGAGAAAGATAGCTTTGTTGCTATAAAACAAAGGACTGGTCACATCAAAATGGAAGTATGTGTGCGCTATTGTTTATACTAACAATTGTCTGAGTATCTGACACGATAAATGTTTAACATAGCACTTGTCATTGTTTCGTTAGTTTGTATAGGCATGTGGTAATTTGTTACAAATCACTGTGACCTATTTTGCTTCACTAACCCTAGACAAAATGGTATTTGTTACATTCGCCAGCTACCACTTGTTTTTCAATACCACTAATTTGTCAACATTGTTGTATAAAATTTGTTAGTTTGATTGTTAAAACATGCATGAAAATTTTAATTTTACATTGAAATGTAGTTTTTTACATTTAAATGTTTATTTAAAATTCTATTAAAATTTAACACAGGGATATTATATTTCAAATACATTTTCCGATAGAAACTATCTTGCATTAAAATTAACCTTTCGCTGCATTGAAAAATTCCTAGAATTAAGAAAGATAAAGCAAATTTACTTTTGGCTTACCAATAGCACCTGCTTTGAAATTTTAAATACTTCATGATTAAAGTTGAAATATGCGAGTCACTCAAAATTAAAGTTTAATTAAAATTGACAATAAAAAGTTGGCCTTATAGGAATCAGGTAAAAATTATTATTTCTTGTTCGGTACCCATGAATATATATATATATATATATATATATATATATATATATATATATATATATATATATATATATATATATATATATATATATATATATATATATATATATATATATATACATATATATATATATATATATATATATATATATATATATATATATATATATATATATATATATATATCTTACCAATCCATTTTTAAAGGAGTGTTTTCTGTCAAACTGTTATGGTGATAAAAGAGTTAGATATATGTATTATTAGCATTGATTTAAAAGCAATTTTTTATTCTTAGAATACGAGCATTATGCATGCGATTGTTTATGAAATCTATGACCGATTGCAGGTAGCTTTCTTTACAGTCCAGCCTGTCAACAAAAAAAAAACAAAAACAAAAAAAAACAAAAAAAACAAACAAAAAAAACCCAGAATATTCTATAACAATAACTTCGCCGTACTAAGAAACAAAGAGATAGAAAAGAAAAAAATAATTGCGAACTGAGTCCTTTTGGCGTAAAAAATCCTTCAAATCAAAATATGATTTCTCTGTAAATTATTGTGTCAACATACATCTAAGGCAGATCTGTATCTTGCAGAAATAGCCGAGTTGGCTCGAATGCTGATCCTTTGTCATGTTTCTAGGCTGTTAAAGGGACATAAGAAAGGTAATGAAATTGCTCTGGTAACGCTTTACAGCTTTGTATTCTGCATAGGTTTTAAATGATAAAAGAATTTCCCCGGTTTTACCCGATGTTTTACTGGATATTTAAAATAGACATTTTATATATTAGGCGTTGTTAAAATAATCTGACATGTACCTCTCAAAACGTTGCTAGCTTCGCTTGGTAATTTTCTCTACTTGGACTTTAGAATTTAATTGTAAATTTAAAAAAGGAGCCGATAACGTTTACACATTTTATATATTTGGTAATTCATTCATTGGGCTTTCAGAAGCTAATATTGTCTAGACTGGCAAATTTAATTTTCCTTATTTTAATAACTGCTAAAGAAAGTGAGAAATCTTGTATTATCACATATTAAAATACAAGGATATAACTTCTCTTGTAAACATATAGAAATTATAGAAAAAATATTAAAAATGTTCCACGACTTATTTTCTATGTTTGATATTAATGTATATAATAGATGCCTGCTTTAATGTACGCTAAATGTATTAAAACTGATCCATGAAGTTGTTGTGGGGCTTAACGCCATTTTTCCGCACATGATAAGCTATTCATAGCGGCCAGTACTGGTGGAGGAAGAAACCGGTAAAACCGCGGAAAGAACCACCGACCCACGAGAAACTACTGGCAAACTTTCTCACATATCCACATTCGCCGAATCTTAGACTCGAACCCACGCAGACAGAGGTGAGATGGCAGTGATCCATAACGATGTATTCTAGGTGGCTATAAAATCGTTATGATTTTTTAAGTCACGTTTACGGGTTTGTTTTCAATGATAACTAAATCTTCTTATTACCACAAAACAGATGAGGTAACAATTATTTCGGTCAGAATTATCTCTGAGAGATGTTGGAGATTATTTGAAATGTAAATAATGAAGATTAGCAATGAACACACACACAAAAAAACAAGAGAAATTGTATCCATTATTCTCGGGCGGAAATGGCTCTGACATGCGCTGTGTTATATTTCCTTTAATTAAATGACTATACTGGGAAAGGTCTAAGATATTATTTCATTGAAAGTGCTAGGTCTTATATGATGAAAGGGTCTAGAATTTTAAATGATTTATTATTCTGATAAAGGAATCGAGAGCTTGTCTTCTGAACAGAAAATACAAGACTAATGAAGAGCCGCAATGAAACCTTTACAAATAAGCACGACCATAAAGAAATCACCATCGTGCGATGATTTATGTTCTAAAACAACCAGTTTATAAGATCTTCAGTCATCGATGGACGTGAGGGCACAACCAAATTACACTAGAGTAACTGAGAAAAGAGGTCAAAGGTCATCAATATAATATTATCCGTGCTTTCAATATCAAACAGAAAATAATACTCACTACACGCAACCACAGACAGAGACAACACAACACATCTTAAAAGCAAAATGGTAAATAACCGCTGTGAAGGCTACCGCCGTGGATCAGTGACTGGTTTTCTTAGTGAGCTTCTAACAATCGTTTTAACTTGCATATAAAGTGTGTCCAACTGTGATCAACATAGGCTATAATCTGCAGGCGCATTATACGACTTTAGAGCAGGGTCTATACTGTTTGTTCCATTGATAAGGCGAACTAACTGCATGGACCCAGAATTACCGACGCATTAAAAAATAACAAATCTGGGTAAATGCAATTTTTATTTTTGAAACTGACCCAGAGGCAAGTAAAGACAGGATCTTTATGTGAAAAAAGTACATATCCTCAGATTAAGAGTAACCGGCAAGTATTCGTGATGCATGCTGGAATATAATACCTGGCAAAGGGATACACTAATAGGATAATGGAATATAATACCTGGCAAAGGGATACACTCATAGGATAATGGAATATAATACCTGGCAAAGGAATACACTCATAGGATAATGGAATATAATACCTGGCAAAGGGATACACTCATAGGATAATGGAATATAATACCTGGCAAAGGGATACACTCATAGGATAATGAAATATAATACCTGGCAATGGGATACACTTATAGTATAATGGAATATAATACCTGGCAATGGGATACACTTATAGTATAATGGAATATAATACCTGGCAAAGGGATACACTCATAGGATAATGAAATATAATACCTGGCAATGGGATACACTTATAGTATAATGGAATATAATACCTGGCAATGGGATACACTTATAGTATAATGGAATATAATACCTGGCAAAGGGATACACTCATAGGATAATGAAATATAAAACCTGGCAATGGGATACACTTATAGTATAATGGAATATAATACCTGGCAATGGGATACACTTATAGTATAATGGAATATAATACCTGGCAAAGGGATACACTCATAGGATAATGAAATATAATACCTGGCAATGGGATACACTTATAGGATAATAAAATATAATACCTGGCAATGGGATACACTTATAGGATAATGAAATATAATACCTGGCAATGGGATACACTTATAGGATAATGGAATATAATACATGTTAAAGACATACACTTATAAGATACTGGAATATAATACCTGGCAATGGGATACACTTATAGGATAATGGAATATAATATCTGGCAAAGGGATACACTTATAGGATAATGAAATATAATACCTGGCAATAGGATACACTTATAGGATAATGGAATATAATACATGTTAAAGACAAACACTTATAAGATACTCGAATATAATACCTGGCAATGGGATACACTTATAGGATAATTGAATATAATACATGTTAAAAGCATACACTTATAGGATACTGGCAATGAGATACACTTATAGGATAATGGAATATAATACCTGGCAATGGGATACACTTATAGGATAATGAAATATAATACCTGGCAATGGGATACACTTATAGGATAATGGAATATAATACATGTTAAAGACATACACTTATAAGATACTGGAATATAATTCCTGGCAATGGGATACACTTATAGGATAATTGAATATAATACATGTTAAAAGCATACACTTATAGGATACTGGAATATAATACCTGGCAAAGGTTACACTTATAGGATACTGGAATATAATACCTGGCAAAGGATACACTTATAGGATACTGGAATGTAATACCTGGCAAAGGATACACATATAGGATACTGGAGTATAATACCTGGCAAAGGGACACACTTACAGGATACTTTAATATAATACCTAGCAAAGGGATACACTTTCAGGATACTTTAATATAATACCTAGCAATGAGGTACACATAAAGGATACTGGAATATAATACCTGGCAAAGGATACACTTATAGGTTACTGGAATATAATACCTGGCAAAGGATACACATATAGGATACTGGAGTATAATACCTGGCAAAGGGATACACTAACAGGATACTTTAATATAATACCTAGCAAATGGATACACTTTCAGGATACTTTAATAAAATACATAGCATTGAGATACACATATAGAATAATGGAATATAATACCTGGCAAAAGATACACATATAGAATACTGGAATATAATACCTGGCAAAGGGATACACTTATAGGATACTGGAGTATAATACCTGGCAAAGGGATACACTTATAGGATACTTTAATATAATACCTAGCAATGAGATACTCTTATAGGATAATGGAATATAATACCTGGCAAAGGGATACACTTATAAGATACTGGAGTATAATACCTGGAAAAGGCATACACTTATAAGATAATGGAATATAATACATGTTAATAAAGGCATAACCTTATAGGATACTGTATAACAGTGTAAACACCTTATGAAGCTAATGAAATAATTTTCCTTATAGTCTTCAGAAAGATGCAACGATGAAACAAAGACAGAAATACTTTATAACAAGTAATGTTAAATGTGCGAAAGTCATTCATGGAAATGCAAGAGGTAAAAATACCATTTTTGTGTATTTAACTATTTAAAAAATTGAAAATGAGAAATTCACTCAACTGACAGTGGAGTTATTTGGCTCAAAGTTCCAAGAGAAATTAAGTTATAATTGTCAGAGAAATATCTTTTATTTCATGCCTACTCATATTTCAAGGCAAAGTGCAGCAAGGCTTTTTATAACGTTTCCAAAAGATATTCCTGTTGTTAAGAAAGTTTCTTTATTTCATCAGATTTGATAGCATATACTCATGGAACCGCCCCTCCCCTGCCAAATAGTGATATGAATTCGAAATCTATAAAGAACTACCTGGCGAAACTTCGAAACCTTAATTTTCTCCACCATAGAAAGATGTATCCTTGTTACCTAATAATAATAGTAGTTTGTTTATGAATATAAACTGTTGTAAGTTGACATCTCTGTGCGATTGTGTCATGTGATCATCATATAAAATTGCAATTAAGAACCTGTTTCATGAAATTAGTATTGCATCTGTTTGACATCTAAACTTAAAAAAAAATACCTTGAATGCATTGAAGAAGATTTTACTTATAACAGGGCTTGTAATGATATCAGGGCATTTTTAAATCCTCTCATTTTACATAACCACGATAAGCGTTAAGTCTGTAACGCCTTGGCTGAATCTCGATCAAAGTTTCTTGACATTTCGCGCTAATTTTGGACTGGCATCTCTGATGCTGTTGTTGAAAGGTTTCGCATGATCTGTCGATATAATTACATACCTGTAGAGTTTTTGAAGTAAATAAATGCAAGCAACGTTTCACATGATTTAGAAATAAATCTAGAAATAAACTTTAAAATATTTTAACAATTGAAATTTGTTTGTATTTGGGATAACCCTAGATTCTGGGCAGTCATGTGGTATACTGATCTGGAATTTTTAATTCGTAAAGCATGCTTTCTTGCTATTTACAGTACCTACACGAACGAACGAGAGAGAGAGAGATGTATAGAAAAGAAAATATTTAAGTTGAATCTGATTCCATTAGCGCAACTGGCTGAATGCGGGTGGAGTTGACATGTATCGTTATTATTGATAACTGTTATTACGATTTTATGGTCTTTAAATAAGTAATAGAAAAAGCAAAAGCAACAAGTTTTATATAGTTCAACAACTACTTTATTTTCCTAGAGTATAAAGTGAAAATGTAAAGAGAATTTAGGTATTCAAATAAATCCAAATAATCAGGGAATTACTAGCACAATCCTACAGAATCGAATTACTAATAAACATTCAGAGTATTCAAATAATTCTAACGTGATACTGTATGATATGCCTAACTGCGGTAGTATTTAATTATAATTACCAAAACCTGAATTTTAATGATGTCCAACAGCTTTAGTTAAATCACAATATTAATCTCAGTTTTCAATGATTAATTCCATAATTCCCAGTAGATGTTCTTTCCCAAAATTTTGAGCGTTTTGTATTTTCAGATTTAATAAAGAGAGAGAGAGAGAGAGAGAGAGAGAGAGAGAGAGAGAGAGAGAGAGAGAGAGAGAGAGAGAGAGAGAGAGAGAGAGAGAGAGAGAGAGAGAGAGAGAGAGAGAGATTTTAAAGTTATCTTGAAAGTACATCAGCAGCCGCCGTCTTCCCTCGAACGAAAATAAAAGACGAAATAGTGTTATCTGTCAAATGTGATCTGTCAAATGTGTCAGCGATTTAGCAAAGTTTTCTTTCTAGCTGAACATACACAATATGAAGTTATCACCTACAATGCGCAATTATCACCTACAATGCGTAGTTATCACCTAAACAATGGAAGGAGAGACATAACAACGCACGACTTCCTGAATCTAAGAATTAAATTATTTAAATTATTTGTAGAAAAACCTTCTTCCAGGTCAAATGATTTCCACTTTTATCTAAAAGTTAATTAAAGGAAATCGATTTTAATGAGATTATCACATTTTCCGTTCAATAGCTATAAGCAAACTAAAAAACTAATTAAATATAGTCACGATCACTACAAACGCTATTGCATATGCGATATATATCTCAGAAAATGCTAACAAAAATATTTTCACAAGTATTTACCATGATGTATCTAATGACGATTCAAGAAAAAAGTAAATACAGAGACAACAAGAGACAAAAGTAAATAAAGAATGACATTTACGGGTAAAAATTACTTGAAATTAGAAAAATAGTTGCTCTTCCCGAAATATATTTTTTTTTACGGTAGTAGGACCTGACGTTCTCTGATAATAACTTGATCTATATAAACAGTAACCGTGTTTAAAATAATAGCATGTATAGAAAAGAAAATATTTAAGTTGAATTGATTCCATTAGCGCAACTGGCTGAATGCTGGGTGGAGTTGACATGTATCGTTATTTATTGATAACTGTTATTACGATTTTATGGTCTTTAAATAAGTAATAGAAAGAGCAAAAAGCAACAAGTTTTATATAGTTCAACAACTACTTTATTTTCCTAGAGTATAAAGTGAAAATGTAAAGAGAATTTAGGTATTGCAAATTAAATCCAAATAATCAGGGAATTACTAGCACAAGTCCTCATGAATCGAATTCCTAATAAACTTCAGTAGTATTCCAAATAATTTCTAACGCTGATACTGTTGATATGCCTGTAACTGCCGGTAGTATTTAATGTACTAATGTACCAAAGACCTGAATTTTAATGATGTGCCAACAGTCTTTTGTTAAATCACAATAATATAATCCAAGTTTTCATTGTATTAATTCCCAGTAATTCCCAGTAGATGTTTCTTTCCCAAAATATTATTGAGCGTTTTGTATTTTCAGAGATTAATAATCTGAATTAAATAATTTCAGCCAAAATCAAACACTGTGCACAACAAATGAGTCTGCCTCAAGATCGACCAGCAGGAACAAATAACTTTCTAAGTAAACAAGATTATAAAACCCTCTACTTGACACGGGTCATAATTTAGCATTTTCTATATACCCCCCCCCAACTATTACTTATTTGAAAATTCCATTCTAGAAGATTCTGTTACTAAACTATTAATAAAGAACACGGTAAACAAGATAATGTCATTGACTCAGACCAAGATAATCATATTAATATTTAATCCACACTCATCGAGAAAATATTAGCTATGTATTATTTGTTCTTAAAAAAAAACCCAATGATTTTGATTAGGTAGACAATGAACTTGAGTTTGGACAAGGTCAGCAACAAAATACTAGTTGACAGCCACAAAATATAATAAATTTAAAAATAGAAAACTAACCATCGAAATACAAATTCAATCGATATAATACTGTCCAACTGTTATTAACAGGAAAATACAGCCTTGAAGCTTGTTAACACATTCTTGATTCTACTTAAATTCTGAGCTCTTGCAATGACGTATCTTTTCCTGGAAGCCAAGTCCCCAATCCAAGCTAAATATTTTTCCTCAAATTAGTAACTGGAAGCCGAGATTTGAAGTCTTTCAGTGAAAACAAAAATGTTAATTTGACCGCCATTATGATAAGTAATGATTAGTAATGATAAGTAATGATAAGATTTTATAGATGGCTATTGTGAACAACTCAGATGAAAATCATTTTCATTATAACCGATTAAATATATTTATTCATTATAACCGATTCAATATATTTATTCATTATAACCAATTCAATATGTTTATTCATTATAACCCATTCAATGTTTATTCATAAAAACAAACTGTACCCTTTATGTATAGGTAGGTGCCATCTGAGTCAAATGTTGATATTCATTAAGACAATCTATTCTATATATAAAAGTGTTATCTGTGGTTAAAGGTGATAATGTATTGTGTGTGTGTGTGTGTGTGTGTGTGTGTGTGTGTGTGTGTGTGTGTGTTGATGCCTGAGTCTCCAGTGTGGGTGTTTGCTATATCAAGTAATTCATAACAGCAGGATGAGATATAGCAAAGCCTTACTCAGACAAAAGTAGACAATCAATGTCAGCTTACTCTTATTACATTCCAACTGAGACAAATATATGTTGTATGTGAGACGAATGTAATAAAACCATATTGGCAATCAAGGTATATATGCAGCTATATTGGCAATCAAGGTATATATGCAACTATATTGGCAATCAAGGTAGATATGCAACTATATTGGCAATCAAGGTAAATATGCAAATATACTGGCAATCAAGGTAGATATTCAACTATACTGGCAATCAAGGTATGCATGCAACTATACTGTTAAGGTATATATGCAACTATATTGGCAATCAAGGTAGATATGCAACTATATTGGCAATCAAGGTATATATGCAACTATATTGGCAATCAAGGTATATACAACTATATTGGCAATCAAGGTAGATAGGCAACTCTATTGGCAATCAAGGTATATAAACAACTATATTGGCAATCAAGGTATATAAACAACTATATTGGCAATCAAGGTATATAAACAACTATATTGGCAATTAATGCATAGATGCAACTATATTGGCAATCAAGGTATATAAACAACTATATTGGCAATCAAGGTATATATGCAACTATATTTGCAATCAAGGTATATAAACAACTATATTGGCAATCAAGGTATATATGCAACTATATTGGCAATCAAGGTAGATATGCAAATATACTGGCAATCAAGGTAGATATTCAACTATACTGGCAATCAAGGTATATATACAACTATATTGGCAATCAAGGTATATATACAACTATACTGGCAATCAAGGCATATATGCAACTATATTCGCAATCAAGGTATATATGCAACTATATTGGCAATCAAGGTATATACAACTATATTGGCAATCAAGGTATATACAACAATATTCAACCTTCCTTTAAAACAAAAGGCAAAAGTATCAATATTCTTGTTTTAGTCACAGTGTATGCAATAAGTTCTAATGTGTTAATTTTCAGTTACATTTGTCACATAATGCTAATTGTCAAAGACAGTGTGATGTGTGTGGCAAACTTCGATAAACAAAGAAGGATACAAAAATGATATCATTTATTAACCAAATTCATTTTAAATTGTTTCTTGTTTTAATAGTAACCCATACAATACATATATTATAAAGAATAAGCATCCCTCTTGTGCCAGAATTGGTTACAAACTAGAATATAGAAAAGTGAATAATGCATTTACCCTAATAGACCAAGATACTGGCAACTCTCATGATCATCTTGGGAAATTTTTTCATTGTATTTAATCACTACTTTTGAGCAAATGCTGACAAATCAGCATAAAAAATAATTTAAAGCTTAAAGTTATGATTTGTCCCTGATGTTTCTGCAAATAATAGTAAAAATTTTTTAATTTAAGACAGATTTCTAAAATATGTACAAATTGCTAGCTGTCTTGGGCAATCTCCTATTTTTCCTTATAATGTTTTATTTCAAAATCTTCAATATTTGGGAACAAATCCAGCTTTGGAGATTCATTCTTTTTCAGTGAAGTTCAGAAATGCACAATTTTCAAAACAACAATCTGATTAAAATTCTCAAGATTTTGCACAATGGATGCCATGTTGTAAAACTTTGCGAACCTTATTTATGACTTCAAAATGACTTTTCTAATTCTCTGGAAAACAATCACCTGCAGCATTCAAGTTATTAAAGTGAGAATAAGATTTACTAACTTTAAATGCTTTCCTGACTACAATTCCTCAGCACTAGCCATTCATGTTGTATATGAAACATTTATCCTTTACGATTTTAAAGGATTAAATGTCAATGAAGGAATATTCCAGAATAAGCATAGATTTAAAGTTACAAACATATCAATGCCAGTAGAGTAGCTTCCCTTTGTACCAAATAATATGACTGTCAGATCCAAGCATTCCTCTCCCCACCTCCCTCTGGCCAAGATAGATTCTCCTCTCTTTATCCCCTTTGGTAAAGATAAATTCCTCTTCCCACCCCTGTTTGGCCAATAAACATTCCTCTCATGACCCCCCCTTTTGGCCTAGATACAATGCACACACTTCCGACCAAGATTCATTCCTATACCCACCCCCTTTGGCAAAGATAGATTTGCACACACCCTGGCCATGGCATATTTATCTTCCTACTCCATTACACTAAGAAAGGTACCTCTTTCATGCCATTATGTCAAGAAAGAGGAAAAATGCATTGCGGTAAATTCATGAATGGAATACACATAAACGCTAAGGTAGCATATAGATGTTGTATACTAGATTTTAATTGATCATTTTGTTTCTGTGAACATTAGTCACAGCTTTTAAATAATATCCAATGTCCTTTTTCCTTATTAAAGGCCTCAAATTTTATTATGTTGTATAAACATTATAAAAAAAACAAAATCATTTGTGCTATATACAAAACAGTACATTATATAAATATTTCACACATTTATTTTTTATATAAATATTTTACAATTTATAAAAATCAAATTGATACATTATGAAAAAACTAAGTTACATGACCAAATAATTTAATGACTGTGCAGTTTGCACGTAAAAAGTACAATGTAACATACCATATATACTTGATTATAAGACATGTCCAACTACAAACTGTACTGACCCAGACACATTATGTGCAAGCAGATCTGATTATGTGCAGTTTGTTAGAAGTAATTAGTAGAACAAACAATCTACAGCTTGACTTGACTTATAAGCAAGAATAGTCAGTCACTGACAAATGAGTCCATGTGCAGCAACAAAGACCCTGGACTGATGCTGTATTAACAGATCAGAGTGTACACTGATTACTTCTAATAAAATCCAAATTTTCCAGCACACTGGCAGACCTTGATCTATGCAGGTTGCAGTTGGACTCGACTTGTAAGCAAGTACATACTGAATAGAAGCATTGCTGAATTGCCTATTGCAACAAAGAATCAATTCATTACTTTTTTTTATATAATCCACATTATGAAGATACATGCCAACTTCTTATGCCTTTATTACATTTCATGTCACTGTTGTATGATTCCACATTCCTTCACATCACTTAAATCAGATGGAAATGTCTTATGAAAAAGTCAGCTCTGTTGCCGTTTCCATCTACACAACACCTGGCATAAATAAAGCATGTTAACTTCTTGTCTTGACATAAATAATGTTAAGTTCTTTTGTCTTGGCATAAATAAAGCATGTTTACTTATTGTCTTGTTTCACATGAAGTATGTCTCAAAATTAAATGTTAAACAAAATAGTAATTTCACTGTGATTGTACAGATCCCTGGGGCAGTCATACCTTCATAAGCATTGCATCCTATTTTGCATATCATAATAACAATGAAATGTTCACTTGGAAAAAAGGCTGAGCTGAATAAGTGGAATAACTTCAAGTGTTGTAAGGTCAGCAAGCACTGCCTAAAAAAAAATAAATAAAAAATGCTATGAACAAGAAAGATTAACATTCTGCATTTATTCACAAATGATACAATATATATTCACATGACATACAATAAACTCAAATCTGACATACCATATATGCTCACATGACATACCATATATACTCACATGACATACCATATATACTCACATGACATACCATATATGCTCACATGACCTACCATATATGCTTACATGACATACTATATATACTCAAAAGACATATTATATATACTCACATCTGACATACCATATATGCTCACATGACATACCATATATATTCAATTGACATACTGTATAAGCTCACATAGGTGGTGCTCACCAGTTATTATGTACTTTTGAGAGAATAATGCATGTAAGGTGAAGATATTTGTATTTAAAACATGCACAGTTGAGAGAATGTTGGCATACTTCTATGCTACTTTCATATTATGTGGCTGACATTTCTTTTGATATTGTACTTTTAGAAATTGTAAATGATCGTAGCACACTGCTAATTAAAAAGAATGCTCCCTTGTGTTCAAAAAAAAAAAAACCAAACCGGATTTGTCTAAAGTTCACTATCCTTGGCAGCGATTAAAATAGGGAAAATGAATTTTGCCAGACTAGAAAATACCAGCTTCTGAAAGTGCAATGAATAAATTACCAAATATATAAAATGTAAAAAAGTTATCAGCTCTTTTTTTACAATTTACCTCTGAAGTTGGGAAGTGAAACTGTGCAAGTGGAGCTGGAACTTTTTTGAAAGGTGCATATCTGGAGTAAGGCAAAGCTGTATACTCTATAACCAATATTACACTCATCAATCATATGGCAAAAATAAAGGGAATTATTTAAATATTCATTGGAATTACTCATATTCTCATTCATTATTGGATTTGTACATACTACTAAATTATTCAATGACACTCTGGACTACATCACTGTGGCAGTCAGGACTTATTCGTAACATTCTATACTTTTGGACTTGGAGAGGACACTGGGCAGTTAGGGTTTTTTGGGATTTAATTGACAATACAGTAAAAATTTTCACTTTGTAAATTAGAAAAACAATTACACCCGATTTTACTTGAATTGTTTCTTTTGCGTTTTTCTCTTACTTATTTTAAAATCTAGAGTCATAACACATTTGAACAGTTTGGTTAATGTTAACCTTGCAATATCTTAGTCCAGGTCACTTGGATGCTTGTTGATTACAGTGAGCGCTGAAGAGCTTTTAGTGTTAGGCAAATTAATCAGTTTGAAAAATAGAGCTGTTTCATAATATTCTGACATTTGTTTAGTAAATGCAGTTGTTTCAATGGTATTCATCTCTTTTAAAATAATAGTCTTATCAAGTATCCCAGCATGCATTTGAATGATGCTAGCCATCCCAGCATGCATTTGAATGATGCTAGCCAAGACTACCATGATGTGTCCAAATTCATGGTCAGGTGTTAAATGTCAGCCATTTACTTATGGTGAAAATGGAAATGATTGTGTTTGAAAAGATATAGTGAAGGTTGTTTTAAAAGTTCAAAATATTTGCAAGAATTTATTCATTTTTTATTCAATTTAAGCAAAATACTTTAATTTAGTTCAATGTAGATAGTGGTACCTGCCTGAGAGTGTCCAAGAGAAAATTATAACATACTACAATGTCAAATGTCAAAAAGTGTTCTTCATGTTGCACTGTATCAATCTTACCAGTCTCAAAATTAAGCATGGTAAACGTTACAGCAGCATACATATGGTAATATAGCTGACTACACTTTCCACCAGGGTAATTCCAAAACTGATCACTATCTGAAGTAACCCTAATTTATCTTGTGTCACATATGAACCTTATGTTCTCACTCACAAGTTAGATCCAACTGCCAAGACAAAGATCTACCACAGCATAATGCACCAGCAGGTGTGGGTCTATGCAGTCTGTTAGGATTACTTAGCAGAACAAACAACACAGACATCATGGTCCTAATGTACAATAGTATAAATGGTATACTGTATCTTACATAAAGCCTGCCCTTTCAATACATGCTTATTTTCTCAGAATGTTGGCTCCAAATTTTGCATGGCATGTGTTTGACAAACTGTATGTGACAGTCTAGATTTATTAGGTTAGTGATGTTGCTGTAACTTTCCATTTCAAATTAAACTAAATTTTTATTTATTTTTTGTTTATTTTATTTTAGAAACAGGTCTTACAGATGGCACTAGCTTTAAATTTGTTTGGCCTTACTGTACAATTTTTGCATTCTTTCTTAGTGTATAATATTGTAGCCTTTCTTAGTGTACGTTATTTTGGCCTTTCTTACGGTACAATATTGTGGTCTTTCTTACTGTACAATATTGTGGTCTTTCTTACTGTACAATATTGTGGCCTTTCTTACTGTATAATATTGTGGTCTTTCTTACTGTATAATATTGTGTTCTTTCTTACTGTATAATATTGTGGTCTTTCTTACTGTACAATATTGTAGTCTTTCTTACAGTACAATATTGTGGCCTTTCTTACTGTACAATATTTTGTATCCCAACATAATGAAAGATTTTATTGTTGGTGCTGTTCTTGTTTTGGGGGTTAATACCAATTCTCGGCACAAGATAGGCTGGCCAGTGTAACTGGTAGAGGAAGAACCCAGAAATGCCTCAGAAAATCCACAGACCTATGGGAAGCTACTGACAAACTTTCTCACATACTCACACTGCTCAGCATGTGAGCCAAACCCATGTGGACAGGGGTATGAGATGACTGTCACAGATCAGTAAAGGCAAGTCCTTTAGACTGCTCAGACAAACAGGGTCTCAAACAGTTTATCTCTTGAAGAATCAATTGTTAATAAACCTTCAAAATGGTATTGGAGCTTTGCAATATTTAATAAACCCTAGTACTCACACTGGAGTATTTTGAAATTGTTAATAAACCCTAGTACTCATATTGGAATATTTGACATTGGTAATAAACCCTACTTCTGGTAAAATGGAGCATTTTAAATTACTAATATACTCTAATTTTTGGTATTGGACAATTTCAAATGTAATGTGGAAAAAGAACATTGTGACCTGTAGCCTGAAAAATGTAAACAAGTACAATTGTTAATTCTCAACAAAATAAAAGTGAATTTGAAATTTTGCACTTTTGTGTTTTTAATATCTCTAAAGATATAGAAGAAAAACACATTAACATGTCTACTTGTCATTAAGATCAATATTTTGTTTGCAAAATGTCAAAATCAGGGCTTATAATTCACATGCCTATTGAATGTATCACAGAAAACATAAAACTGCAAATAAAGCTACTTGACATTTTGATGAACAAAGACAAACACTGTCTTCTATTCGACCTTGCACAATAAACTTTAAAGGTCAAGGCAAAACTGTCAAAATAATAAATATTAACAAAACTGATAAAAATTATGTTTATCAATGAAATTATCTGTAAAAACACCAAAAATAATCTTTCTTGGAAAAGACAGGCAATTAAGTTAAGAGCTATAAAATCCAGAATAATGGGAAACTAAACTAATCATCAACACAATGTGCTATACATTCTTGTATATAACATGTACTCATTACCAGCTGTGTGGATGACACCAGCTGGCACATTATACACTTGCATATAACATGTACCCATTGTCACCTGTGTTGGATGAGACCTACTGGTACATTATACACTTGTACATAACATGTACCCATTGTCATCTGTGTTGGATGAAACCTACTGGTATATTATACACTGGTACATAACATGTATCCATTATCATCTGTGTTGGATGAAACCTACTGGTACATTATACACTTGTATATAACATGTACCCATTGTCATCTGTGTGGAAAACCAGAAGGCACATTATACACTTGCATATAACATGTACCCATCGTTATCTGTGTGGAAAACCAACTGGCACATTATATACTTGCATATAATATGTATCCATTGTCATCTGTGTGGAAGACATGCTGGCTCATTATACACTTGTATATAACATGTACTCATTGTCATCTGTGTGGAAGACATGCTGGCTCATTATACACTTGTATATAACATGTACCTAATGTCATCTATGTGGAAGACATGCTGGCTCATTATACACTTGTATATAACATGTACACATTGTCATCTGTGTGGAAGACACACTGGCACATAATACACTTGTATATAACATGTACCTAATGTCATCTTTGTGGAAGACACACTGGCACATTATACACTTGTATATAACATGTACCTAATGACATCTGTGTGGAAGACATGCTGGCACATTATACACTTGCATATAACATGTATTCATTGTCATCTATGTGGAAGACATGCTGGGACATTATACACTTGTATATAACATGTACCCATTGGCATCTGCATGGAAAACCAGATGGCACATTATACACTTGCATATAACATGTACCCATTGTCATCTGTTGTTGTTGTTGTTGTTGTTGTGCTTAACGCCATTTTTCAGCACACGATAGGCTATTCATGGCGGCCAGTATTAATGGTGGAGGAAGAAAAGAAAGAACCACCGACCCACGAGAAGCTACTGGCAAGCTTTCTCACATATCCACATTCTCCGAATCCTAGACTCGAACCCACGAAGACAGAGGTGAGATGGCAGTGATCCGTAACGGACATCGCTTTAGACCACTCAGCCCCTATTGTCATCTGTGTGGAAGACATGCTGGACATTATACACTTCTATATAACATGTATTCATTGTCATCTATGTGGAAGACATGCTGGGACATTATACACTTGTATATAACATGTACCCATTGTCATATGTGTGGAAGACATGCTGGCACATCATACACTTGTATATAACATGTACCTAATGTCATCTGTGTGGAAGACATGCTGGCACATCATACACTTGTATATAACATGTAGCTAATGTCATTTGTGTGGAAGACATGCTGGGACATTATACACTTGTATATAACATAAATTCATTGTCATCTATGTGGAAGACATGCTGACACATTATACACTTGTACATAACATGTACCCATTGTCATATGTGTGGAAGACATGCTGGCACATTATACACTTGTATATAACATGTACCTAATGTCATCTGTGTGAAAGACACACTGGAACTTTATAAACTTGTATATAACATATATCCATTGTCATCTGTGTGGAAGACACACTGGCACATTATACACTTGTTCAAAATATGATTTCAAAGTGAACAGACTAAGCTGGTATATTTGCAGGTTACTGCATTTGTATGGAAAATATGAATGAGTTTTTTTGGATGGATATACTGTATGGGGTGCAGTGTATCCATCCGACAAAACGAGTTCATATGTTCTCATACAAATGCAATAACCTTTTTATTATATGCTCAATTTCTTATTCTACCCAAGGCTTAAATATATAAACTAAAATGCACTACAAGAAACAAAGTAACTGAATATATGTCGTATTCCAAACTAAATGCATAAGCATTGATGCATCATTACACAACAACATTATTAATGCACATGTAACTCTGCCCAGATAAATTTGAAGTTGGTTGCATGCTAGGTGTAAGTTTCGAAAGAAAATGGTGTTTGAACTATTTAAAATTGAAATCTGGAGTCATATTATGAATGAATACGCATTGCAACAACTTTTCCATTTGATTTGGAATGAATAAATTTTGGTATATTTGTTGATTCAATGCAATTTTATGATTATGGTCTGGATTTCAGCAGTGTCAGTGCCAATTCTACATGAAATACATTGTATTGAAGCAGTGATGCAGATATGTCTTGACATGGGCATGTGTGTTTCTGTTCTGTCATTGAATGATTCAAATCATAATGTGGGAAAAATATGAATTATTGAAAAGATGCTGTGGAATTTAATGTTTATTTCATTTTGAGTGCAGTAAGGAGGATGTAAATGCACATCTAATAAACTTGAAATAACAGTGCAATTTTGAAATGTGGGATCAACCTTGAGAACCCATGACATGGCACATGTAATTTAAGGTGTAAATTTGCATGTATACTTTTGCCATTTTTATTACCAGCTAAGAAGAAAGTTTATGTCTTATAATTTACATGTTATTTGTAAAGACCCTGTCTGGCATCTATAGCTAGCCTAAATCTGAAACAGTGTATCAAAAAAGTTAGTGCAGAATGTACCAAAGCAGCCAGTTTGTGGCAGTCCACTAAACGTCTGCTTTAATTCATTCAGAAACAAATTGTTTGTTTAAAATAAAAAGTAGTTCCTTTATTCACGCAAATGAGGTATGAAGTCAGCGCAGGGTTCAGTATCACAAAATATTGCACAATTCTGACAATGTAAAGATAATGCAGAAAAAAAAGAAATGCCATTACAGACAATTTGCATATTCTGTGAGAGAACTAAAGAAATGGTTTAGTGGGGATCTGAGAATCTTATTACTAATTTGGGTATAAGCCTTCTATGTAACCCTCTGACTTTGAACCCATGTACTAACACATTTTAAAAAGCATGATTTCAAAGCTCAAACTTACTGAACCCCTCATGCTCATACAAAAAAACAAAAACATGCATTTACCAAATTGCTTGAGGTGAGTGTCATTCCAAAAAACATGAAAAATACATTATATTTCTATTGCCATTTCTCATGTCCAGCCATCCCAAACTTGTGGCATTATAAGCAATTGTTGAAACAGCATCAATGATGACTAAACATTTGGTTTGCTCACCCACAATGGAAAATACCCATATGAATATAAGAACAAATGGAAAAGTTTTTTTAACTCATTGAGTGATGTCCCATGAAGGCATTGCTGCTATAATAATAATAATAATAATAATAATAATAATAATAATAATAATAATAATAATAATAATAATAATAATAATTACTTTATTTAAAGTGGGTAACACAATTAGCTAACAAATAAAATATCTTGAGGCCCTCATACAACGGAATTTATTTATTTTACCTGCATCTCTGAAGTCACTGGATATACTGGGTTTGGAAGAAGGAAATAGAGTGAGCATTTCTAATTTCAACTGGAATACTGTTCCAGAGCAAAGTTCCAAAGTATCAAAAACTTTTTTTAATAACTCCTTATTTAGTTTGGGAATTTTATATTGTTTGTTAGATGTGGATCGCAGGTGGGGAGTATTGCCAGGTAGCCTATACTGGAATAGCGATTGTAAATATTTAGGAGCACTATTATTGTATATCTTGTTAATTAATTTGGCTTTTTTCAAATGTATTCAGTCTTTAATAGGTAATATTTTTAATTTAACAGCTAAATTATCCTTCATGAATGCAAACAATGTCAGGTACACATCTGGTTGTCAAAACCTTGGTCACTACCACCTGCCTATACATAGCTTTCCTAAAAAGAACCAGCATGCTACAAGTTGCAATGTGATTCAATGACAGCTTTAAAAGCACTGCTGCAGATCAGATTCCAAATCTTGGATCACAGGTGTTTTAATTCATTTAAGATTTACTATGGTGATTAGTGCCTCAGCAGTTCCAGTTGCCCTCCCATCCACAACAATGATGCTAATGTGCAAGTCATTCAAATAGCAATTTGCTCAACAGCATTAACACAAGACAATACTGATTAATGATTTCAAATCTTGGAAGGAGATTCCTGTTAGTGGAAGGTATTAGATGAAACCTGTAATGTATAAATGATGGCTAAATTACATGATGATGCCAATTCCATATTTGACATTGATGTGTTGGTAGATTGAAGCTTTTCAGCTTCATTCCTACTCAGCAAGGGAACCTAATTAATCAGGCCTAGCAGAATTACAAGTGCAGGATTATGTCTCTGTATTGCCTCCCATGTGATGCAAATGAACATGCAGATTGTAACCAGTATTTTTCACATCAACTTATCCACTCTGCTTTTGTATGCCTACCAGACCTGGCAACATCACTATGCCAATTTCAAACATGAATTTGAACTTTGGATTTGTACAGCACTGAGGACAACTTCACAGGAACTCATTTCATTTTTATGTGTGATTTCTCTCAGACACACATTCTGAATTTGCAGAGATATTTGCAAGGCTATTTAACCTGAAAAGACCACAAGGATACAATTTGGCATGGCACTAAGACAGCTAACTGAGTTGTTGAAATTTATATTGTGGATACCTGTGATAACTTCCTCACTGATCACTTAATCATGTACATTGTTTTTAAGGGGTTTGTTGGAATATCAATTATGTTGATTCTTGCACTCACCACAGACTCAATACAAAGCAACATTTGATAGTTTTCAACACAAATAAGTACATCTGTTATATATATTAAATTTAATTGTTTGTCTGTTAGTTTTAAATTTTTTTTATTTCATTAGATGTTATTATAATGTAACAATGTTTGCTGGACTTGACCTTGTCCAAAACTGAGTTCATTTATACTTGACCTGATTGACTTTTTCTTTTTTTTATTTCATTTATGAAAACAACTAATAATAGCTTCATTATTCTCTATGTGTATGAGCTTATTGCCATGATTATTATTCACATAAACAAGAAGGCATAAATATGTTGATCAGGGTCTGGGTTTTGTAGGCTATTGTGTTGTAAATGAACAGGTTAATAAGATCATACTAGAAGTTTATTTTATTTTCATTCAGTAATGGATATTTTTAGAATAGGCTAATTGTGACCTGAGGTCAAGCAGAGAATTATATTATCTTGTGACTGTGAGGATTTTACCAGTTATGCTTTAACATCTAGCACTTTAAGATGTTTTATGTTGTGACCAGTTTGGGCTGAAAGTGATTATTTTCTCTGGAAATACAAAAATGCTCTATATAATTCTTGGATAAAGATATTCATTGGTATTTATACTGAATTCAACCTGGAATAATATTTCTGTGAAAGAAGAGACTGTTGACACATCAGTATCTTGCATGCCATTACAGACAAGTCATCGACTTCAATTTTGGAGTCTTTAGGACTTGAACTGAATTTTAATCAGGACTTTTTATTACTAAGACTTATGTCTTTATTTCTTGGATTTTTTTATTTAATTCACATTTAAATTTAATTTAAATTTTTTTATTTAATTCTTTTTTCTCATTCTTCACTTTGTATGCTAGGGAAATAAATTATTTGTTAAATTTTACAAAGTTTGCTGACTTCACTAGTTTCTGTTACTTATTTAAGAGCATAGACTTGTAACAATAGTGCTGATTCAAATGTACAGTCTAAAAAATGTAAATGTAAATATGTAAAAAGTATAATTTCTTAAAATAAAAGGTCAACATTTGTTATGACAAACTGCATTCCCATTCTTAGACTGTCTCTGGTTGTACATCATCATGAAGTTGTTAACTAGCTTTGTATAAAAACACTTGTATATTTCATATCATTGTGCAATTCAATACAAAATTAGTGCATACAGCTATGGTATGCACTCTGGCCAACATTCACTTTATGGTTGGTACACAGTGATACACTCAATGTTACCTCATGTGCACTATTTCTTCTATACTAGGTTCTCCAAGAATTGGTTGATGTTTCAAAACATTAAGAACACAAATTGATAGCATTAGTAGCCAATTTAATAAAATTAAAATAACTTTGATCATGGGTTCCTTTTTGTTATGAGTTTCCGATGTAAAATACCTTCAAACACTGGGTTTTATCTTTTGAATTGCATGTTACAACTGCTAGAAAGGAACTGAGAGTTTCAAATCTACCTACTATACTTAAGGATCTGAAATTTAAGACAATTATTTCCTATTTAGTCTTCTTTGATGGAACTGTAATTAAAGTAATTGGTCTTTAAATTTAAAAAAAAAATTTAAAATTCAAAGTAATTTTATCTAAATTTCCACATTTTTTAAGGATCAACAGAATATACTTTATCTCCAACTCTGTAATCAGAGTGATTGATGTTGTACCATATTAAAGGATGACTAAGATTGACAGGTAATTGACAACCTGATCTAAAATGAAACTGCTGATGAAAAACAAATAATAAACAAGTTATAAAAAGCAAATTAATCAACATGATGTAATTTAAAAACTGTCAATTCAAAATCTGCATAGATAAAGGTTTGAATTTTTGTATAATCCTATTAAATACAAATGTGAAATTCTCCCTACAGACAGAAAAACTGTTTACTGTTTCCTTTTGCATCATCGAATTTGGCTGAATAATGGATACTCTTCTGCTGCCTCTAAAGTTTTGCCAGAAAGAAGGAAGTAAACTATTATGTGAAAGTAAAATTAATGAAACATTGGCTAAGAAATGCCAAGTACTTAGATTAATAACATACCAGTATCATTATCAAATGAATTTGATTGACATACATATGCCCAAAATATCAATTTCCAAAAAAACAGAAAATTAATTTGCTTTTAGCTATGTACACATCCTATTTTAGGTCCAAGCCAATCTTACATTTCAATCATTCGCTATACATTAATTCCAGGGACACAAAAAATAATGGAATGCATTAATGAATATGTTGAGTTTGGCGTTTAATGGCAATGCAATGGAAATACATTATTTAGTGCTGACGCAATTGCCCAAGGACGTACAAAAAAAACCTGATCCAGACTAGTCTGATGGTAGGATTTGAACCCACACTCATTTTGTTACAATCTGACATGTTAGCAACTTTGCCACTGCAGCTCTTAATGAATAATGTGTTGAATTTACTAACAATTATTTCAAGGTTTTATGATGTCTGAACAAAATCTGGATTAAAATACTATATATAAATATCAGCATTTAATGTACTAATGTCAGGACTAATGTACAAATGTCAGCATTTCATATACAAACATCAGCATTTATTGTACTAATGTCAGGACTAATGTGCAAATGCCTACATTTAGTGATCAGATGTCAAGACTGATGTACAAATGTCAGCATTTAATGTACTCATATCAGGAGTGGTGTGTGTGTGTATGTGTGTGTGTGTGTGTGTGTGTGTGTGTGTGTTATCTGGATTTTTAATATGGCTTGCAATGTGGCAGTTTGTACTAATGTCTAGCACTGAGGCCTCATGCCACAGACATGTAGCATAATGTCCAACCCGGTCAAATTATCCTGACTCCAGGCCAACAAGTCATAACACTAACCTCTCAATGCTGAGTGCCATGTGGGGCAGCTGTTAGTACCATTTTACAAGTCTTTGGTATCACTCAGCTGGGGTTTGAACCTGTGACCTCCCGCATTTGAGGCAGATGCTCTAACCATTTAGGCCACCATAGCAGTAATCAGGAGTGATGTAAAATGTCAGTATCTAATATCATCAAACATCAAATAAAGGCATTTAAACCAATACAAAAATGTAGGTTAAAGATGGCAAGGGAAAATCCAAACTATTTTGGAAATGAAATCAGAATGATATCAAACATTCATTGAACAGGTTTTTAAACTTAATAATAGCATTGAAATGGATGAATTCATTCTTACTCTTTTTAAATACATTTTGTTTCACTAGTAGTTATCTTTTTTTTGTCAAAATTGAAATTTTCAACTGAGAAAAAAATTCAAAATGATTTTTTTTTGCCAGATTGGGAATCACCATACTTGAGTTCATTATAAAGGAAATGAATGTTTTCACATTAACATACTGGCTAATGAAACTCATACTGTCTTCTTTAAATAAGAAAGGCAGTCATACAGGTGATTAAAGAAAGTCATACTGATGAATAAAGGCAATCATACTTGCGGTTAAAGGCAGTCATTCTGGTGATTAAAAGAAGTCATATTGGTTATTAAAGGCAGTCATACTGGTGATTCAAGGCAGTCATATTGGTTATTAAAGACAGTCATACTGGCAATTCAAGGCTGTCATTTTGGTGATTAAAGGCAGTCATACTGGTGATTAAAGGCAATCATATTGGTTATTTAAGGTAGTCATACTGCTGATTCAAGGCAGTCATACTGGCAATTCAAGGCAGTCATATTGGTTATTAAATGCAGTCATACTGGTGATTCAAGGCAGTCATACTGGTGATTAAAGGCAGTCATACTGGTGATTAAAGGCAATCATCTTGGTTATTAAAGGATGTCATCCTGGTGATTCAAGGCAGTCATATTGGTTATTTAAGGCAGTCATACTGGTGATTCAAGGCAGTTATATTGGTTTTCAAAGGCAGTCATACTGGTGTTTAAAGGCTGTCATTTTGGTGATTAAAGGCAGTCATACTGGGGATTAAAGGCAATCATCTTGGTTATTAAAGACTGTCATACTGGTGATTCAAGGCTGTCATTTTGGTGATTAAAGGCAGTCATACTGGTGATTCAAGGCTGTCATTTTGGTGATTAAAGGCAGTCATACTCTTGATTCAAGGCAGTCATTTTGGTGATTAAAGGCAGTTATATTGGTGATTAAAGGCAGTCATACTGGTGATTAAAGGCAATCATCTTGGTTATTAAAGGCAGTCATACTGGTAATTCAAGGCAGTTATATTGTTATTAAAGGCAGTTATACTGGCAATTCAAGTCAGTCATTATAATGATTAAAGGCAGTCATAATGGCCATTCAAGACAGTTATATTGGTTATTAAAGGCAGTCATACTGGTGATTCAAGGCAGTCATATTGGTTATTTAAGGCAGTCATACTGGTGATTCAAGGCAGTTATATTGGTTTTCAAAGGCAGTCATACTGGTGTTTAAAGGCTGTCATTTTGGTGATTAAAGGCAGTTATACTGGTGATTCAAGGCAGTCATATTGGTTATTAAAGTCAGTCATACTGGTGATTCAAGGCTGTCATATTGGTGATTAAAGAGTCATACTGTTGATTCAAGGCAGTGATATTGGTTATTAAAGGCAGTCATACTGTTGATTCAAGGCAGTCATACTGTCAATTCAAGGCAGTTATTTTGGTGATTAAAGACAGTCATACTGGTGATTCAAGGCAGTCATATTGGTTATTAAAGGCAGTCATACTGGCAATTCAAGGCAGTCATTTTGGTGATTAAAGACAGTCATACTGTTGATTCAAGGCAGTGACATTGGTTATTAAAGGCAGTCATACTGGCAATTAAAGGCAGTCATTTTGGTGATTACAGGCAGTCATACTGGTGATTCAAGGCAGTCATATTGGTTATTAAAGGCAGTCATACTGGTGATTCAAGGCTGTCATATTGGTTATTTAAGGCAGTCATACTGGTGATTCAAGGCAGTGATACTGGTAATTCAAGGCAGTCATTTTGGTGATTAAAAGCAGTCATACTTGTGATTAAAGGCAGTCATACTGGTTATTAAAGTCAGTCATACTGGTGATTGAAGGTAGTCATATTGTTTATTAAAGGCAGTCATACTGGTGATTCAAGGCAGTCATAATGGTGATTGAAGGCGGTCATTTTGGTGATTAAAGGCAGTCATACTGGTGATTGAAGGCAGTCATATTGGTTATTAAAGGCAGTCATACTGGTGATTCAAGGCAGTCATATTGGTTATTAAAGGCAGTCATACTGGCAATTCAAGGCTGTCATTTTGGTGATTAAAGGCAGTCATACTGGGGATTCAATGCAGTCATATTGGTTATAAAAGGCAGTCATAATGGTGATTCAAGGCTGTCATATTGGTTTTTTAAGGCAGTCATACTGGTGATTAAAGGCAGTCATACTGGTTATTAAAGTCAGTCATACTGGTGATTCAAGGAAGTCATATTGTTTATTAAAGGCAGTCATACTTGTGATTCAAGGCAGTCATACTGGCGACTCAAGGCCGTCATTTTGGTGATTCAAGGCAGTCATACTGTTGATTCAAGGTGGTCATTTTGGTGATTAAAGACAGTCACACTGGTGATTAAAGGCAGTCATACTGGTGATTAAAGGCAGTCATACTGGCAATTCAAGGCAGTCATTTTGGTTATTAAAGGCAGTCATACTGGTGATTAAAGGCAGTCATACTGTTTATTAAAGTCAGTCATACTGGTGATTCAAGGCAGTCATATTGGTTGTTAAAGGCAGTCATATTGGCAATTCAAGGCAGTCATTTTGGTAATTAAAGGCAGTCATATTGGTGATTCAAGGCTGTCATATTGGTCATTAAAGGCAGTCATACTGGCAATTCAAGGTGGTCATTTTGGTGATTAAAGGCAGTCATATTGGTTATTAAAGGCAGTCATACTGGTTATTCAAGGCTGTCATTTTGGTGATTAAAGGCAGTCATACTGGTGATTCAAGGCTGTCATTTTGGTGATTAAAGGCAGTCATACTGGTGATTCAAGGCAGTCATATTGGTTGTTAAAGGCAGTCATACTGTTGATTCAAGGCTGTCATTTTGTTGATTAATGGCAGTCATACTGGTGATTCAAGGCAGTCATACTGGTTATTAAAGGCAGTCATACTGGTGATTCAAGGCAGTCATATTGGTTATTTAAGGCAGTCATACTGGTGATTCAAGTTGGTCATTTTGGTGATTAAAGGCAGTCATACTGGCAATTCAAGACAGTCATTTTGGTGATTAAAGGCAGTCATACTGGTGATTAAAGGCAGTCATACTGGCGATTCAAGGCAGTCATATTGGTTATTAAAGGCAGTCATACTGGCAATTCAAGGCAGTCATTTTGGTGATTAAGAGCAGTTATATTTTTCATTCAAGAGAGTAGTACTTGTGATTAAAAGTAGTCATACAGGTGATTAAGAGCAGTCATACTCGGTTTTCAAGGCAGTGGTACTGGTGATTAAAAGCAGCCATACAAACAATAAAAAGCAGTTACATTGGTGATTCAAGGCAATTATTTTGGTGATTAAAGACAGTAATACTGATGATTAAAGTCAATCATACTGGTGATTAAAAGAAAATATATTGGTTATTGTAGGCAGCCATACAAACAATTAAAAGCAGTTATGCTGGTGGTTAAAGGCAGTCATACTGGTGATTAAAGGCAGTCATATTGGTTATTAAAGGCATTCATACTGGTGATTCAAGGCAGTCATCTTGGTTATTTAAGGCAGTCATACTGGTGATTCAAGGCTGTCATACTGGTTATTAAAGGCAGTCAAACTGGCAATTCAAGGCAGTCATTTTGGTGATTAAAGGCAATCATACTGGCAATTCAAGGCAGTCATTTTGGTGATTAAAGGCAGTCATAATGGTGATTAAAGGAAGATATATTGGTTATTGTAGGCAGTCATACAGTTGATTAAAGGCAATCATATTGGTAATTAAAGGCAATCATTGGTAATTAAAGGCAATCATTGGGGATTAAAGGCAATCATATTGGGGGATTAAAGGCAATCATATTGGGGATTAAAGGAAAAATAATTCTCTTAAATATTAAGAGATATGAATCAAATTAGGTATCCTACTTCATAATGATGAAAACTTGGGCTCAATTGTCACCATTCTGTTTCATCAAATAAAGTTACAGCTTCTGAATATCAGACCCACTTTTTTTGTTTCCACACAATAAATCTCTTGATTATCAGACCCTGTTTCCAGACAATAAACCTCTTGATAATCACACTGTCTGACCTTTGTTTCTGTACAAAAATTCTCTTATCAGACCGATCACTTAAAAAAATGGTATTGAACTTGACAGAGTTCAATTGTCAATGTTCTGTATCATTTAACAGAGTAATAGCTGTTGATTGTTTGCCCATCACACAGAACTTTCCACATAATTCCTTTAATTATTACTGGATTTAACCCAAACTGTGTAGGCATCATTTTTATTGATGAAGCTAATGAAAAGTAGTGGACATCAGTTGCTAAAATTTGCTTGTTGTCTTTTAACAGCTAACAAGTTAACAATAATGCGCGGCTAAAGAGTAAATTATTATAATTTGAAATGAGAGTGATGGAATGGCAGGGGAAGTGAGAGGAATTCAAAGACTGGGAAACCTTAGATAAAATTAAAGAGATGTATCAAATCCATATTCAACTATTTTCACTACTCAAAAACCAAAAGAAAACCAAACTTATGCCTGATGGGTTAAAATTAAAATTGATAACTGATGCAGAAATTGATACTGTTGATGAAGATCAAATAACAGGGCAAGAGATAATATAAATATTAATCATCATAATATTTAACATGATGGATCAACTTTTGAATTTACTTGTCAGTTTTCTTTGCAATTCCTAAAATTTCCTGACTAACAGATATATGAAACTTTAACTTCAAAAACCTATTTAAGGAGTAAAGCAGATTTAATGTAAATAATGTGATGTGGATGATTTATGAGTAAGTGCCTACTGGTTCTGCCCAAGTGGTACAGATCATGTAGGCATTCAGAGCTTCCTATGTCAGCAATGAGTGTCATTTATTATAAATATTTAAATGGCAATTATTCATTTTATTTGGATTCTCATACATCCATATTCATTTTGAAGGTCATTATTTATATGTCCCTCCAAAAACATACAGCAAAATCAATATTAAATTTTGAGGACATTTTAGGATGAGGTTAAACTAAAGGTGTGATCCAGTACCAACCAGGCTGAACGTCATGTGCTGTGATATCATGATGAAAGACAGCACATGTTGGAAACAAAGCCATACTACCCTGTTATTTGCTATGAAGATAGACCCAACATCCTTTTTGTGACCCAGTGTAGGACCGGGCTACCAATGTACAAGTTCATAATGATCAATAATTTTTGTCTGGAACATTTTTTATGACATGTAAGGTGCAGAGCATTCAATAATCAGGATTAACTAGATTTTGTTAAACTTTTAGTATTCATTTTGGAAGAACAATTATTTGGAATAAATGCACCTACATGAACACAATGACATACACTTTAAACACTGTATATACTGGCTTATGTGTTGGATCCAAATACAAAAACTACACAGAACCCGATCTTCCTTCCCATAATACACTGGAAGATCTGTGTCCATGCAGTTTGATTGGAGTAATTAGTAGAAAGACCCTGATTTGCCAATGCATTATGTATTAGCCAATCAGGTCTATGTGTTTGAAGTGCATTATGTAATAGCCAATCAGGTCTATGTGTTTGAAGTGCATTATGTAATAGCCAATCAGGTCTATGTGTTTGAAGTGCATTATGTAATAGCCAATCAGGTCTATGTTTTTGAAGTGCATTATGTAATAGCCAATCAGAGTCTATGTGTCTGAAGTGCATTATGTAATAGCCAATCAGGTCAATGTGTTTGAAGTGCATTATGTAATAGCCAATCAGGTCTATGTGTTTGAAGTTGGACCTTTTCAGGGCACAGATTTGGAGGAAATAATCCAGTGCAACCAAAATTAAACAAAAAAATGAATGGATACAAAAATAACAAGATTTTACAAATTTCAGTTTTACCAAGGTTAGTAAGAATTAAATTCTATTTATCAGTATTTCTATTTTCAGTTGTATCAAACTATCCAAACTTCCCAACAAACAAACACACAATTTGTAAATTTTGAAATAGCAGGTCTAATCAAAATAAAAAAGACCTCCTCTCCTGAAGTCTCATGCCCACAATCAACACCAAAACTGAGTAGATGCACAATAATTAATCTAAAACTGAAAACCTGAATCAAGATCCTGTAAATAATTCAATTTGCTATGTGTAGATTATAACTGACATGAGATATCTGTATTTTCACTTTTTAATTAGAAGATTTATCCATTTATCAATGTAACTGACAAATCATGATAGATCATAACTGTACCATGACTCTATTAATGTAAAACTGTACCATGATTGTATTAATGTAAAACTGTACCATGACTGTATTAATGTAAAACTTCAGTAATGATGTACATAAACAACCTTTCAAAAAGCATATTAATATATCATTTGTAAAAACTGACAAGAACATGTAAACATTAAATTTAAAATGTGTTCATAAAACACTAATGCCATCTACAACCCCAACGAGAACATATGCAAGCACACACACACACACATGCATTTGCACACATAAACATACACACTCGCACACACACTCTCTGTCACACACATACACACACACACATTTGGAGTAGGTGGGTGTTTAACTCACCAAGTGTTGCAGTCTCTTTCAAAATACTTTTAAAATGCATTTGTTGGTACCATTAACTACCAGAGGTCCTGCCTTGTAAATTTGGCAATTGTCTTTATCAACAGAGAAACTTCTCACACACAAAGTTTGATAACATTTTTGAACTTAATAATGAAAGCAGAGAATTAGAAAACAACCATACAGTACAACTCTACCATCATTACCCATGTATTACCTGACTGAGCTACACAGACGTTTATTACATGGTGTACAATCATATCCATATCCATATCTGTTTTGTTCTTCTTTGAATTTCAAGCAAACATCAAGAAACAAAACTGTTAGCACACTCACTTTGCAACTCCATCATACTGTGTTTGACACCAGGCTCTGGCATAAGACTGCCCATCTAAGATAAATTGTGCATGCCAGGTTCTGAGGTTTCCTCATCATTTAAGACCACATTACAACAACATCCGAGTTATTGAGAGCTCATTTGGAAGAAATCCAAATTCATAAATAAAGTAGCTTCCTTGACTCCAGATTGTACTTAAAAATATTCTAACCATTCAACACACTGCATTTGTGCATTCTGACTGTGATACTCCAATCTGGAGTAACATTTCTTATTTAAAATCTTAAGTTCTTAAGCAGTAAATGTCACTCCAAACTTCTAAATCTTACTGACATATGGGACAGATATACTGAACATATATGATTGGGCTACTGACATAAAGGGGCTGGGTCTACTGACATCTATGGGTTGGGTCTACTGACATATAGGATCAGGTCTACTGATATATACTGGCCATGTTTATTTACATTTAGGGACTAAGTCTACTGACTTACAGGGGCTGGGCCTACTGACTTATTGGGGCTGGGTGTACTGACATATAGGGCTCTGGATACTGCTATATAGGAGCCAGGTCTAGTGTCATATGAGAGCTGGGCCTACTGCCATATAGGGGCTAGGTCTTCTGACATATAGAAGCAGGATCTACTGAATATAGGGGCTAGGTTTACTGATACAGGGGTCAGATATACTGACATATAGAATTGGATCTATTGACATAATATGGTCCTGGTCTACTGACATATAGGAACTAAATCTACTGACATAGGGGCTCAGTATACTGAAATAAAGGGGACAGGTCTACTATTTATAAGGCTGGGTCTAATGAAATATGGGTCCAGGTAACTTACATACAGGAAATAGGTTTATTGTCATAAAGAAGCCAGGTCTGCTGAGATATATGGGTCAGGTTTTCGGACATATAGGGTCTAGGTCTACTGACATATAGGGTCTAGGTCTACTGACATATAGGGCTGGGCCAACTAACATATTGGGGCCACGTCTACTGACATATAGGGCTGGACTTACTAACATATTGGGGCAAGGTCTACTGACATAAAGGGCTGCTTCTACTAACATATTGGGGCCAGGTCTACTGATATATAGGGCCTGAGTTTACTGACATACAGGGGCAGGGTCTACTGAATATAGGGACTGGGTCTATTGACATATATGGGCCAGGTCTACTGACATATAGGGTCTAGCTCTACTGACATATAGGGGCCAGGTCTACTGACATATAGGGTCTAGCTCTACTGAAATATAGGGGCCAGATCTACTGACATATAAGGTCTAGGTCTACTGACAAATAGGGCTGGGCCAAATAACATATTGGGGCCAGGTCTACTGACATATATGGGCCAGGTCTACTGACATAAAGGGATGCACCTACTAACATATTGGGGCGACATCTACTGATATATAGGGGCTGAGTTTACTGACATACAGGGGCTGCGTTTACTGACATATAGGGGCTGGGTCTACTGACATATAGGGGCTAGGTCTACCTATATCACTTCAACTGACACCTAGATAAGTTTTAGCTTCTTAGCTACAATCATTTCAGCTGGAAGGACTTAATTTTCAATGCAGCAGCAGTTCTCCTAAAGTATTATAATCAGGGTAACTTATTTGAAGAAGAAACCCAAAATCAATGCCATCATTCATTCATGAGTAGAGACAACAAGAGTTTTGTGACAGTCACCATATTTGGCATGTTGAAATTCAAATCAGCATTATTTCATTCAAGACCAGAAATATATTGCTATAATGTCCAAGTGAAACTCCATGCCAATACAACCATCCATTCTAAAGCCTATATCAACAAAATTTCAAGACATTTATCAAGGGTGTCATTTTGGAGTGGCATCATTTTAATATTAAACCATCTGCAAGTTATAGAAGTGTTGCTACATTAGTGAAAAGGCCATTTTAATACAAGCAACCATTTTTCTAGAGAAATAGTCATAAGACAATGTTCATGATGGCTGCTGTTGGTCATGTTGGGTAGCAATATTGGAATATTGGCACCATTTTTATTAAGGGCCATATGAGTAAAAATCCCATTTCAATGTGACTGTCTTTTCTGGTGCAGAGTCATTACTAAAATTTTATAGATAGTACAGTGGTAGCCATTTTGTGCAGTCTGATCAACACCAGTCATTTTGGTAAAAGCCATTATAATGTGATTCATTATAACATTATTCTGCTTATAATGTGATGGCAGCATGGCTTCATCTCTTTTTAACATCCAAAATACATGCTCTCCAAAAAGCTGATTAATATCCATATTCCTACCAGATCTTTAATCCCAGCACTGAGTTATGTTGCCTTATCTTCACTGTGCACCATATTGACATGTATACAATTTGAAGCTGAAGTATATTTGATGAAATTATTAATGATCAAGAGGTTAGTAAACACTAATGACATTGAAATTTCAATGCATATTTTCTATGGGAAAGTTTTTCAAAACATTGTTAACATGATCATGCTTATATCACGATGTTATTCTTGGACCTCAAGTATCTTGTTAAAACTGACTTTACCTGTAATGGAACTATGCATTTGCAAACATTCGCCAGCAAATGAGGGAAGTGTTTGAACTTGGTGATAAAGTTTGAGGATTCAAAGTGTTTCCTGAGTAGTCTAGAAAATGCTTAAACCTTGTAATTCAATCATTAAATATACCAATTATTTACAAATTTTCAACAAAATTCACTTGCTTCTCAACACTGAAAATCTGAAAGAGATTACTTCCTTTACATATTACATGTTCTGTTGGGTATTATGCAAGGTTGCATGGTATCATGCACTTCAATGACACAGTCCAGCATAACTAATATTCATTTGGCACATGAAATTCCAATGTTTAACACCAACAGATTACAAATTTACTACATCAAAACTGTCCATTATGTATGATGTCAATTATGTACAATGTCAATTATGTATGATGTTAATTATAAATGATGTCAATTATGTATGATGTCAATTATGTACAATGTCAATTATATATGATGTCAACTATGTACAATGTCAATTATATATGATGTCAATTATATATGATGTTAATTATGTACAATGTCAATTATGTATGATGTCAATTATATATGGTGTCAATTATATATGATGTCAATTATGTACAATGTCAATTATGTATGAAGTCAATTATATATGATGTCAATTATATATGATGTTAATTATGTACAATGTCAATTATGTATGATGTCAATTATATATGGTGTCAATTATATATGATGTCAATTATGTACAATGTCAATTATGTATGAAGTCAATTATATATGATGTCAATTATGTACAATGTCAATTATATATGATGTCAATTATGTATGATGCCAATTATATATGATGTCAATTATATATGATGTCATAAGCACTTTATATACCTCTGCTGCATTATATGACTGGACCTTCATTAGATTCGTCTTTCGAAAGGTGAAGATTGCAACTGCTAGAACTGAAAAAAAAATATTCTCTGCATGATAAAGTTCACAAAAAATACACGCTTTGAAGCAATGAAACCAAAAACTTTATACCCCTTCTAACACATTCAGATTCAAAATCTAATGCAAATTACAAACTTTCTGATTTTACTCAAAAAAGATAAATTTAAAAGCTGGCAAATATTTAATATTTCCTAATAGAGATAAAATTTCCTGGCATTTAAACTGTTCTGATTTTTTAAGTTTCTGATAATCTAGCATATGGTGGTAAGTATGTGTACATTATCTGTTATCCTATATCATATAGAAGCTTGGTAACAAAACTGTATATGCCAATGGCATAAGATTTATTACTTTAATATCAAATATTGTGATACAATTTTAAAATGATAATTACATTTTTTACATTGGTCTCCTTATGAACTGTCTAGCAGGCAACACTCTTGCCATGGTTAGCTATGTGTATGGAAAAGGATAGCCAAATGTTTGCTTATTTCCAAGCAACCATTAATTACCTTAAGTAATTTTTATGTGGATTCTATATAGGTTGTGAAAATTAACTTTTATATTCATTGATTTGGTAAATCAACTTATTTGCATCTCTAGGATAAAATATTAAACCTTTTGAATTCCAATTAGTGCAGATAAATGGTTACCCATCCAGGTCTAATGGTAAATCCTGGGTTTTTCACTTTCCTATACCATACACCTTACCCATCAATACATAAACTGTCAAAAGCATTTTATATAAATTGTGAGAACATATTCTCCATTAACTGTTAAATAAATGCTTTTGATGTTTATTTGTTCCCTTAAACTATACAAAAAGATCCCCCCATATATTACCATCTACACTCACTTATAAGTTGAGTCCAGCTGCATACAACAAAGATCCTGATCTGCTGTAGCATAATGCATCTGCAGATCAGGGTCTGTGTTGTTTGTTCACTGATTACTGCTAACAAACTCCAAAGACCCAGATTTGTTGGCACATTATGCAGATATGGGTCTGTGTAGCTTGCAGTTAGTCTTGTCTTATAAGTGAGTACATATATGTGTTAATTTTGCCTAATCCATGTTCCCACCTGACAGGACCTCAAGTGAGTTGGAGGCTAGAATTCTGTCCCATAGCAAAAGAACCTGGTCAGCTGACAGGTAGCCTGAGAATGCTCGAACAAGCCACTTGAAGGCAATCTTCAGCCTGTGGACAATAATCATAAAAATTTTCCCAAAAATAATTGTTTTGCTTGTGTTCTCTTCTTTAAAAACCATTAAAATTTAGCATTATACTGCAATACAATTTAGAACATTACATTATAATTTATCATTATATAAAATTGTAATGTCATATTATATTACACAACAATTTAGTATTATATTCCAATACAATTTAGTATAATATTACATTAAAATTTAGTATTATATTATATTAAAATTTAGTATAATATTACATTAGAACTGAATAAAATATTACAAGTTAGTATATTATTATATCTCAATTTAGTATTATATCTTATTACAATTTAGCATAATATTACATTAAAATGTAGTATTATATTATAATAGAATTTAGTATAATATTACATTAGAACTGAGTATAACATTACAAGTTAGAATAATATATTTCAATTTAGCATAATCATATTACAAATTAGTAAATCATTACATTACAATGAAGTAAAATATTATGTTATAATTTAGCATAAATTACATTAGAATTTAGTATTATATTACATTACAAGTAGTAGTATTACATTACAATTTTGTATATTACATTAAATTCAATATTACATTACAGTTTAATATTGCATAAAATTATAATTAGCATTGTTGCATAACAACTCAGTATAATATTGTTATAATTCCTTATATTACATTACAATTTAGCATATTACATTACAATTAGTATAATAATTACATTTCAATTTAGTAATGTATTATGTTACAATTAGTAGTATTACATTACAATTTAGTATTCTATTATATTACAATTTTTTATTGTTACATTACTATTTAGTATTATAACTTAGTATATTACATGACAACTTAAAATTATCTTACATTACAATTTAGTGTTATATCATATTATTATATTACATTACAATTTTGTATTATATTGCATTACAATTTAGTATTATATTATATTATATTATTATATTACTATTTAGTATTATATGTTAATATATTACATTACAATTTAGTACCATATTATATTGTTATATTATATTACAATTTAGTATTATATTACAACTTAATAAATTACATGACAATTTAGTATTATATTACAATTAGTATTATATTATATTACAATTTAGTCTTACAGTACAATTTAGTATTATATTATATTATAATTAATATTATATTACATTACAATTAGTATTATATTATATTACAATTTAGTATTTTATCACATGCTGCTGCTTACTGATTTTAGTCAAATATGATGACTATATCTGATGATAATTAAGCTAGTGATAATAATAGTTTCAAAACATGGATTTGAGTTTATCAAGAAAATGCTAATCATAATATGAACATGTGAAATTTGATCCCAAAATAGAACTTGACTAAGGCTCCAAGACAAAATAATAATAATGATTCCTTTCACATACATTCTGCCACTTGCAGTAGCTAATACTTACGGCTGACATCCAACAGACTTTAGGTAGAAGAAAAGTTCTGCTTCATGTGTTTGTAAAAGTGTCTCAAACAAAAGACTGAGTCCTACAATTCCCTGTCAAGAAAATTCAAGAAAAAATCTTTTACTCTTTCAGAAGCTGTTATGATTAGGGGATTATCGATCATTGGTAAACTTATGACACAGAAATCAAAGTCAGTGTGTATGTGCAATCAGGGTCCATAACTCTGCAAAAGATGTCATTGACTGCAGAAATCAATCTCATTTAAGGTCTCTTTAATAAAAAGCTGCATATAAAAATTTGATATCTGACAATCCTTGATAAAATTAAATAATAAAAACCAAAGTTATGAGGATGGGCAATCTGGAGCCATAAATCTTATAAATGTGGACATTGGCTAGATATCAAATTTTTCCAAGGTCTGGTAAGTATTAAGCTGTTTAACAAATTTGCTTAAAATCCAGTAATTCCCAGTAAAATTAGAAACCAAACTGTTGGTAGATAGATAAGGACGGAAGGACAATGTAAATACTACAGGCACTACTGATTTCAATGAGCAAGCCCTAAATAAACTTTCAACCCAAAGACTACCTGCAATAAAAAAGTTAAATTAAATTTACCTGTGGATGTGAGGAAATACTGTGCAGCCTGAAGAAGTAGCGAACATACATTTCTCGGAAGACATAGTACAGTTTGATGGGGTCCTGATACAGGAAACACAGAGGAACCACTAAGACAAAAATTAAATATGATATGTTCAAGAGAAATTGATGGCAGGATTACTATTAATACATATATATTTGACAGAAACATGATCTATGGAGATACGGCTTTTCAGAAAAATGATCCATGGATATACAGCTTTATAGAAACATGATCCATGGATACACAGCTTTATAGAAACATGATCCATCAATATACAGCTTTATAGAAACATGATCCATGGATACACAGCTTTATAGTAACATGATCCATGGATATACAGATTTATAGAAACATGATCCATGGATACACAGCTTTATAGAAACATGATTCATGGATATACAGCTTTATAGAAACATGATCCATGATTACACAGCTTTATAGTAACATGATCCATGGATATACAGATTTATAGAAACATGATCCATGGATACACAGCTTTATAGTAACATGATCCATGGATATACAGATTTATAGAAACATGATCCATGGATACACAGCTTTATAGTAACATGATCCATGGATATACAGCTTTATAGAAACATGATCCATGGATACACAGCTTTATAGTAACATGATCCATGGATATACAGATTTATAGAAACATGATCCATGGATACGAAGCTTTATAGTAACATGATCCATGGATATACAGATTTATAGAAACATGATCCATGGATACACAGCTTTATAGTAACATGATCCATGGATATACAGATTTATAGTAACATGATCCATGGATACACAGCTTTATAGAAACATGATCCATGAATATACAGCTTTATAGAGACATGATCCATGGATATACAGATTTATAGAAACATGATCCATGGATATACAGATTTATAGAAACATGATCCATGGATATACAGCTTTATAGAAACATGATCCATGGATACACAGCTTTATAGTAACATGATCCATGGATATACAGATTTATAGAAACATGATCCATGAATATACAGCTTTATAGAAACATGATTCATGGATATACAGCTTTATAGAAACATGATCCATGGATATACAGCTTTATAGAAACATGATCCATGGATATACAGCTTTACAAAAACATGATTAATGGAGATACAGCTTTAAAAAAACATGATCCTTAAAATACAGCTTTACAAAGACATGATCCAATACCTTCCATAATACATACAAAGTGATAAAGACAACACACTCCATAATGCATACAAAGTGACAAAGACAACACATTCCATAATACATACAAAGTGATAGAAACAACACCTTACATAATACATACAAAGTGATAAAGACAACACATTCCATAATACATACAAAGTGATAGAAACAACACCTTCCATAATACATACAAAGTGATAAAGACAACACATTCCATAATACATACAAAGTGTTAAACACAACACATTCCATAATACATACAAAGTGATAAAAGAACACATTCCATAATACATACAAAGTGATTGTTGTTGTTTTTGTAGGGTTTACTTTCATTTTTTAGTACAAGACAGGCTATACATGGCGGCCAGAATAAATGGTTGAGGAAGAACCCTGGAAAACCCATAGAAGAACCACCCACCGACCCACGAGAAGCTACTGGCAGGCTTTCTCACTTACCCACATTAGCTGAGTCTGGATTTGAACTCATGCAGACAGAGGTGATATACAAAGTGATAAAGACAACACATTCCATAGTACATACAAAGTGATAGAAACAACATATCACATAATACATACAAAGTGATAGAAACAACATATCCCATAATACATGCAAAGTGATAGAAACAACATATCCCATAATACATACAAAGTGATAGAAACAACTGTTTTCATAACACATACAAAGTGATAGAAACAAACCTTCCCTAATACATACAAAGTGATAAAGACAACACATTCCACAATAAATACAAAGTGATAAAGACAACACATTCCATAATACATACAAAGTGATAGAGACAACACATTCCATATTACATACAAAGTGATAAAGACAACACATTCCATAATACATACAAAGTGATAAAGACAACACATTCCATACTATATACAAAGTGATAAAGACAACACATTCCATAATACATACAAAGTAATAAAGACAACACATTCCATAATACAAAGTGATAAAAACAACACATTTCACAATAAATACAAAGTGATAAAGACAACACATTCCATAATACATACAAAGTGATAAAGACAACACATTCCATAATACATACAGAGTGATAAGACAACACATTCCATAATACAAAGTGATAAAGACAACACATTTCATAATACATACAAAGTGATAAAGACAACACATTCCATAATACATAAAAAGTGATAAAGACAACACATTCTATAATACAAAGTGATAAAGACAACACATTCCATACTATATTCAAAGTGATAAAAACAACACATTCCATAATACATTCAAAGTGATAAAGACAACTCATTCCATACTACATACAAAGTAATAAAGACAACACATTCCATAATACATACAGTGTGATAAAGACAACACATTCCATAATACAAAGTGATAAAAACAACACATTCCATAATACATTCAAAGTGATAAAGACAACACATTCCATAATACATAAAAAGTAATAAAGACAACACATTCCATAATACATACAGAGTGATAAAGACAACACCTTCCATAATACAAAGTGATAAAGACAACACATTCCATACTATATACAAATTTTAAAGACAAATCATTCCATTATACATACAAAGTAATAAAGAAAACACATTCCATAATACATACAGAGTGATAAAGACAACACATTCCATAATATAAAGTGATAAAGACAACACATTCCATAGTACATACAAAGTGATAGAAACAACATATCACATACTACAAACAAAGTGATAGAAACAACATATCCCATAATACATGCAAAGTGATAGAAACAACATATCCCATAATACATACAAAGTGATAGAAACAACTGTTTTCATAACACATACAAAGTGATAGAAACAAACCTTCCCTAATACATACAAAGTGATAAAGACAACACATTCCACAATAAATACAAAGTGATAAAGACAACACATTCCATAATACATACAAAGTGATAGAGACAACACATTCCATATTACATACAAAGTGATAAAGACAACACATTCCATAATACATACAAAGTGATAAAGACAACACATTCCATACTATATACAAAGTGATAAAGACAACACATTCCATAATACATACAAAGTAATAAAGACAACACATTCCATAATACAAAGTGATAAAAACAACACATTTCACAATAAATACAAAGTGATAAAGACAACACATTCCATAATACATACAAAGTGATAAAGACAACACATTCCATAATACATACAGAGTGATAAGACAACACATTCCATAATACAAAGTGATAAAGACAACACATTTCATAATACATACAAAGTGATAAAGACAACACATTCCATAATACATAAAAAGTGATAAAGACAACACATTCCATAATACAAAGTGATAAAGACAACACATTCCATACTATATTCAAAGTGATAAAAACAACACATTCCATAATACATTCAAAGTGATAAAGACAACTCATTCCATACTACATACAAAGTAATAAAGACAACACATTCCATAATACATACAGTGTGATAAAGACAACACATTCCATAATACAAAGTGATAAAAACAACACATTCCATAATACATTCAAAGTGATAAAGACAACACATTCCATAATACATAAAAAGTAATAAAGACAACACATTCCATAATACATACAGAGTGATAAAGACAACACCTTCCATAATACAAAGTAATAAAGACAACACATTCCATACTATATACAAATTTTAAAGACAAATCATTCCATTATACATACAAAGTAATAAAGAAAACACATTCCATAATACATACAGAGTGATAAAGACAACACATTCCATAATATAAAGTGATAAAGACAACACATTCCATACTATATACAAAGTGATAAAGACAACACATTCCATAATACATTCAAAGTGATAAAGACCACACATTCTATAATACATACAGAGTGATAAAGACAACACATTCCATAATACATACAGAGTGATAAAGACAACACATTCCATAATACAAAGTGATAAAGACAACACATTCCATACTATATACAAAGTGATAAAGACAACACATTCCATAATACATTCAAAGTGATAAAGACAACACATTCCATAATACATACAAAGTAATAAAGACAACTCATTCCATAATACATACAGAGTGATAAAGACAACACATTCCATAATAAAAGTGATAAAGACAACACATTCCATATTATATACAAAGTGATAAAGACAACACATTCCATAATACATTCAAAGTGATAAAGACAACACCTTCCATAATACAAAGTGATAAAGACAACACATTCCATACTATATACAAAGTGATAAAGACAACACATTCCATAATACATTCAAAGTGATAAAGACCACACATTCTATAATACATACAGAGTGATAAAGACAACACATTCCATAATACATACAGAGTGATAAAGACAACACATTCCATAATACAAAGTGATAAAGACAACACATTCCATACTATATACAAAGTGATAAAGACAACACATTCCATAATACATTCAAAGTGATAAAGACAACACATTCCATAATACATACAAAGTAATAAAGACAACTCATTCCATAATACATAGAGTGATAAAGACAACACATTCCATAATAAAAGTGATAAAGACAACACATTCCATACTATATACAAAGTGATAAAGACAACACATTCCATAATACATTCAAAGTGATAAAGACAACACATTCCATAATACATACAAAGTAATAAAGACAACTCATTCCATAATACATACAGAGTGATAAAGACAACACATTCCATAATAAAAGTGATAAAGACAACACATTCCATACTATATACAAAGTGATAAAGACAACACATTCCATAATACATTCAAAGTGATAAAGACAACACATTCCATAATACATGCAAAGTAATAAAGACAACACATTCCATAATACATACAGAGTGATAAAGACAACACCTTCCATAATACAAAGTGATAAAGACAATACATTCCATAATACATACAGAGTGATAAAGACAACACATTCCATAATACATACAAAGTAATAAAGACAACTCATTCCATAATACATACAGAGTGATAAAGACAACACATTCCATAATACAAAGTGATAAAGACAACACATTGACAACACATTCCATAATACATACAGAGTGATAAAGACAACACCTTCCATAATACAAAGTGATAAAGACAACACATTCCATAATACATACAGAGTGATAAAGACAACACCTTCCATAATACAAAGTGATAAAGACAACACATTCCATACTATATACAAAGTGATAAAGACAACTCATTCCATAATACATTCAAAGTGATAAAGACAACACATTCCATAATACATACAAAGTAATAAAAACAACACATTCCATAATACATTCAAAGTGATAAAGACAACACATTCCATAATACATACAAAGTGATAAAGACAACACATTCCATAATACATTCAAAGTGATAAAGACAACACATTGCATAATACATACAAAGTGATAAAGACAACACATTCCATAATACATTCAAAGTGATAAAGACAACACATTGCATAATACATACAAAGTGATAAAGACAACTCATTCCATACTGATAAAGGAAAACTCCTTCCATATATATACTGAGTGATTATCACAATAATTGGTAGCCAGGAAGTATACTTTATCAATATGTGTGCAATCTGAAAGTCTTCGAATGATACAGGTAATATTTTTAAAGTTACCCAATTACTGTAAGAGAAATCACATTAAGTCTGATTTCTATATAATTAAATGGTAGCCAGGAAGTATACTTTATCAATATGTGTGCAATCTGAAAGTCTTCGAATGATACAGGTAATATTTTTAAAGTTACCCAATTACTGTAAGAGAAATCACATTAAGTCTGATTTCTATATAATTAAATGGTAGCCAGGAAGTATACTTTATCAATATGTGTGCAATCTGAAAGTCTTCGAATGATACAGGTAATATTTTTAAAGTTACCCAATTACTGTAAGAGAAATCACATTAAAGTCTGATTTCTATATAATTAAATATATCCATGTAACATTCTTGCTTTAATTCTGACTATGCTAAATATTTCATTCTCTACATTAACATTAGTAAGAGACCACTGCTTAAAATTCCTCTCTGCTTACCATACATGGCAAATCCATGGAATGGAATAACACCATTTGGTGGATAAATAACAGAGAATTCTTCCACACCCAGCTTTCCACGAATGTAAGATTTTGGTGGTGAGGCACTGTTTTGAGCAAAATGTTCAAGAACCACTGTATCACGTGAAAATGGAAGTAGAATCTGAAAGACAAACCAATCAAAGATAAACTAAATTTTTAAGTCTCAAAAAAAACCCTTCATATCGGACTGGATCAACCTATCATACACCTCAGTCTCGGTCACAGTATAATTTTCAGACATACACAAGTTTTGGCATATGACAAGATTAGACTATACACATATTGGTACAATGTTGGTTACATACATATCATGCTGTCTTAATATACAACAACAAATGAATATGCTTCCCATGAATAATACATGTAGAGTATGTTTATCATGAATAATAGCATCAACATTTCAGAATCTAAAGCAACCAGTCTGCAATGGATAACAGATTTGTCAGAAGTAGTACATTGAATAAAAGCAGCCAGTCTGCAATGGATAACAGATTTGTCAGAAGTAGTACATTGAATAAAAGCAGCCAGTCTGCAATGGATAACAGATTTGTCAGAAGTAGTACATTGAATAAAAGCAACCAGTCTGCAATGGATAACAGATTTGTCAGAAGTAGTACATTGAATAAAAGCAGCCAGTCTGCAATGGATAACAGATTTGTCAGAAGTAGTACATTGAATAAAAGCAGCCAGTCTGCAATGGATAACAGATTTGTCAGAAGTAGTACATTGAATAAAAGCAGCCAGTCTGCAATGGATAACAGATTTGTCAGAAGTAGTACATTGAATAAAAGCAGCCAGTCTGCAATGGATAACAGATTTGTCAGAAGTAGTACATTGAATAAAAGCAGCCAGTCTGGAATGGATAACAGATTTGTCAGAAGTAGTACATTGAATCTAAAGCAGCCAGTCTGGAATGGATAACAGATTTGTCAAAAGTAGTACATTGAATCTAAAGCAGCCAGTCTGTAATGCATAACAGATTTGTCAGAAGTAGTACATTGAATAAAAGCAACCAGTCTGCAATGGATAACAGATTTGTCAGAAGTAGTACATTGAATCTAAAGCAACCAGTCTGCAATGGATAACAGATTTGTCAGAAGTAGTACATTGAATAAAAGCAGCCAGTCTGCAATGGATAACAGATTTGTCAGAAGTAGTACATTGAATAAAAGCAGCCAGTCTGGAATGGATAACAGATTTGTCAAAAGTAGTACATTGAATCTAAAGCAGCCAGTCTGTAATGCATAACAGATTTGTCAGAAGTAGTACATTGCATTTTTCATATGAGCTCGTATATACCTGTAAACAATGAGTATCAATCAGGGTCGAATAAGAATAAAATGTTGCATCCATTCCTTCAAAATTCAGAACCTTGAACACTTTTGACATATTGTAAAACATAAAGAGTGCCATTAGTTGTCTCCATTAATTATTAACATCTCCTTTACTCTTCCTCTTTGCCATCATTTCTTAAAGGCTACAGACTGACTAGTTTCTTGTTATCTACATTCTGTTGTTTTTTTTAAGTTAAGAAACTATATGACATCTACATATCTATCACACAGGTGCTTAAATTTGTACTCCACATATATGTCTATGCAGAAAACTCCTTTTCAAAAGTTTATCCCAAGATTTAATTTTCTGGAACTCATCAATATAATTCAGAATGTGGAATTTTCACAAAACTTGTAATAATTCTCCAAACTCAAGAATCAATGGCATCTCTATATTTTACTGAACTCTGCAGGTTTAATAATTTTTAAGAATACATTTTATTACCCTAATGAACTTTCAATAAAGGTCATGACATACCATATATACTTGCTTACAAGATGAGACCCACTACAGATAAAAAAGAACCTAATCTGTTATTGCTAATGTGCCAGGAGATCAGGGCCTCTGCTATTTGTTCTCCTGATCAGTCCTACCAAGCTGAATAAACCCAGATCAGCTGGCACATTCTTTGACATCACATCCAGTACTTTATGTGGTGACAGTTGTAATTAAACCTAAACAACATCATAAAACTGAAAAATAATTGTGTCAAATTAAGTATAATCAGCATATTTAATCAAAAATGTTTCTATACTAATATTTTTCTGTAAGTTAGTTGTTCTGGCAAACCTACCTGATACAGGTAATGTACCAACCTACCTGATACAGGTAATCTTCAAACACAAAACCTACCTGATACAGGTAATCTTCAAACACAAAATATTGGTCATCATTGGTGGCAGTCAGCTTCACATCCTGGAAAAGATGTCACAAAGTTACAACTTTCTTTGCAATTCAAGAGTCTACTTTCATAGCTATTATGGCATTTATGCCCCCCCCCCATGTAATCAGTCACTTTTATCTTTTACCCTTTGACTCAAAAATGACTGAAGTTCTAAAGATCTTAAATGATCCCTAATGAAACCTGCATAGAACAACCACTTAGAGGACCAACTGCAAGCTCTCTTTAAAGATAGGTGGTTTTTAAATACAGGTGAGAGTTATGCTGATAGCTTGAAAGATATAGTACAGGATAGAGAGAAAAATGTACAATTGCTAGATGGATACATAATTAGGAATATAGGTCAAGGTGAGAGTGATTTGTCTTTAAAACAGCAAAACTTCATGACTGCAAATCACCATACACAGTATATTATGGATCAATGAAATGAAAAATAGCAGGTTTTGGACATGTTGGACAAGTTGTTGATATATACTGCCAAATTATATTTGAAAATTGAACAAAAACTGGTTGCTGTGATGAAAAGGTGTTTACAATGTGGTAATGTAAGTCCATGATGAAAACTTAAACAGCCATTAACTAAACTGATAATGGACTAACTCACAGACTGGTGGAAGGGAACAATTGCACAGAAATGAAATGCCATGTTTTTTCAACATATAATCTTCTTTTGTGACAAACTTTGAGAGACTTCAATTGTAGGAACTGTCCTATCAGATGACTAAGAGAGACTTCAATTGTAGGAAATGTCCCATTAGATGACTAAGAGAGATTTCAATTGTATGAACTGTTCCATTAGATGACTAAGAGAGACTTCATATAATCCAAAAATGGCTTTTCCAAATTATTCATTTGTGAATACATTCAACAGTTGGTTGATGTCATTAAGTTAAGACGTGTTTATTACTCAAATAATCACTGATGTTATCAAGATAATTTGTTTTTATTACTCAAAATATAGCTAATATACATATTTATCATGTAAAAATCCTAGTACACCACTCCCTCATTAACTCAAAAACCTGTTTATGATATCGGGTCAGGTGTGGATCCAATTCTTTTAAACTAGAAATTACCCATATAAATTGACCCCTATTTGTTTAACTTGAAGAAAATCGTGATAACAATTGGTAACCAAAACTTTGATACAATGCTCCTTTTATTATCTAAATTGTTAGATAGGACCTGGAAACTTGAATCATCATTATGAAATAGTCAACTTATAAAAAGAAGCCATAAATATTTTTTTTGCATTTTCTTTCCAAATGACATTTTTAGTATAGAATAAATAATGATATTCAATGACATTTTAACCAATGAAAATTACACTTACTCCTACTGAAGACAGTACTTTTATAAGCAAAAACAAATTAAATAAGTTTTCTAATAAAGTTAAATTTTTCTTTTATTTCTACCATTTAGTTATTATTTTAGTGTAATGATCATAAATGAAATTTCCCTCTTGTATTCCAAATGTAAAATACGGCAATCTACAGCTGTGCCTGTGAGTGTTTCTTTGAGAACCTAATTAAGTACTGACTTGTTTTGATACCTTACTTGTTGGAGTATTTGTTGTATTATTGAACTGAATTAAAAGTTTAGCTCCCTTGCATTATAACATCAAATGTGTCTTTTGGATGAAGTCAATGTGGAATAAAAGAAAATTAAAAGGCATGCAAATTCCACATGTGTAAGTTCTAGGAGTCCAAGCAGCATGTTAGGTGCACTTTTGATCAATCAAACACTTATAAATTTTATTGTGTACCTAATATAATTAGACTTCAGCTCAGCCATAAATGTAATCAAAGATTGCATGGTAACCAAGTGAAATGAATACTTTACAAAATAATGAGTTTTGTTTCACGAATATGGAGCATTGTCGAAAAGCAAGTTTTAGAAAAATCCTGAAATAGCACTTAGAGACATCTTAAGGATTTGAAGAAGTTTGACAATTACTTGCAATGAAATTATGGCAACAATATTTTACTAAACAAAAAGTACTAAAATTGAGTTTCTAAAAAAGTGTTTGTTCATGTAATAAATGTTGCAAGTTTTTCAAAAAGAATCTTGTTTCATCATGTATCAACAAATTGTCTGCTTCCCTGCTTTTTAATCTTCCATCTTCTAACTTTGCTATAACAAATAAGCAGGAAACTGCACTAATCAACAACAACAAAATCCAGTGACATAATACACATATGTTTTTGCAAACATGTGAAGGTTGTTGAAACCAGTTGGAATAATGTCATTGATCTTTCAGATGTTGGGCATCTTGAAAACAAATGTAATTAACATAGAATAACAAAGAACATTTTTGGAGAAAGAGCCCTGTTGACAATTATTTTCAAAGTAATTATAAAATAAATATTCAGCCATTAAACAGCCTAGTGCCTCACACCCCCACACCCAAAAATATGTCCAGTTGGGATGGCATAACTTCTGATTTTTCGAAGGTCCCTCGGTAACTTGCTCTCTTGCTACTTAGTGTAGTCTATGTGCATAACTTATCAAGGGAGAGGTGTATTAAATTATTTAACACTAATTTTAATTAATGGCCTGTTTTACAAATGTCATCGAAAATGAGCACAAATGTGATATTTTTTTATGACAGTGATAACAGTTAAATCTGTACCTTATAAAGTAAACTGTCCACCAGAAGGTCATGCTGTGAAACGTTAAATTTAAGCTGTTCATAGTACATCACATCCTGAAAAGAAAATGCAGAGATATATCAACTAAGAAGTCTGTAGGCCTGACAGCCATATTCTTCAAACTTTTAATTGGAATTTATAAGGTAAAATGGGTTTCACAAGTAGAGGGAAAAAATATTGCATGGTCAGAGTGAAAGAAGAAAATGTATAGAAATACTGATGTGATTATACCATAATTTTAGTCAAGAACATACAAATTAGCCATTATTAGTGACAATGCACTGAAATATTAAACAGTCTGTATGTACTAACATATAGGTTTAGTCCATCCAGTAAACACAGATCAAGGTCTTCTGTTATTTCTGATTGATCTTTACAAACTACACACACCCAGATCTGCCAGTGCACTATGCAGTGGCACATCTAGGTCTGTGCAGTTTGCAGTGGCACATCTAGGTCTGTGCAGTTTGCAGTGGCACATCTAGGTCTGTGCAGTTTGCAGTGGTACATCTAGGTCTGTGCAGTTTGCAGTAGCACATCTAGGTCTGTGCAGTTTGCAGTGGCACATCTAGGTCTGTGCAGTTTGCAGTGGCACATCTAGGTCTGTGCAGTTTGCAGTGGCACATCTAGGTCTGTGCAGTTTGCAGCTGATGCTGACTTATTAGAATATATATCTGGTATATCATACATCCAATTAACTTCAATCTTTTTGTGAAAACAAATAGTGTATAGAAAATACTTCTAAAAGAATATTGGGATACTAGAGAAAATATATGGAGAATTCATAGGGAATAAATATAGGGCTTAACAAAAAATTGAGCAGTTAACAAATATAGGGATTAACACAAATAGGGGAATTAGTAAACATAGGTGGATTTTATATAGATCTGTATAAAACAGAGGGATGGTTTGGAGACCCAAGTTTAATTATTACCTTTAAAAGCAAGTTACACAATGTACAAGTATGGGGTCAATATGGCAAGTTACACACTGTACAAGTATGGGGTCCATATGGCAAGCTACACACTATACAAGTATGGGGTCCATATGGCAAGCTACACACTGTACAAGTATGTAGTCCATATGGCAAGTTACACACTGTACAAGTATGGGGTCCATATGGCAAGTTACACACTGCACAAGTATTGATTCCATGTGGAAAGCTACATAACAGGCATAGGCATGAGGTCCCCATAGGTGAGCTACATATTATGCACATGTACAATAAGGTAAGATATATATTATGCATATAGTGTGGTAATCATCATTCCAGGTATAGGTATGGGGTTCCAATGGGGATCTTCACACCAGGCATAGGCATGGGGTTCTCATTATGGGCTACATAAGAGACATGTATGACTGGTATGGGATCCCTATGGTGAAAAACAAACTATGCATTGGCACTAGGTCCCCAAAGTGGGCTACATGTTATACAACAGTATGAGGTTTCCATGGTGATTCACATACCAGGCATAGTTAAACCTAAGCAAAAGATCGGAAAATGTCATACACATCTTTCATCCCATCAAACAAAATAAGTGTAAATGTCACTTTTAGACTTCCACATATATATAATGTACTTGCTTGTCATAATTTTGGGCAAAATGGCCATTGTCAAAATGAATCTAACAACAAACAGATTCCACTATGACATTATGAAAATGGATTGATAGAGGATATCATCTTTTTCCTATATTATCTCATCATGTAGTACCAAAAACATGATATCTTAAGGAGTAGTGAAGCCACAAGTTATAATATATTCTGTTTGGTTCCACATGATGAAATATATCTGGTACAGTGTATTTACAGAAAATTTCCTTTTAATTATTTACCAAACTTGCACAGAATTAAAATTTAAAAAATTAAATTCACACTTTGGCACAACACTGTGATGAACTTGACAACAACCTCACTACACCCCACCTATTTTGCAAATTCGCCTCACTTTCATAGGCTGATCATATAAAAATACATGAATTAAGAAAGCTGTAAGATTAGGTCGACCGAATCTGCCACAGTAAATTACACTTTGATATTTTGTCAACTATTTGACCCTATATGAAAATAGAGCAAGTATGATTCAGCAATGCATAACAGCAGGTCTATCGTTGTTTTCAAGGAAGGTAAAATAATGTCATGAATGGCATCTAGTCAAATTTCTTCAGCAAAAATAAATTTCCATGTCTGACACTTTAATGCAGTTTCTATTTATTTTTAATAGCTCACAATTAAATGTTGCAATGCATGATGGGAAATCTTATGTTTCCACATGTGAAAATATAGGAATGAAAAAAAATGGAAATTATCTTACTAATAAGTTACTGTATTTCACACTGTAATAAAAGAAACTTTTAGATCAACTCTTGATAAAATGGATCTAGTCAAGATAGATCAAAACAGACAGGCCCTTGATAAAAAGATCAAAACATACTATCATAATATGTCAATTTTTTCAACAAATCAATATCATATGTAAATAAACTGTCCACAAACTGACCAGGTCATCTGTATTTATGCCCATTATCTGTGTCCAGATTTCAGCTCGAAGACTGAATGGACAGCCCTTTTTTGCATACTCTTGTGACAGTGGACCATGGTTGGCAGCTATCACTGAAAAAGTGAAAATTTAGTGTTGATTGAAAGGAGCATGAATACTGATGTACAATCACACAGGTATACAAGTGTGTAAATCTAAGCACCTTTGAGATATATCAAGGTACCATATATGCTCACTTATAGGTCAGATCCAAACTCCAAACTTCATAGACCCAGATCTATCATTACATAATGCACCGGCAAATTTGGGTCTATGCAATCTAATAAGACCAATCAGTACAACAAATAAAATAGACCCTTATCTGCCAATGCAAATTGTGCTGGTAGATCAGATTTGATGTTGTTTGTAGATGGACCTGACTTGTATGTGAATACTTATGGCAATTATATGATTGGCTGAGCATGCATTACATATTGTCTAATTATTATAAAATATGAAGAAGAACCCAGTAATAACACCATTTTTTTTTTTTTGGATAATAATAATTATGCCATAATTGATAATTAATTAAGAAACTATTTCAAAGTACTTTGAATTTATTTAATGTTTATCAATTTTAAGACTTAAGGAACAATGTAGGTTCTATGGAAACAATAGAAACTTTCCAAAATCCATGAAATAAAAGGCTCCAGGAACAATGACTGTTCTATGGAAACAAGAGAAACCCCAAAATCTAAGAACTAAAAGACTCAAGGAACAGAGATTGGTTCTGTCAAAACAGTAGAAACCTTCCAAAATCCATGAATTTAAAGACTAAAGGAACAGTGATTGTTCTATGGAAACAATAGAAACCTTCCAAATCCTCTGAACATAGGTACTAATGAAAGTGTCATTTTTTGCAAAACCATCAAAATTGATTCATAGACTGCCACATACCAGCTTCTTTGCAATATTCTGCATTAATGTTTTTTATCTAATATTTCACATTACGCTAGCGATAGATGCCAGACAGGTCATAAAATTGCTGGGGTCTCAGAAAATAGCATGTAATTGGCAAGGCATAAACAAGTGTTCTTTAGCTTGTAATAAGAATGGTAAAAACTATGCTTACATTTTTACATCATGAATTTCTTCAAAATGTACTTAGTTCTGCAAATCTGAATTACATGAGCCATATCATGGGTTCTGAAGCTTGATTACACATTTCAAAATTGTACTGTAATTTTTACTACATTCCAAGTGCAATAACATCCTCCTTACTGCACTCAAAATGAAATGAACATTATATCTGATAGCATCTCTTTCATAACTACAATTAACTACAATTAAAAGAGTTCATATTTGTCCCACATTGTGATTCCAAACAGTCAATGACAGAAAAGAAACACCCATGCAGATGAGTCAACACACTACTACCTCGATGCTCAAATCAGATATTACTTCATACTGAAATGACACAGATAAATTCAGTCCGTAAGTACAAAATTTAGTAGAATTGACAAAAATTCCAAAAGCCATTCATTCTAGACCAAATGGAAAGTTATTGCAATGCACATTCATTCACAATGACTCTAAATTTCAATTTTAAGAAGACCAAAATTTCAATTTGTTTCAAATTGGTGTCAACCGCATTACTAAGTTCAAATTCAGCTGGACAGAGTTGTGTGCACATTAATATTGTTGTTGTGTACTGATGAATCTGCACTTGTGTATTTAGTTTGGAAAAATACATAACTTTGTTTCTTGTAGTGTATTTTTATTTATATAATTAAGCCTTAGGTAGAATAAGAAAATGAGCATATAATAGAAAGTACTGCATTTTGTACGGGAAAATATGAGAACAAGTCTTTTCAGATGGATATACTACATTCCAATGGTCTTGCAGTATAGCTATCCGAAAAAAAACTCATTCATATTTTCCCATAAAAATACAGTAACCTATAACTAGTGCACAAAGGATTACATTTCTGGCCATCATCACAAGTCACACTTAAATACACTAAATATTGGTCACACATGTGTAACACTAAATATTAGTCACACATGTGTAACACAAAATATTGGCTGCACTTTTGTAACACTAATATTGGGCACATATGTGTAACTCTAAATATTAGTTGCACTTGCATAACACTAAATACTAAATATTATGTGACACTAAATACTGGACTCAGATGTAACACTAAATACTGGGCACCTTGTGTAACACTAAATATTGGGCACACTTGTATAACATCATGTAAAAACTACTGAAAGTTATCACTAAGCAAAGATACCATGCAGTAAGACGTGGCACAAAATAATAATGAGTGTAACATCTTGAAATTACTTTTCAATGAAAGAATTTTCTGTTTTCTCTGATGAAGACAATTCTGAAGTTCTTTTCATCACACAAATGTATGGATTTTGCATTGTTCCATGACTGTGCTGGATTATGAAGGATGGTATTACCTTACCAAGTAAAATACAAAATTCATGACATGGTATTATGCCCTTTTAGATTCATACAACACTAAATATCATCTGAGAATGACATGTTCCAGTCTTGGTAGTTTTTATTTATATTCACTGTCTTTTGAAATCCACAGATTTTTTTTATCTGAATAAGACAATTTTAATTTTTTTCTAAAAAGATATGAATCCATTAAACACAGCATATCCTGACATATATTGTGTCCAACTAAAACCAGCATGGACCCTGATCTGCCATCACATACTGAGCTGGCAAATTGGGTGTAATTCCTGTTTGCTCTTCTGAATACTCCTAACAAACTGCATAGATCCAGATGAATACTCCTAATAAACTGCATAGACCCAGATGAATACTCCTAACAAACTGCATAGACCCAGATGAATACTCCTAACAAACTGCATAGACCCAGATGAATATTCCTAACAAACTGCATAGACCCAGATGAATACTCCCAACAAACTACATAGACCAAAATGAATACTCCAAACAAACTGCATAGAACCAGAAGAATACTCCTAACAAACTGCATAGACCCAGATGAATACTCCAAACAAACTGCATAGACCCAGATGAATACTCCTAACAAACTGCATAGACCCAGATGAATACTCCCAACAAACTGCCTAGACCCAGATGAATACTCCAAACAAACTGCATAGAACCAGATGAATACTCCTAACAAACTGCATAGACCCAGATGAATACTCCTAACAAACTGCATAGACCCAGATGAATACTCCCAACAAACTGCATAGACCCAGATGAATACTCCCATCAAACTGCATAAACCCAGATGAATACTCCTAACAAACTGTATAGACCCAGATGAATACTCCCAACAAACTGCATAGACCCAGATGAATACTCCTAACAAACTGCATAGACCCAGATGAATACTCCTAACAAACGGCATAGACCCAGATGAATACTCCTAACAAACTGCATAGACCCAGATGAATACGCCCAACAAACTGCATAGACCCAGATGAATACTCCAAACAAACTGCATAGAACCAGATGAATACTCCTAACAAACTGCATAGACCCAGATGAATACTCCCAACAAACTGCATAAACCCAGATGAACATTTCTAACAAACTGCATAGACCCAGATGAATACTCCTAACAAACTGCATAGACCCAGATGAATACTCCAAACAAACTGCATAAACCCAGATGAATACTCCTAACAAACTGCATAGACCCAGATGAATACTCCCAACAAACTGCATAGACCCAGATGAATATTCCTAACAAACTGTATAGACCCAGATGAATACTCCCAACAAACTGCATATACCAAGATGAATACTCCCAACAAACTGCATAGACCCAGATGAATACTCCTAACAAACTGCATAGACCCAGATGAATACTCATAACAAACTGCATAGACCCAGATCTGCAAGTGCATCATTAATCAAAATTTCTGCAACTTGATTCTCTTATTTTCAACTGCCAAAATTCAATAAATGATCTGAACCTTATTTTCATTTCACCTATCTACCAGTGACATGAAGGAATGTAATTTTTTCAATGGTTTCCAAAATATGAAAAAGCATGGCTGCAGCAAGTACTCCTGCATTATGCAAAAATAACTCTTTGCAGTAAAATTTATGCTTGGCCAACTAGTTTGGCATTTTTTTCCTTTATCTCAACAGATCTTTTGTTTCAAAATATTAAAAGACTGGCAGAAGATATATTACTTTAATTAAAAGCTTTTTACACTTTGATTTTCCAGATTGTTCAATTCTTTCATAATGTTGGCTTGGGATAAATTTGCTGACTGTATCATAAGAAGAATGAACAAAGGAGGCAAATGAAAAGAAGGTGGAAAAGTACCAGAAACTGGTAGAGTGCTGTAGTGAAAGGGTTAAAAGCTTCAATCTTCTGGTGAAAGTAGGATGCAGGTGTTTCCTGCACAGTCCACCTAAAGGAAGCTCAATGTACTAGGAATAAGAGGAAGAGCATAGAAACACCAGTACAGGCAAAATGCATCCGCAGTTGCATCCAGCTGATACATTAGAAAAGAACTGGCAGCCAACACAGACGGGTGATGAGAGCTAAATCAATTTTCCATATTTGACAAATTTTCATACAAAGGCATAGTAAAATCAATTTAACAAATAATCTAGAAATATTATTACAATAAAACACAAACAGAATGAGATTCTGAATTTGCATCTGTCTTTCTTCCTTCATAATCATCCCTTCCAGAAAGCTATTATCAGACAACAAATGTCATCAATAAGACACTTAAGAGATTTTTTTTCTTTTAACATACAACTAGATATCAGCAAAGTGTAGAGAAAGGGTAATTGTCACTACTGACAGCAATATGCATACAAGTACAAAGCCAAATTATCCTTGATGACAGCAATATGAATACAAGTACAAAAGATAATTATAAATATTGACAGCAATATGCATACAAAGGCAAAGGAAAAACATCTCTATTGACAGATATAAGTATACAAGTAGAAAGGATAAATATCACTACTGACAGAAATATGCATACAGGTACAAAGGATAAATATCACTACTGACAGAAATTTGCATACAGGTACAAAGGATAAGTACCACTACTGACAGAAATATGCATACAGGGAAAACAGATATCTATCAGTACTGACAGAAATATGCATACAGGTACAAAGAATAAATATCACTACTGACAGAAATATGCATACAGGTACAAAGGATAAATATCACTACTGACAGAAATATGCATACAGGTACAAAGGATACATATCACTACTGACAGAAATATGCATACAGGTACAAAGGATAAATATCACTACTGACAGAAATGTGCATACAGGTACAAAGGATATCTATCACTACTGACAGAAATATGCATACTGGTACAAAGGATAAATATCACTACTGACAGAAATTTGCATACAGGTACAAAGGATAAATATCACTACTGACAGAAATATGCATACAGGGAAAACAGATATCTATCACTACTGACAGAAATATGCATACAGGTACAAAGGATATCTATCACTACTGACAGAAATATGCATACTGGTACAAAGGATACATATCACTACTGACAGAAATATGCATACAGGTACAAAGGATAAATATCACTACTGACAGAAATATGCATACAGGGAAAACGGATATCTATCACTACTGACAGAAATATGCATACAGGTACAAAGGATAAGTACCACTACTGACAGAAATATGCATACAGGTACAAAGAATAAATATCACTACTGACAGAAATATGCATACAGGTACAAAGAATAAATATCACTACTGACAGAAATATGCATACAGGGAAAACAGATATCTATCACTACTGACAGAAATATGCATACTGGTACAAAGGATAAATATCACTACTGACAGAAATATGCATACAGGTACAAAGGATAAATATCACTACTGACAGAAATATGCATACAGGTACAAAGAATAAATATCACTACTGACAGAAATATGCATACAGGTACAAAGAATAAATATCACTACTGACAGAAATATGCATACAGGTACAAAGGATACATATCACTACTGACAGAAATATGCATACAGGTACAAAGGATAAATATCACTACTGACAGAAATATGCATACAGGTACAAAGGATACATATCACTACTGACAGAAATATGCATACAGGTACAAAGGATAAATATCACTACTGACAGAAATATGCATACAGGTACAAAGGATACATATCACTACTGACAGAAATATGCATACAGGTACAAAGGATAAGTACCACTACTGACAGAAATATGCATACAGGTGCAAAGGATAAATATCAGTGTTGACAACCAGATTTTTGGGAAGCATGATAGGAAGTATATCTTGTTCACCTTTTCTTCCAAGTTTCATCCTATCATTGTCAAACAGTTCCGTTGGGATGTCTGAGTGATCATCGATTCCTGTCTGACACTGATTGATGGACATCTCACTAAACAATAACCTCTGCAGAAAGAGAGAAATTTATATCAGGTTTGTATTCCAATCATTTGCATCATATGTTTTTTCTAAATATTTTATAAACTCACGTATAAATCAGATCCAACTGCTAAAACATAGACCCAGATCTGCCATGACATAATGCATCAGCAGACATGGGTCTGTGTTGATTGTTCTACTGGTTACTTTTAACTGCATAATCCAAGATCTTTTCAGTTTCTCCAACATACTAAAGGCCACAGATCTTACATGTGATGAGATATCTTACATACTGAAGGCCACAGATCTTACATGTGATGAGATATCTTACATGTGGCCTTCAGTACGTAGGAGAAACTGAAAAGCTACACAAAAGGATAAACCTTCATAGATCTGATTGGATGACAAAAAAGCTGTACAGAAGCCTGGTCGCAGAACACTTCTCCTCCCCTGGCCACACTTTCAGTGATATAATATTTATTGCTATTGCTAACAACCACAGCTGGAGTTCCGAAACCAGGAAGGAAAAGGAATCATACTGGATACGCCGCCTTAGAATATTGAAACCAAGCGGTCTAAACCAAGAAGACTAGAAAATGAAAACTATGCACTAGTAAAATTTAACATTTTCTAAATCTTCTTATTATCCTTCAATTTTTACTATAAGAATAACCAGTATAGAATCAAATATCCGGGATATAATCTGCGTTACATATGTACAAAAAGTAAAAATAGATGTCGCTTTGGCTTGTAGACTTTTAGGGAATTATAAAACGTTTTCATTTTCCACAACTAGTCTATACAAGCTGGTTGTATTTATAGTTTTAGCACATGTGAAGACAGCCATGTAGAGGTTTACAAACACAACGTTTTTGTGTTTATTTGTTTGTCGTATATATGTTTTGTATTTGCCTTTGAAAAAGACTCATTAAGAGTCAAAAGCGCTTAGGCTAGTTACTTACTAGTTTCGTACTGTTCATCCTCAGTTTTTTGCATATATATATATATATATATATATATATATATATATATATATATATATATATATATATATATATAATATATATATATATGTGTGTGTGTGTGTGTGTATTGGATCTATTAAAAGCATAATCCAGTTTAACTGTTATTTCATACATTAATTAAAAAAATAGCAATCAAGTGAAATAACTAAATGTTTTCATTCATGTGAATTTTTAGTTCACTGACTATTGTATATAGAGTTAAATCCAGTGTGATGTACACAATGAGAGATACTACTTGCTTAAGTCCAGTCCAACTGCAAACAATGCAGACCCTGATCTGCTATCATACAATGTTCCAGCAGTACAGTATTTACATTGTTAGTTTTACTGATTTCTTCGGGGCCCCGAGTGGCCGAGTGGTCTAAAGCGCTGTCCGTTACGGATCACTGCCATCTCACCTCTGTCTGCGTGTGTTCGAGTCTAGGATTCGGCTAATGTAGATATGTGAGAAAGCTTCCCAGTAGCTTCTCGTGGGTCGGTGGTTCTTTCCGGTGATTTCCCGGTTTCTTCCTCCACCATTAATACTGGCCGCCATGAATAGCCTATCGTGTGCTGAAAAATTGCGTTAAGCTAAAACAAACAAACAAACAAACTGATTTCTTCTAAAAAAAACTGTATAGACCCAGATCTGAGACTATGCAGTTGGACTTGACTTATAAACCAGTACATTCAATAACTAAATAGAGAAACCAAAAAAAGGGAAATATCCTAAGATTCTTTAAAGAAAAATCACAGTCTCTAACTGTAATCTTCCTGTAAAACTCTGTATTTAAGTTGCATGCAATTAGTTCTGTAAAAAGCAGAAAAAGTCAAGTAAGTCAAACTAGTATAGAATGACTGAAAAAAAGAGATGATCTGAGAAAATTGATAAAGCAAATGATAACCTAGGCACATATTATTGTTTTTTTTTGTACAGATTCCTTTCCATTATATAAAAAGTCAATGTTTATATTTTGTTTAAATAACAATTGTGATAATAATAGTTATTAAAATATAAAAATTTTTAAATCATTTTCCTTTGCTGATTTTGAACTTTAACAAAGATGCACATAAAATGCAAATATAATAAATTAGTCAATAATATAAAATCTACAACTGGAATGTTTTCCTAAGCCCTGGCATAGAGAGATAATGACTAGATGATACAAATAAAATAATTGCAATTTCTTTGGCAATCCAGAGAAATGCCAGAGCAAATATTGTAGTCAACCATCATTTGTGATAGAGTATTGAGTTATCTCCCTTTACTTACATACTCACAATGTAGTGTTTTGTACTGTGAAGCAGAAATGTAAAATAAAATGGAGTGTCATATCATAAATTAGCATAATATCCATTTAGTTTACACTCAACCTGGAATGAAACATTAAATGAAAATTATATTTATTGAAGAAATGGGCAGTGAAGGCTAATAGGTTAAGTTTGCCAATGATATGCACAATGATATTCTCATTACAATTACCAACATGGTTGCAAGTCATTTCATTATTATATCCTGTTTTCTGTTATATTAATTTAGCAGTTTTGAGCATGAGTTATCTTTCTTGCTAAGGTGTATCCAACACTGGTCTGTATTATTACTCTGTATTGCTTGTCTTATTTGAAAAGGATTTTATTACTAAAATATAATTTAACTCATAAAAGCTCACAATAGAGGTCAGCATCTGATTCTATAATTTTTCCTTCCAATCTGATTTAATTTACACAGTATTATTTCACATAAAATGTATTTTTGCCTTTAATGTAAATTGTTTAAATACTAAAGTTTTTTTTTTTACAAATGATTTCACACATTATTTTTATTATTATTATTATTATTATTATTATTATTATTATTATTATTATTATTATTTTTATTATTATTATTATTATTATTATTATTATTATTATTATTATTATTTGTACAAACATGATAACTGGCAAAAGTTAGGCATTACATATTTTTCTAGCAAGCACTTTATACTGAAAAAAAAGTTCTCAAAGACTCAATGATAATAAAAAAGGTAATATATTGGTCAGATATCAATAAAATGACCCAGATCATTTTCAAATCTTCTCTCTCTCTCTCTCTCTCTCTCTCTCTCTCTCTCTCTCTCTCTCTCTCTCTCTCTCTCTCTCTCTCTCGCTCTTGCTCTCTCTCTCTCTCAGCAACTTCTTTGTTTAACATAATTCAGATACAAGAGTGACAGCTAATGCAAACATAAAAAAATAGAAAATTCAGGATTATGGCAGTGGTGTAAAACTAACATGAAAGTGATATGATAATGGTAAGCTACAGACAGGAAACATCATGACAATGATATAATACTGACAGGAAACATTATGGCAATGATAAAAACAATTTACAGGAAAGCGCTATGAATATAGTATAATACTGACAGGAAACATCATGGCAATGATATAATATTGACAGGAAACATTATGGCAATGATAAAAACAACTTACAGGAAAGTGCTATGAATATAGTATACTACTGACAGGAAACATCATGGCAATGATATAATACTGACAGGAAACATTATGGCAATGATATAATACTGACAGGAAACATTATGGCAATGATAAAAACAACTTACAGGAAAGTGCTATGAATATAGTATAATACTGACAGGAAACATCATGGCAATGATATAATATTGACAGGAAACATTATGGCAATGATAAAAACAACTTACAGGAAAGCGCTATGAATATAGTATACTACTGACAGGAAACATCATGGCAATGATATAATACTGACAGGAAACATTATGGCAATGATAAAAACAACTTACAGGAAAGTGCTATGAATATAGTATACTACTGACAGGAAACATCATGGCAATGATATAATACTGACAGGAAACATTATGGAAATGATATAATACTGACATGAAACATTATGGCAATGATAAAAACAACTTACAGGAAAGCGATATGAATATAGTATAATACTGACAGGAAATGTTATGGCCATGATATAATACTGACAGGAAACATTATGGAAATGATATAATACTGACATGAAACATATTGGCAATGATAAAAACAACTTACAGGAAAGCGATATGAATATAGTATAATACTGACAGGAAATGTTATGGCAATGATATAATACTGACAGGAAACATTATGGAAATGATATAATACTGACATGAAACATTATGGAAATGATATAATACTAACAGGAAACATTATGGAAATGATATAATACTAACAGGAAACATTATGGAAATGATATAATACTGACATGAAACATTATGGCAATGATAAAAACAACTTACAGGAAAGCGATATGAATATAGTATAATACTGACAGGAAATGTTATGGCCATGATATAATACTGACAGGAAACATTATGGAAATGATATAATACTGACACAAAATCAATATGTAAATATGTATGTAGAAAATAAGAATTTTGATAAAAAGTAAATTAATCTTTTCAGGCTTTTGCAATGGGTTGATGAATTAGAAAATGAATAAGAACAAAGATGGAATGTGAAAATTACATGTAAATACTGAAAGGGGAATTTGCAAACAGGAGCTATGATACTGTGATCTGTGTGATAAAATGGAATTCTGTCTCCTTGTCATCCAGACTTCCTACTCAACTCAAAATCATACTCAAATTATGATCCTGATATCTGATTGGTCAGTCCTTGGAGATCAACCAATCAAATGTCAGACTTCTGAGTTTGGTCTTAAGTCTGAGAATTTTTTTATATCCTCCAGGCATGTATCCTTTACAAAACTCTAATTCCCATACCAGTTCATCAGCTCTCAAATTAGCTTAACAACATTCCTCTGTTCATCACACAAATTGCAGTATAAATTGTGAGATTTTATTCTTTTCTTCCATTCCAATAATCTACAAATTTTTTATTGTAATAAATGGTGTAGTGCACCTAACTGTTCATAGATAAAAAAAGTCCATGACATGCACTTTATGTTACAATGTATAAACGACATAAGATTGTACACATGGATACGCATAAACAACAGATGTAGTGTGATTTGTCTTCAAAATATGACCAACCATTCTGTAGTTTTCTATGAATACAATTAAAAATATACCCATCCATTCAATATTTTTTTATAAATACAATTAAAAATAAGCTCTTTCCGTATGTTGCCATGAATACAATTAAAATTATGCCCACACATTCTATATTTTTTCATGAATACAATTAAAACTATGTCTACAGTCTGTATTTCTCCATGAAAACAATTACGTAGTTCATTGTAATGACTGCCCCTATCCCATAAAAAAGCTAATTATAGCTTACCAGCTTGTTGACATCTTTCACTTTCAAGGGAACTTGAATGATACCCCACATGTTGTAGAACCTGAATTGCAACCAAATAATAATTTTTAAAAAACACACACATCTAAAATTAGATAATATTTGATCATAAAATCTGAAACTGACAAATTTTCAGGTATTAGCTTATTAAGATATTCTATGTTGTACATGAGTTATTTTGCTGTGAAGAATAATGTGTCTTTTTGTCTATTAAAAGACCATAAGACACAAGAGGCCCAAGCTGGGCTGATATTGCTCACTTGGGTGGTTAACTACCTGTATTGAAGCTGTAAAGAAACATTTGGATGACACATCTGCTACACTGTCTATTCATCTGTCTTATTTCCTAGACCATGTACTATATACATGTATAGGATCACTTTATCTGCATGAAATAGACAAGTCTCCCAAATGTCTCCCCACCACTGGGGAAAAGGCCATGATTCATAACTTAGAGACTATTTAAACCCCAAACCCTAAGATTTATAAACTTACTCAGTATTGCAAGAGAAATCAATATGTTTAGCCAGCATGGATTCCAATGTCTACCTTACCCTATAGGATCATGTCCCTGGAGTCATAACTTGAAATGGTCAGCATAGATTCCAAAGTCTACCTTACTCTATGGATCATGCCACTGGAGTCATAACTTGAAATGGTCAGCATGGATTCCAATGTCTACCTTACTCTATGGATCATGCCCCTGGAGTCATAACTTGAAATAGTCAGCATGGATTCTTAAGTCTATCTTACCCTATGGATCATGCCCCTGGAGTCATAACTTGAAATAGCATGGATTCTTAAGTCTACCTTACTCTATTGATCATGCCCCTGGAGTCATAACTTGAAATAACATGGATTCTTAAGTCTACCTTACTCTATGGATCATGCCCCTGGAGTCATAACTTGAAATAGTCAGCATGGATTCTTAAGTCTATCTTACCCTATGGATCATGCCCCTGGAGTCATAACTTGAAATAGTCAGCATGGATTCTTAAGTCTATCTTACCCTATGGATCATGCCCCTGGAGTCATAACTTGAAATAGTCAGCATGGATTCTTAAGTCTATCTTACCCTATGGATCATGCCCCTGGAGTCATAACTTGAAATAGTCAGCATGGTTTTCAAAGTCTACCTTACCCTATGGATCATGCCCCTGGAGTCATAACTTGAAATGGTCAGCATGGATTCCAATGTCTACCTTACTCTATGGATCATGCCTCTGGAGTCATAACTTGAAATGGTCAGAATGGATTCCAATGTCTACCTTACTCTATGGATCATGCCCCTGGAGTCATAACTTGAAATGGTCAGAATGGATTCCAAAGTCTACCATACTCTATGGATCATGCCCCTGGAGTCATAACTTGAAATGGTCAGAATGGATTCCAATGTCTACCTTACCCTATGGATCATGCCCCTGGAGTCATAAATTGAAATGGTCAGCATGGATTCCAAAGTCTACCTTCCCTATGGATCATGCCCCTGGAGTCATAACTTGAAAACCAATTAGATCCCTTCCCAAGGGTAGTGGTGACTCAGTGGTTAAGGTGTTGGACTCATGATCAGAAGGTTTTGAGTTCAATTCCCACCATTTTATTAGCCCAGAGCATCACTAATATGTATCAATAGGCCTGTATGATTATAATGTTGAAGAGAGTCTCCATCAGTCGCATGATAATGAGCCTGCTTGAGACTGGGCAGTAACCCATAATGCTGTTCACAATGCACTTGTGGACGAGAAATTGAATGCCATGACTGTGTTTGTCCCCTCATCTGTTGAAAAACAAGCTTATGCCATTCATCTGCTGTTATTTCGCCAAAGTTTTTCCAGTGTACTTTGCATAGACCAATGTTTCAGTAGTACCTCTCCAACTCATGCATAAGTTCTTTCAACTTTCCAAGAGCTCTCAGTGTTCTAACGTTCCATGTACCGATGATGATGTTGTCTTTTCCACAGATCCTGCAAGTGGAGGCACCAGTAGCATACTTGTAACCTTTATCATGGTGTGCAGCAGAAGGCCCATTGTTGACCCAAGATGCAATCGATCCAGTATGGAAGAATTGTTAGTTGTCTTCATGTGGTGTGTCATAGACAATGATGATACAAGCTTACATACCAGATACAATACCAGAAATAAGCCTACAAACCAGATATAAGCTTACATATCATTAAAAAACTGGTCAAAAATGAAGCATCTAGACTATTTATAATTAAGTGTTGATAGATGGTTTATGACCCCTATATTGTTTTATTCAATTTATTACTTGTAACAAACTGCATAGAACGAGATCTGCCATTGCTGCAAGGCAGATGTGGATCTATGCATTTTGCAGTCAGACTTGGCTTATAAGTCAGAATGAAGAAAATCATAATGTTCAGGGAGATTTAGGAGTTGCATCTCTCCCACAAAACATTTTGTCAACAAGACGTGTACCTAGAAAGGATAATTATTTGTGAGACTGATGAAAAGAAGAAGTAGGTGTGCTTGTTAGGGCATGTACAAATACTGTCTACAAGACAGTAAAAAGTATGTATTACACAGAACAGCTTATCACAAAATTTGGAACATTAATGGACACAAGATAAAAACATAATTTCTCACAATATAAGACAGTCAGATAAGTGAATCCTGACTGAGATTTTTCAGCTGACAAAATCAAACATATCTTAACCACATTCACAGACAGACAATTATGACTTATTTACAATTTAATGAGGAACAAAATAAGATTGATATGCAAGTTTACTTCATTAAAAATAACACTACAATAATGTTAAATGAATCTGACTGGGATTATAGTACACTAAAATCAATCGAAATTGCTGACTCCAAATAAAAATACTCAAATATGCCTTTTCAATGTGACCTATTTGTCTACTACATATTTAGAATTATTAGCTGTGGAGCAGCAATGGATAAATGTTGTCTAATGCCAGGGGCACCGTGCTTCATTGCATAAACACTGTTGGTAGCCAGATATAGTGAGGTCCAATGCACAAATAATCTCTATAGCCAAGGTTTCTGCAGTCTAATGAATAAAATCTTATGTACCAAAGGATATTGTGGTACAATGCATATTGTCTACATCCTGGAATACTGCAGTTCACTGCATAAATATTGTCTACAGCAAGGGAGACTGCAGTCCACTGCATAAATATTGTCTATTGTCAAGGATACATTGGTCCATTGCATAAATATGTCTATAGACAAGGATACTGTAGTCCACTGCATAAATATTGTCTATTGATAAAGTGGTCCATTGCATAAATATTGTCTATAGACAAAGATACTGTAGTTCACTGCATAAATATTGTCTATAGACAAGGATACTGTAGTTCACTGCATAAATATTGTCTATAGACAAGGATACTGTAGTCCACTGCATAAATTTTGTCTATTGATAAAGTAATCCATTGCATAAATATTGTCTATAGACAAGGATCCTGTAGTTCACTGCATAAATATGTCTATAGACAAGGATACTGTAGTTCACTGCATAAATATTGTCTAACCCAAGGATAATGGAGTCCACTGCATAAATATTGTCTATAGACAAGGATACTGTAGTTCACTGCATAAATATTGTCTAACACAAGGATAATGTAGTCCACTGCATAAATATTGTCTATAGACAAGGATTCTGTAGTTCACTGCATAAATATTGTCTAACACAAGGATAATGTAGTCCACTGCATAAATATTGTCTATAGACAAGGATACTGTAGTTCACTGCATAAATATTGTCTAACACAAGGATAATGTAGTCCACTGCATAAATATTGTCTATTGATAAAGTGGTCCATTGCATAAATATTGTCTATAGACAAGGATACTGTAGTTCACTGCATAAATATTGTCTATTGTCAAGGATACAGAGGTCCATTGCATAAACATTGTCTATAGTCAAGGATACAGAGGTCCATTGCATAAACATTGTCTATATCCAACTATAATGTTGTCCATTGCATAAATATTGTCTATAGTCAAGAAAACTGCAGTCCATTGCATAAATATTGTCCAAAGCTAAGGATACTGTTATCCATTGCATAAATATTGTCTATAGTCAAGGATACAGAGGTCCATTGCATAAACATTGTCTATATCCAACGATAATGTTGTCCATTGAATAAATATTGTCTATATCCAAAGATAATGTTGTCCATTGCATAAATATTGCCTATAGTCAAGGATACAGAGGTCCATTGCATAAACATTGTCTATATCCAAAGATAATGTTGTCAATTGAATAAATATTGTCTATAGTCAGCATTGTCAGTTTCATTTTAGACCTTGTGAAAAAAAACAACAAATTATTATAATTCACAGAGGATTGCCTGAATCCTTAATATTTCTTTGATATCTAGATTGAACTGGTTAAATGCTACCATATTGAGGAGACACTATGAATTTTTTTTAAATATTAGTATATATGAGTCATTTCACATCAATCTTTTATTTATCACCCAAAAGCAATAATGAATAAAAAGAAATAATATAAATTAAGGTGAATTCAAATAATAATTAGTTAAACTTGCTAAAGAAAACTCTGTGTGTGTGTGCAAGCGTGTGCATGTGTGTGTGCAAGCATGTGTTTATGTGTGTGTTTATTTGCCTGAGGCTGGTAAATTCAAAGCTGGACTAGTGGTTTTCATAATGTTAACAGTTTGATGGCTTTAAAAGTTTCAGCTGTCACCAGTCAGTTAATGAAGAAGGACTATTTACCAGTCAGTTTCAGCTGTCACCAGTCAGTTAATGAGGAAGGACTATTTACCAGTTTCAGCTGTCACCAGTCAGTTAATGAGGAAGGACTATTTACCAGTCAGTTTCAGCTGTCACCAGTCAGTTAATGAGGAAGGACTATTTACCAGTCAGTTTCAGCTGTCACCAGTCAGTTAATGAGGAAGGACTATTTACCAGTTTCAGCTGTCACCAGTCAGTTAATGAGGAAGGACTATTTACCAGTCAGTTTCAGCTGTCACCAGTCAGTTAATGAGGAAGGACTATTTACCAGTCAGTTTCAGCTGTCACCAGTCAGTTAATGAGTTAGGACTATTTACCAGTCAGTTTCAGCTGTCACCAGTCAGTTAATGAGGAAGGACTATTTACCAGTAAGTTTCAGCTGTCACCAGTCAGTTAATGAGGAAGGACTATTTACCAGTCAGTTTCAGCTGTCACCAGTCAGTTAATGAGGAAGGACTATTTACCAGTCAGTTTCAGCTGTCACCAGTCAGTTAATGAGGAAGGACTATTTACCAGTCAGTTTCAGCTGTCACCAGTCAGTTAATGAGGAAGGACTATTTACCAGTTTCAGCTGTCACCAGTCAGTTAATGAGGAAGGACTATTTACCAGTCAGTTTCAGCTGTCACCAGTCAGTTAATGAGGAAGGACTATTTACCAGTCAGTTTCAGCTGTCACCAGTCAGTTAATGAGGAAGGACTATTTACCAGTTTCAGCTGTCACCAGTCAGTTAATGAGGAAGGACTATTTACCAGTCAGTTTCAGCTGTCACCAGTCAGTTAATGAGGAAGGACTATTTACCAGTAAGTTTCAGCTGTCACCAGTCAGTTAATGAGGAAGGACTATTTACCAGTCAGTTTCAGCTGTCACCAGTCAGTTAATGAGTTAGGACTATTTACCAGTCAGTTTCAGCTGTCACCAGTCAGTTAATGAGGAAGGACTATTTACCAGTAAGTTTCAGCTGTCACCAGTCAGTTAATGAGGAAGGACTATTTACCAGTCAGTTTCAGCTGTCACCAGTCAGTTAATGAGGAAGGACTATTTACCAGTCAGTTTCAGCTGTCACCAGTCAGTTAATGAGGAAGGACTATTTACCAGTCAGTTTCAGCTGTCACCAGTCAGTTAATGAGGAAGGACTATTTACCAGTCAGTTTCAGCTGTCACCAGTCAGTTAATGAGGAAGGACTATTTACCAGTCAGTTTCAGCTGTCACCAGTCAGTTAATAAGGAAGGACTATTTACCAGTCAGTTTCAGCTGTCACCAGTCAGTTAATGAGTTAGGACTATTTACCAGTCAGTTTCAGCTGTCACCAGTCAGTTAATGAGGAAGGGCTATTAACCAGTCAGTTTCAGCATAACCAATCAACTAGTAAGGAAGGACTATGGAAGTTTCAGCATGACCAGTTAATTCTTCAGTCTAATAGTCCTTCTATCTATAAAGAAATGTCTGTGGGTTTAATGGAATGTCCACACAATAATGTCTACATAGTGCTTTTTAAATGGAAAGTTCCTAAAAATTTTAATATACTGTACATGTACATGTATAATGAAAATTGCACAAAAAAACTCAGGAAGATAAAACCTTTTCAATCAGATGCAATGGTTACAAGAAAGTTCTTACATAATAACTAATGTTAAACAGTGTATCCCCAAATCCAAAGCCACAAAGATTTAAATCACCAATTTTCACAAAACTAAAACTACAATAAATTTTGCATGAACATTGATTACTGTATTAATAGTAATGACTATTTTAAACTAGCATTTAATAAATCCACCTTACTCCTGAAATCAAATTGAATTCATTGAAAAAATTGAAACTAAAGCTCTATTATAATAAAATGAATCTAGATTACTATCTTACCCTGGAGTCTCTCCATTATTGTAGTTTGGGTTCTGTAGACTCATTATGACCTCCAGAAAGTCCTTGGGAGCATACACAGGGCGGATCTGGCTCAGATCTAAAAATAGATTAAAGAAACAAAACACATAGAAACAACAATTTAATAAGATATTAAGCAATTGTTTACTAAACCCACAATAAGTGTAATGTTCAACTTTTCAAGATCATTATTTATAAGAGATTAATTCAAGTAGATCATTATTTATAACAGATTAATTCAAGTAGATCATTATTTATAACAGATTAATTCTAGTAAATCATTATTTATAACGGATTAATTCTTGTAAATCATTATTTATAACAGATTATTTCTTGTAAATCATTATTTATAACAGATTAATTCAAGTAGGTCATTATTTAAAACAGATAAATTCAAGTCAATCATTATAACTGATTAATTCTAGTAAATCATTATTTATAACAGATTAATTCTAGTAAATCATTATTTATAACATATTATTTCTTGTAAATCATTATTTATAACAGATTAATTCAAGTAGATCATTATTTATAACAGATTAATTCTTGTAAATCATTATTTATAACAGATTAATTCAAGTAGGTCATTATTTAAAACAGATAAATTCAAGTCAATCATTATAACTAATTAATTCAAGTAGATCATTATTTATAATAGATTAATTCAAGTAGAGCATTATTTATAACAGATTAATTCAAGTAAATCATTATTTATAACAGATTAATTCTTGTAAATCATTATATATAACAGATTAAATCAAGTAGATCATTATTTAAAAACAGATAAATTCAAGTCAATCATTATAACTGATAATTCTAGTAAATCATTATTTATAACAGATTAATTCAAGTAGATCATTATTTATAACAGATTAATTCTTGTAAATCATTATTTATAACAGATTAATTCAAGTAGATCATTATTTATAACAGATTAATTCTTGTAAATCATTATTTATAACAGATTAATTCAAGTAGGTCATTATTTAAAACAGATAAATTCAAGTCAATCATTATAACTGATTAATTCAAGTAGATCATTATTTATAATAGATTAATTCAAGTAGATCATTATTTATAACAGATTAATTCAAGTAAATCATTATTTATAACAGATTAATTCTAGTAAATCATTATTTATAACAGATTAATTCAAGTAGATCATTATTTAAAACAGATAAATTCAAGTCAATCATTATAACTGATTAATTCAAGTAGATCATTATTTATAATAGATTAATTCAAGTAGATCATTATTTATAACAGATTAATTCTTGTAAATCATTATTTATAACAGATTAATTCAAGTAGATCATTTTTTATAACAGATTATTTCAAGTAAATCATTATTTATAACAGATTAATTCTAGTAAATCATTATTTATAACAGATTAATTCAAGTAAATCATTATTTAAAACAGATAAATTCAAGTCAATCATTATAACTGATTAATTCAAGTAGATCATTATTTATAATAGATTAATTCAAGTAGATCTTTATTTATAATAGAGTAATTCTAGTAAATCATTATTTAAAACAGATAAATTAAAGTAGATCATTATTTAAAACAGATAAATTCAAGTCAATCATTAAAACTGATTAATTCAAGTAGATCATTATTTATAATAGATTAATTCTTGTAAATCATTATTTATAACAGATTAATTCTAGTAAATCATTATTTATATCAGATTAATTCTAGTAAATCATTATTTATAACAGATTAATTCAAGTAGATCATTATTTATAACAGATTAATTCTTGTAAATCATTATTTATAACAGATTAATTCAAGTAGATCATTATTTATAACAGATTTATTCTTGTAAATCATTATTTATAACTAATTAATTCAAGTAGATCATTATTTATAATAGATTAATTCAAGTAGATCATTATTTATAACAGATTAATTCAAGTAAATCATTATTTAAAACAGATAAATTCTAGTAAATCATTATTTATATCAGATTAATTCAAGTAGATCATTATTTATAACTGATTAATTCAAGTAGATCATTATTTAAAACAGATAAATTCTAGTGAATCATTATTTATATCAGATTAATTCAAGTAGATCATTATTTATAACAGATTAATTCTTGTAAATCATTATTTATAACAGATTAATTCAAGTAGATCATTATTTATAACAGATTAATTCTTATAAATCATTATTAATAACTAATTAATTCAAGTAGATCATTATTTATAATAGATTAATTCAAGTAGATCATTATTTATAACAGATTAATTCAAGTAAATCATTATTTAAAACAGATAAATTCAAGTCAATCATTATAACGGATTAATTCAAGTAGATCATTATTTAAAACAGATTAATTCAAGTAAATCATTATTTATAACAGATTAATTCAAGTAAATCATTATTTAAAACAGATAAATTCAAGTCAATCATTATAAATGATTAATTCAAGTAGATCATTATTTGTAATAGAGTAATTCTAGTAAATCATTATTTAAAACAGATTAATTCTAGTCAATCATTATTTATAAGAGATTAATTCAAGTAGATCATTATTTATAAGAGATTAATTCAAGTAGATCATTATTTATAACAGATTAATTCAAGTAGATCATTATTTATAACAGATTAATTCAAGTAGATCATTATTTAAAACAGATAAATTCAAGTCAATCATTATAACTAATTAATTCAAGTAGATCATTATTTATAACATGAATTCAAGCCTAAAGTGATTCAACATAACACTGCTGATATTTTTTTTTTCAATTAATGACTACTATACAGTTTCATCCAATTAATGACTGCTATACTGCATCATCCAATTAATGACTGATATTCTGTTTCATCCAATTAATGATTGCTATACTGCATCATCCAATTAATGAATGCTATACTGCATCATCCAATTAATGACTGCTATACTACATCATCCAATTAACCAGTGATATAGTATATCATCCAATGTTATACTGTATCATCTAATTAATCAACTGTTAGACTGCATCATCCAATTATTCCAATGATTAACTCTATCATCCAAATAATCTCTACTATAATGTATCCTCAAATGAATCTAATGTTACAATGTATCATCCAATTAATCACTACTATACTTTACCATCAACTTTAATAATGCTATACTCCATCATCTATTTGACCACTGCTGTACTATATTATACAATTAATCTAATGTTATTCTCTATCATCCACTGAATCATTGCTATAATTTATCATCAAATTAATCATTGATATAATGTATCATCCAATTAACAACTGCTGTACAATATCATCTAATTTAATCACCAATATACTGTATCATCCAAATTTATGACTGCTATATTGTATCATCCAAATTATCACTGCTATACTGTATCATCCAATCATATTTTCTGCAATACTGTATCATCCATGATCACTGTATTATTGTCTCATGCATTTAATCACTGCTATACTGTATCATCCAATTAATCCTTGCTATACTGTATCATTCAATTAATTCTTGCTATACTGTATCATTCAATTTATTATAGATATACTGTATTATCCAATTCAAATTTGCTATACTGTATCATCCATGTAATCACTGCTATACTGTATCATCCATGTAATAAATGCTATACTGTATCATCCATGTAATAAATGCTATACTGTATCATCCATGTAATTACTGCTATACTGTATCATCCAATTAATCCTTGCTATACTGTATCATTCAATTTATTATAGATATACTGTATCACCCAATTCAACTTTGTTATACTGTATCATCCATGTAATCACTGCTGTACTGTATCATCCATGTAATAAATGCTATACTGTATCATCCATGTAATCACTGCTATACTATATCATCCATGTAATAAATGCTATACTGTATCATCCATGTAATTACTGCTATACTATATCATCCATGTAATAAATGCTATACTGTATCATCCATGTAATCACTGCTATACTATATCATCCATGTAATAAATGCTATACTGTATCATCCATGTAATTACTGCTATACTGTATCATCAAATCAATTTTTTCTATACTGAATTAATCACAGCTATCCTGAATCATCCAATTAATCCCTACTATATTGTATTATCCAATTAATCACTACCATACTGTATCATCAAATTAATTATTACCATATTTTATCATCAAAATTTATGATACAATACCCCATCATCCAATTAATTACTGCTATACTGTATCTTCCAATTAATCACTGCTATAATGTATCTTCCAAGCTTATTAGAAAAAAGTATCAGCTATTTTTTTAAGACATGAAATAAACTATCTCAAGTTTTAATGTACAAGAGAATGAACATGTCCACTGTATCTTTGCATTAATTGAAAACCTAAAAACAAAATTGATTCATTAAAATATCAGCAAATCTCCTGACATGGGTGATTTTTTTTACAAATAATTTAACCTGTACATGGGAATTTGGTGTGAAGAACATAGTACCTAGATATGGAGATACTGTGTGACTGGATAACATAACATCTTTTTCTTTATCATTTTAAATTAAAAGAATACTGGGAATTCTCTTAAATATTCAACTGTTATGTAATCAGTACCTCTCAAATTCTGTATGGCTGTCAGTACAGTAATACAATGTACATCAATCATCTCAAATTCTGTATGGCTGTCAGTACAGTAATACAATGTACATCAATGATCTCAAATTCTGTATGGCTGTCAGTACAGTAAAACAATGTACATCAATCATCAACATGTTTTACACCAAGTTACATAAACAAACAACATTTGCTAGCAAATCTGTTATACCTGTATCTTTATTTTAGAATGCTTTGTCCTTCAATATAATAATTATGGTTTTAATGGTTCACTGGGCATTAAGGAATACAGAAATCCCCATACCACATGCCATCAATAAACAAACTGACCATGGCCCCAGGTGACTATGGTGCTTACCTTTTCAGATCACTCACATCTCACCTGTGTGTGGGTTCAAGTCTTGACTCAGCCTGTGTGGGTATGTGAGAAAGGCTGCCAGTAGCTTCCTATGTGTCAGTGGTTCTTCCCAGGCTCTTCCTCCACTACATAAATGCCAGCCATGCATAGCATATTATATGCAAAAAAAAAAGGCATTTAAAAAATTAAAAAACACCAATCAAACAGAAAAAATAGGACAAGACTACAATATGAAGGTCCTTAGTAATCTACAATTACAAGAATTGTAAAGATATACTAGAAATCCATAAAAACAATTGTTTACTGTAGAAATCATTTTATGACAGGGAACATAAATTTCCTGCCAAGTGCCTTGAATTAAATATCAGTAAAACTGAATGTAACTAAGACCTAAATTACTGATTAACTGAACAGCCTATAAACATATGCCAAATAAACAACTGGTTAAATTAATGGCCTATAAACACATGCCACATAAATAAGAGATACATTAATTGGCCTATAATACATGCCACTATGGTCTGTTAGACTGTTGCTGTGTGATATTTCTCCCATGCATGTTTAACAAGTACCATATAAACACACTTAAATGAAACCCAACAGCAAAGTGCACAGACCAAAATCTGCCATCTAAAAATGCACACTAGGCAAATCTGAGATTATGCAAAGTGTTATGAGTAATCAACACAACAAATAATATACCTGCAGATCCAGATAAGTAAGTGCATTATGCAAAAACACATCACTGTCTATGTTGCTAAGATGCTTAAGTCAATTAATACCTGGGAAAATTTAGCTTTATAAACTTTATAACTGACTACTTGCAGTCCTCATTAAACTAAACAGAATATTACAAAGAGTAAATATCTGCTAAACAGAAGACATCAGATTTGAAGAGTTATCTGTAGAAAAATGTTGATGCCAGTGTCCCAAACCATTTTCAGACAATTTGGTCACAAAAAAGCCATCTGGATTGGTTTGGTTGGTCTTTTAATTTGCAGTAACACATTAAATTATTTATGGCTGGGGCAACAGACGTGGCTTGCTAAAGCACAACCAATTTAACCAATCCAGACTGATCCAAAGGTAGGAAAAAACAACTTTAAATGATGCTGTAAAACAATGGAAATTAAACTCATCTAAACCCTTATAAATATAAAGCTATATGCCAGTCTTTGGTGAAATCCAACATTCTTCCTAAGGTCAAGCTATAAAACATAAAATCTGGAGGATGGGCAATCAGGGGGCATAACTCCTGTAAATGATTCTGCAAATCAAACTCTTTCATGCAAAAGGTACATGTGATCAGGAAAACAAAATTAATTTTACATTAGAACACTTTCTGACATTTTAAAAGCTAAATATGATGTAAATGAGCATACTGGCAATTTTCTGCAGTTTCAACTTAATACATTAAACAGTTTTTAACAATAATAAATACCTATATCTGCTGGTACAGCAAAACTTGTTATGAGAGACCGCCCATTCTACCAACAAAAAGCAGTCTCTCTTCACAGGTAGTCTCTCACAGCAGGTTTGATCAAAAAGACCAATTTCCAAGGTCCAGTTTCAGAACAATTTCAAGAAAAATAACCACAATCACTGTACATATATTCTATTCGTTATTAATATTTCTTGCTAAAATATTGCAAGCATTCCTCCAAAAACAAAATTATATAGCAATAAAGAAATATATTTCTGTTATTAAACATGAAATCACAAAAAAAATCTGAAGATGGCAAATTTTACTACATGAAATCGTTTATGAATTACTTCTTTTTCTTTATAACAACCTAAATTTGTTTTACCGACATTAAAACTGCTTTTTTGCAATTGGTCTGCTCAATTTCACTTCAGCTAAAATAATTTTCTCCAGCCTTAAAATTTGTCTCGTTTTAGTTGGAGTATCACCCATTGTCATTAGGGTTCTAGGTGTTAAAATTATTAGTGCTCAGTTGTAATATCGAACATAAAGATGGTTTTGACTGGGCTGTGGGAATATATGTAAAAAACTATACATGTGCATTGCATATCTAACAATTAATGAAATAAAAAGAAACAATTATCTCATCCAGAAACAGAACCATTTACTCCTATACAAAAGTCAATGGCCTCATTTAAAGATGATTTACTAGGATTAACTCTATAAGCTTATCGTGTAACCTGGTCACCTCAACTTGAATAGACAACAGTTTGGTGATTGGGCTATAATCACTTAACATCAGGGGGAAAAACAATAAAAGTCTTGAACACTTTCAATTGAATCCCACAAATGATTCTCTCTTGCTGGTTTAATACACAATGATCTTATTCACCCATGGCAATATGGATTAACTCTAAATACAAAAAATATACAAGACCACTACATCAACTTTGGCACCACAATGGCAGTTTATGACATGTACATTAGCCTGATTTACAGACTGTAGCATCCATCACTGGTAGCAACAATCACAATCCCTTTTTATATTCATTTTATGCTTATTTTTTATCAGAACAATCATTACTAATCAAGCGGTAGTTGTAACAATTAATTACATATAGGTCAATGGTGTCCATCTGTTTTTGTGATACTGTTGGTCATTCACATTCACGATGATGATGGGTACTGCAATTAAGGCTGGGTAGCAGGTTAAGTGTGGAATTATTTAGTATAGTTCTGTGCGTTTTAAGCCCATGCATGAATAGTGGAGAACAATGCAGGGAGCATACAAAGTAGGGAACCAGACTTAAATAATCTACATATAATTTAGACTGGTTTACAACAGAAACTATAAAACATTATAAGTATAGCTAAAAAATTTCACACATCGGTATCCAGCCTATTTTTAAAATTTGTTTTTTTTTTAGAATGCAAAGTTGTCATTCATAGCAGTGTCAAAATGCACATTTTGCCAAAACATCTCGGTCATTGGTCGTGTTCATCAGGTGGTCACTCATAACAGAGCATTTATATAATAAAATCAATCCTTACATTACAACTATGGTTGGTTATGACAAGTGGTCGCTCATAGCAGAAGTCACTCATGACAGTTTTTACTGTATACCAAATTTCTAAGCCTGCATATGGATGTAGACAGGGTTATTTTACCTTGCAGTATCTCTTTTATTTTTATTTTACCTTTCCCACAAAATATATGAATGTAAACAGCCAACAAATTTAAAGAAACCCAAAATAGAAAGATGTCCAAAACTTCACATCTGTAACTTGTTACCATTCTCATCTGTTGCAGATATTGTTGTACAATTCTCTTTTTCTCCTTAAAAATATAAATTTTAGTCAGGTCCATAAATAACCTACTGAATACATGAAGTTTTTCTCTTGATACAAAGCACAACACTAATGATGTGATAAGATAACGTTAGATTAACAGCTAAGTTTTTTATCACATAAAATGATTCAAGATTTCAAAATTGTTACAAAAATATTTTTTTTCATGTCTAATGCAAGATTTCACTAATTTAAAACTGAAATATATTTTTGCCTACCACTGATATTCAAAGTTTGTTTCATTTATTTTACTATAAGCATACCATATATAATGTTTCTTATTTTGACTGTCACTCTTTAACAACTGTCCTAATACATACAACAAATTGCTAATTATGAATAGAAAATTTAATTAATAAAGATTTATTAACTATTACATTGTAACAATGCAAAAAAAAACAAAAACACAATGACAACAAAGTATCAAATACAGAGTAATGTCAAAGGAAGCCAACATAAAGATACTAAAGATCAGAACAAACAATAAAGATTTTGAATAAAGATCCTTCAAAAAAATTCTATTTATGGTTTAAATGGTTTATTGGGTGTTAAGGAATAATGAAATCCCCATACCACATACCACCAATAACAAAACTGGGAGGCAGAATGGTCTAATGTGCTTGTGTTTGGGCTTAAGTTCTGACAGCCTGTGTGTGGGCTTAAATCTTGACTCAGCCTGTGTGTGGGCTTAAGTCTTGACTCAGCCTGTGTGTGGGTTTAAGTCATGACTCAGCCTGTGTGTGGGCTTATGTTTTCACTCAGCTTGTGTGTGGACTTAAGTCATGACTCAGCCTGTGTATGGACTTAAGTATTGACTCAGCCTGTGTGTGGGTTTAAGTCATGACTCAGCCTGTGTGTGGGCTTAAGTCTTGGCTCAGCCTGTGTGTGGGCTTATGTTTTCACTCAGCTTGTGTGTGAACTTAAGTCTTGACTCAGCCTGTGTATGGACTTAAGTCTTGACTCAGCTGGTGAGTGGACTTAAGTCTTGACTCAGCCGGTGAGTGGGCTTAAGTCTTGGCACAGCCTGTGTGTGGGCTTATGTTTTTGCTCAGTTTGTGTGTGGGCTTATGTTTTTGCTCAGCCTGTATGTGGGCTTATGTTTTCGCTCAGCTTGTGAGTGGATTTAAGTCTTGACTCAGCCTGTGTGTGGGTTTAAGTCTTGACTCAGCATGTGTGTGGGCTTATGTTTTCACTCAGCTTGTGAGTGGACTTAAGTCTTGACTCAGCCTGTGTGTGGGCTTAAATCGTGGCTCAGCCTGTATGTGGACTTAAGTCTTGACTCAGCCACCTAAATACCTGCTAATTAAATGGCCCATAAACATCTGCAACCTCAATAACTGCTACTTTAATGGCCTATAAACACATTCCACTGACAAACTGGATGGTCTACAACCATGGCACCTAAATAACAGATAAATTGAATGTCTTATAAACACATCCTACCTAAATAACAGATAAATTAAATGACCTATAAAAACATCACACCTAAAAAAATATAAACTGAATGGCCTATAAACACCTGCCACCTAAATAATAGGTAAATTACATGGTCTCTAACAACATGGCACCTAAATAATGGGTGAATTAAATGACCTGTAAACACATACCACTTATGACCTTTTAAAATGTCTTTGCCTATGTTGGAGTCAACTTATACCTGGGAGCCTTATAAACTTCAAAAATGTATAAATGACTATTTCCAGTTTTCATTCAACCAGGCAAAATATCACAGACAGCTTTGACAGCTTCAAGTATATTTGCTACACAAAAGACATTAGATTGGAATATTTTGTATGAAAAAATGGTAATGCCAATATCTTACCCCAATTTTAGGTACTGTAGCCACAAAAGCCATGTGGTTTGGTTTGGTTGATCTTTTAATTTGCAGCAAAACATTAAATTATTTAGGGTTGTGGCCACTGGAGTAGTGTGCCTTACTAAGGGACACAACCATAGTAACCAATCCAGACAGATCCAAGGGTAGGATAATAAATCCTTTAAATGATGCTGTAGAAATTAAACTCATCTATTGCCTTATCAATATAAAGCTACATGCCAGTCTTTGGTGAAATCCAACAAACTATAGGCTGTAAAAACTAAGTTTGGAGGATGGGCAGTCAAGGGCAATAACTCCTATAAATGCTTTGAAAGGCTGCAAATCAAACTCATTCAAGCTCAAATCATTGAAAAAAGCTACAAGCAAAGTCTTATTTCAATGTAAGAGTAAATTTACCTGGAAAAGAGATGAATGATGACATACAATTAAAGGGCATAACACATGTAAATGATATTGTAGAATGGTAGAATTTAAAATCATTCTCATTCTCACCAATAATCAAGCTCCATGACAAATCTGGTTGAAATAAAAAAAAAACATGACAAAGTTGCACAATAGAAACTAACGTAAGGAGGGTGGGCAACCATTGGTCATAACTCCTGTAAATGATGTCATGTAATGCTGGAAATAAAACTCATTCCGAGTCTCAACAAAAAGCTGAATCTCAAAAATCTCTGAAATCCAGAACTTGGTAAAATTATAGAGTGAAAACAAAGGTTAGGAGGATATGCAATCAGAAGCTTTAACTCTTTTAATTTATTAAAATTTACTGAAAATCAAAATCTTTTGCAGTCTCACAAACATAAACCTGCATCTTGATTAAAATCCAAAACAGATCAATAAAGTCATATTGTGGAAAGCAGATTTTAATAATTACAATGTGCCAGTTGCTCACAGCCATTACAAAAGATTTGTCATAGCTAGGAGTTTTATCAAATGAATATTACTTTTAGAACTTAGAAATATGTTCCCCTTTAAAAAAATTGGCCATACATTATTGCTTTCCAGAGGTTCATTACATTCATTGGATTTAACATTTTTTTTTTAAAAATCAGTTCAGTACTGGTAAACAACATTTTTTGTTCCTATCCCAGAGTAAAAATCAATAGTCGTATTCAAAGTCATATTTGGCTTGCATGTCAGCTCTGTTGTAAACTTTATTTTTATTTTTATTATTGAATCTTACAGTTAGATTCGTTCAGTAAAATCAAATCCATAGCATATGTGTCAATCAGCCTATGGTCTTACTGTGCCATTCGAATTAAGTGTCCATATTACCCCATCACGTGATCTAATATTGCATTTAAAACTAATGCTTTTATGACAGAATTCAGTTGTAAATTGGTACCTTAGGAGTTCAAAGGTATTTTGTGTTGTGACCAATTTGAGTTAAGTTTTCTAGGTTTTTAAATTAGAAATTAATTTCTCTGGAAACATACATACATAATCTTCAACAAAATTCTTGGGCAAAGACATTTATTGGAAATTATTTGGAGTTTTAAAGCCAGAATAGAATATTATTCTTGATTCATAAAATTAAACAGGACACTGTTGACATGACAGCACAAAACAAGATATAGATGTGATTGTCTTCCATCTTGGAATTTCATTATGATTCAAACTTTGATTCATTTAGAACTTTTTGTGATATTTTTAAATTCTAGGATTCATTTTGGATTAGATTCACAAACCGTCAGTTCTTTTTCATATTTTTACCTTGTTTTCTTGGAAAATAAATTATTTTGTTAAATTTTAAAAAGCTTGTTGGCTTTGCCTTTTTTGTTGTTATTATGTTGATAAAGATTTATATGTCATCATATCTTTACTATATGCACAACATAAACATGCATTCTATAGCAATAACAATTGCAACAAGTACATGTGATCATAAAATGAAAAGTAATTTTGCACAATGAAACTTTTGGACATTTTAAAAGCTAAATAGTTTTTATGAGAAAACCAAATTAATCATTTGCCCTGGTCATAGCCAATTTTGTGCAACTGTAAATTTAAGTTATTGTAGGCTACATTTATAATCAACATAAAATGGGGGTGGGGCAGACTTAGGGGGGTTTGTAGACGTGGAGGTAAAAATCAATTATGCCGCTCCCTTTATGTAAAGATAGTATACATTTGGTGTTCAAAATAGAGAAATGCAATGATTTTAAGCAAAATCTAAAATCACCTTTTAATCCTGAACCCCTCAACTTAGAAAACCTTCTGGATTTGTCCATGAATATAATCTAATTGAACAAAGTGAACTGATTACTATAAATTTGTCAACAGTATATTCTGCTTACTTTAACTAGACACTGATGATTTGTAATAACATGGACATAAGTACAATACATCAGCATGGCGTTAATTTTCATGAATAAAATGTTAGGGTCATACAGATGTAAGCCACCAATATACAAGTCAATCTCCAAGATATACTCCTATATGTATCAGCTCTCAGCCGCATTAAATATCTCATATTTTCTTACTCAATATGATTAGGGCCTTTATTTTAAAATATTTTATTATCAGACATCAAGAAAAAAATATAGTTATGACAACTTGAATTTTTATGAAGAGACATTGTTTTATCTTTAGGGTCTAAAACAAAACTGCTTTACTTTAAGATTTCAATCCTAGATTTGCCTGCAGATACAATGTTTTTCCCACAGTAAAAAGGAATCCAAGAATTTCTTTTTAACACCCTGTTAGTCCAGGAAGATTGGAGGTTTCACACTTGGCAGTGTCAGATATATCACACAAGAGGTAGTGAAAAATACGAATTGGGGGTGAGGAAGAGGGTTCAATTTTGAGAAAGGAAGTGAATCCAAACACTAAGTAATTTGATATAATATGGTAAATTCAGTAATTTACAAAGAGAAATTTTTTTGTGACGTTTAGTAAATTATATCTTTGTTGGTCCTTAACTTCAAAGATTGGAGTACAGGTGACCTACCAGATTTTGTCGAGGATACAAACATATAATTTTTAAAAATCATTCTTCAAAATAGGCTCATTATTTAAAGAAAAAAGTTTAATAAAAAAATACCACATAAGGCTTTAATTGGAGTATATGTCATCCCCTGTGGTAACAATTCTTGTTATCCGTTGTTATGGAAATGGAATATATATTCATCCCAGTGGTTTGTTTTTTTTTTTTGCTGAGTGCAATTCCATTGATGTTTAATACTTAATTATCTTAGTTGTTGTAGTTGTATTTGTTTTTGTAGGGTTTAACACCATTTTTCAGCACAAGATATGTTATACATAACAGCCAATATCAATGGTGGAGGAAGAACATGGGAAAACCCCAGGAAGAACCACTGACCCATGAGAAACTACAGGTAAACTTTCTCACATAAATTATCTTAGTAGTGATAAATGTATCATGATACAAGAAATCAATCAGCTGATCTAAATGAAATAAATGCATTTGCTACATATAATATATTACTAATTCTTAATTGCAGATATTTATCAGACCATTGACATTATGTACATGCATTAGAATTTACATCCTTTATTACTTCGTCTTACCTGACTTCTTTTGTGCAATTGCAAATTCAGCATGTGCCTTCCGCTATATAAACAAGATTAATTCACCACAATTCAGGCCTGCTTTGTAAATATTTTAAAAGGCACTAAAGGTTAAGTAAGCTCATAACAAACTTAAATTTTAAAATCTATGATTTTGAGAGATGACAAAAAGCGTGCACACTTCCAGATCTGTTACTATGAAACCAAACCTGAGAGAGCCCATGTGCAAATTTCAGAAGTCTATATCTTAGGGGAAAACATTTGACAAGTGTGCTTGAAGAAGAAAGGTTTATGTACATGTGATGATATAAAATGAAGTGCTCTTTAATGTACCTGAATTCTCATGTACACCATGAAAACTCAGCAAATTATCTCCCTTAATGCACAAAAAGTACATGATAGATATATGAAGTATAAGCAAGAAGAATTGTTATTATGTAGTAAGCTACTATGTATAAATTCAAAACTAGTGGTAAAAAAGATATGAAGCTGTGTAATTAATTGGATTGGTGTTAATATTATTTAAATTACAATGCTGAAACATATAATTTAATTAATTTGGTGTTAATGTTATTTAAAATAATAGAAACATCCTTGTCTTACTATATGTGGTGTCTACATTTAAAAATACAATAAAGTAAAGGAATTAATAAATAAAGTAAAGGAATTAATAAATACTGATTAAGTAAAATAAAACTGCTGGAGAAAAAAAACAAGCTTACTACAAATAACACAAGGTACATGTGTATTATGATCTTTTCTGTACTAATGACCTTCACCTCTTTGAGATGGAGACTTGACTACAGTATTGGTGTGGAACAAGGTAAAATTACATAATCTCTGACAGCATGGGCAAAGAAACTAGACATTGACATTTTATATCTTGGTGTCACCATTGCTACGAAAATGGCAGTGTGTATTTAGGACAATGAAATTATAGTATACAATATACTAAAGTTTCATTAAATATCTTCATTCGGTCATAATTTTTACCCTTACATGGATAGAGTTTATTGATTTATATTTTCCCTTACAATGACTTTGACCTTGAGTGTAGCTATGCTATCTGACACTGTCTGGTCATGACATATACATGTATATTAGTTTATGTTCCATTAACATATCATCAGTGGATCAAAAGTTATAATCAAGACAAGGATACAAGTCAGAGTTAAATTTCCCTTTGTTATGATATTCATTAAAACTGAAGACATGGCTATGGTATGTGACACCCTGTCTAGACAACGAAAAAAGTCAGAGTTACTTTCCCTTGCTATAATTTTAACTGCAACAGGAGACATGGTTGTGGTATGTGACACCCTGTCTAGACAAGGATACAAGTCAGAGTTATGCTTTCCCTTGCTATAATTTTAACTGCAACATGAGACATGGCTATGGTATGTGACACCCTCTCTAGACAAGGATACAAGGCAGAGTTACACTTTCCCTTACTATAATTTTAACCACAACAGAAGACATGGCTATGGTATGTGACACAATGTCTAGACAAGGTTAAAGTCAGTCACACTTTCCCTTGTCATGATTTCACTACAACTTGGATATGGTTATGGTATGTGATGCACTGTGTACACATGATACAGAATTGATTTAGAGGTCATTGGATATGCTACATGACACACTGTGTATAAATGATAATTAATTTAGAAGGCATGGATATGGTATGTTACACTGTCTACACATGATACATAATTGATTTATAGGGCATGGATATGGGTTGTGACACACTGTGTACACTAGATTTATAATTTACAGGGCATGGATATGGTATGTGACACACTGTGTACAAATGATATATAATTTAGATGGCATGGGTATGGTAGGTTACACTATCTACACATGATACATAATTGGTATAGAGGCATGACTGATATGTGACACACTGTGTACACATGATTAATTGATTTGGAGGCATGGATATCGTATGTGACACTGTTTACACATAATATATAATTGATTTAGAGGGCATGGATATGGTATGTTACACTGTCTACAAATATTATATAATAGAGGGTATCACTATGGTATGCAATAAACTCTGTACATATGATATAAAAGAAGCCAAAATGTATTAAAATATCTTCATTGATTCAAAAGATATACCCTGGAAAAAGATACCGGTCAAGATTTATTTGCACAGACCTTGAAACACTATGATATGCAGCACTCTGTCTACTCTTGATATATATATCTCTTTTGCTAAAATATCTTCAGTGGTTCCAAAATTACACTTGGGAGAAGAAAACAAGTCTTAGAATTTTCCCTTGCTTTTGTCTTGATGCTGATGCTGAGGGGTAGGGATGAGCATGGTTAACATACATGATAAACTGTGTATACATTATATATAATTTGTTACATTTTTATTAAAATGTCTTCAGTGGTTCCAAAGTTTCACTTTGAACAAGGATACAAGACACTGAATTTTATCTATCCTTGCAACAACCTTAATTGTCAGACAGAGTGCATTGCTTCAACAGTAAATGACTTACTTGTGTTGCTTTGCCATAACACAGCAAACATATCAAACAGACTACACCTTCAACAAGGATATCATGACCTTGACCTTGACCTAAGGTTATGGTATGTAATGCACTGTGTAATTATAACATATATTATAGCAAAGTTTTATTCAAATGTCTCCAGCTGCTTAAAAGTTATGAAGCAGACAAGCAAATGCCAAGGACAGACAGACAAAATAGTCCCATAAAATAATATGCATTAAATAAGAAAGGCATACACAAATTATTCCAAATAAGATGCATAAAATATTTTGGTATCAAAGGTCATAACATGAAATACTGTAACATGGAATTTGTTAGTTGATTTGCACATTACTGGATAAATAAAATATTATTAAGATATAAAATAGAATTAAGGTTGTACAGATCCCAAAAATACATACCAACTGCATAAGATTAAAAGGGATATAATAATAATAATAATAATAATAATAATAATAATAATAATAATAATAATAATAATAATAATATAATAACTAATAAAAAAAATAATAAAAAATAATAATAATAATGAGGACTTTGTACAGCACCTAATTTTGAGAATCTTTAAATGCTTTGCAACATTTGACAACACTTAAAAAAACATATATAATGATATGATTACTAAAATAAAAACAAACACTACAAAATTAGAAAACAGAAAACATTCTGTAAATAATAATAATTAAGGTAAGGAAACATTAGTAGGTCTTTAAGTCTGTTTTTTTCAGTTGAAATAGGTGAGTTTTAAGAGTGCTTTTAAAAGAGATCACTGTGTCTTTGTGTCAAAGTTTAGTGGGTAATTTGTTTGATGTTGCTGGGCCCTGGTATGCAAAAGAACATTGTCATAGGATTTCATTTTCATAGTGGAAATAATGAGATTACAGGTGTCAGAAGAGGAACATAAGTATCTTGATGGTGTGTACACATGGGTCAGGTCTGATGGGTATGTTGAACTAGAACCCATCAGTGAAACATAGAACTGAGAACAAATTTTGTGTTTGATTCTGGATGGAATGAATAGCCAGTGTAGGGTACAGAGCAGGGGGAGGATGTGCTCTGATTATGGCACTTTAAGGATGATCTGAGTAGCTGTGGTTTGAAAGTTTTGATTTTTCTGGAGTAGATATTGAGATGAACCAGACAGAATAGAGTTGCAATAGTCCAATATTAAAAGTACTAAGGAACACACACGAGTTTTAGTGACATCAACTGACATATCCTTGAATTACAATAGTCCAGTTTTGAAAGTACTAAGGAACACAGAACACACAAGTGTTTTAGTGGCATCAACTGACATATCCTTGAATTACAATAGTCCAGTTTTGAAAGGACTAAGGAACACAGAACACACAAGTGTTTTAGTGGCATCAACTGACATATCCTTGAATTACAATAGTCCAGTTTTGAAAGGACTAAGGAACACAGAACACACAAGTGTTTTAGTGGCATCAACTGACATATTTTTGAATTACAAAAGGCCAGTTTTGAAAGGACTAAGGAACACAGAACACACAAGTGTTTTAGTGACATCAACTGACATATTCTTGAATTAAAATAGTCCAGTTTTGAAAGGACTAAGGAACACAGAACACACAAGTGTTTTAGTGACATCAACTGACATATCCTTGAATTACAATAGTCCAGTTTTGAAAGGACTAAGGAACACAGAACACACAAGTGTTTTAGTGACATCAACTGACATATCCTTGAATTACAATAGTCCAGTTTTGAAAGGGCTAAGGAACACAGAACCACAAGTGTTTTAGTGGCATCAACTGACATATCCTTGAATTACAATAGTCCAGTTTTGAAAGGACTAAGGAACACAGAACACACAAGTGTTTTAGTGGCATCAACTGACATATCCTTGAATTACAATAGTCCAGTTTTGAAAGTACTAAGGAACACAGAACACACAAGTGTTTTAGTGACATCAACTGACATATCCTTGAATTACAATAGTCCAGTTTTGAAAGGACTAAGGAACACAGAACACACAAGTGTTTCAGTGACATCAACTGACATATCCTTGAATTACAATAGTCCAGTTTTGAAAGGACTAAGGAACACAGAACACACAAGTGTTTTAGTGGCATCAACTGACATATCCTTGAATTACAATAGTCCAGTTTTGAAAGTACTAAGGAACACAGAACACACAAGTGTTTTAGTGGCATCAACTGACATATCCTTGAATTACAATAGTCCAGTTTTGAAAGTACTAAGGAACACAGAACACACAAGTGTTTTAGTGGCATCAACTGACATATCCTTGAATTACAATAGTCCAGTTTTGAAATGACTAAGGAACACAGAACACACAAGTGTTTTAGTGGCATCAACTGACATATCCTTGAATTACAATAGTCCAGTTTTGAAAGGACTAAGGAACACAGAACACACAAGTGTTTCAGTGGCATCAACTGACATATCCTTGAATTACAATAGTCCAGTTTTGAAAGGACTAAGGAACACAGAACACACAAGTGTTTTAGTGGCATCAACTGACATATCCTTGAATTACAATAGTCCAGTTTTGAAAGTACTAAGGAACACAGAACACACAAGTGTTTTAGTGGCATCAACTGACATATCCTTGAATTACAATAGTCCAGTTTTGAAAGGACTAAGGAACACAGAACACACAAGTGTTTTAGTGGCATCAACTGACATATCCTTGAATTACAATAGTCCAGTTTTGAAAGGACTAAGGAACACAGAACACACAAGTGTTTTAGTGGCATCAACTGACATATCCTTGAATTACAATAGTCCAGTTTTGAAAGGACTAAGGAACACAGAACACACAAGTGTTTTAGTGACATCAACTGACCTATCCTTGAATTACAATAGTCCAGTTTTGAAAGGACTAAGGAACACAGAACACAATTGTTTTAGTGACATCAACTGACAGATACTTGCGAATGAAGCTGATGCACCTCAGCTCAAGATATAAAGCCTTGCATATATTCATGACATATTGGTACAATGAGAGAGTACCGTCAAGAGTAACACCAAGGTTTCAGACTGATCATGTGAATTTAATGTTGGTATTGCTGATATTTATTGTCTGAGGTAAAGGATGTGAATGAGAAAGTCTTTGTGTTGTAATCAGAATGGCTTCAGTTTTATCATCATTCATCTGCAGTTTGTTACATGTTATCCATAATTTCCATCAGATGGTAGCTTCAACTTCAGTTGGGTGACATACAATTGGTAAGACACTGGATGACAATTTAAAGTGACTGAGTGTCATGAATGAAGAGACTCCTGTGGAACACCACAGCATAGATCAGCTGGGTTGGAGTGTTTTCCATTTGCAGACACAATTTGTGTCCTGTTGACCAAGTAGAATTTGAACCATAGTAAGGCTGTATCGTGAATGCCAAATACACGCTGGAGATGGTGAAGTAATATATCAGGGTCTGTTTTGTCAAATGCTACAGAAAAGTCAAGTTAAGTGAGGACTGTAATCTTCCCGCTATCCAAAGCCAAGAGGTCATTGACTACTTTCAGAAGAGTAGTTTACAGTACTGTGGCAAGGGTGATATGCAGACTGTATATTGTTAAAAAGACTGTTTGAATTTAGATGAGATACAAGTTGGAAGAGAACAACTTTTTCTAAGATTTTTGACATAAATGGGAGATTAGAAACTGTTATTTAAATTGTTATAGTATAAAATAAACAAATAAAATCCTATCAAGCACAACTATTTTGTATAAATTTGAATTGAGGATGAAAATCAAATCTGTAAAGCTCATGTCTTTATCTCAATTAAAATTTAACATAACGTCACTTTGCAGAAATTAAGAATGATATTCAGAAATTTGAGAATAAACTTGTAATCTGATGGACTTAAATGAAAAATATTCACTTCAAGATGACTTGTCAAATCAATCATCCTGGAAAATGAGAAATATTCACTTCAAGATGACTTGTCAAATCAATTATCCAGGGAAATGAGAAATATTCACTTCAAGATGACTTGTCAAATCAATCATCCAGAAAAATGAGAAATATTCACTTCAAGATGACTTGTCAAATCAATCATCCAGAAAAATGAGAAATATTCACTTCAAGATGACTTGTCAAATCAATCATCCAGGAAAATGAGAAATATTCACTTCAAGATGACTTGTCAAATCAATCATCCTGGAAAATGAGAAATATTCACTTCAAGATGACTTGTCAAATCAATCATCCAGAAAAATGAGAAATATTCACTTCAAGATGACTTGTCAAATCAATCATCCAGAAAAATGAGAAATATTCACTTCAAGATGACTTGTCAAATCAATCATCCAGAAAAATGAGAAATATTCACTTCAAGATGACTTGTCAAATCAATCATCCAGGAAAATGAGAAATATTCACTTCAAGATGACTTGTGAAATCAATCATTCAGGAAAATGAGAAATATTCACTTCAAGATGACTTGAGAAATCAATCATTCAGGAAATCAATCATCCAGGAAAATGAGAAATAGTTGACCATAAAACCCCCATCCATTACATTATTTTCATACTGATTTACTTCTAATATTAGTAAATGTTCATTCTATCAATTACTAGCATTATTATCACATGAGTTGTAAGAAAGTCAAATCATCTATTTTGGAGTGTTCATCTAGATTTCAATGTAACTTTCTTTTCACACTTGTAACTCACCTGGGCCATCAACACTCAATTCTGTCCACCTGGTAAGCAGATCTTTCTGTTCTTTCTCCGGCCTCTACAAATAATAAGTCACATATGCAATAAATGATGATTAGAACACAACTAAGTGCAATTTTATTTTTAACAAATCTATAAAATCAATATTATACAGCAGAATCTGTAACAAATTATGGGATGGAACAACTTTCCTTGTTAAAAATACACCAGCTGCTGATGGTATTAAAAAAATAAATAAGGAACCAAGCTGAAAGTGAAACATAAACTAAATGTAATTTTTTTTTAAACATATCTATAAAATCAATATTATACAGCAGAATCTGTAAAAATTATGGGATGGAACAACTTTCCTTGTTAAAAATACACCAGCTGGTGATGGCATTAAAAAAATAAATAAGGAACCAAGCTGAAAGTGAAATAGTAGTTCCATAGACTCCATTGTCCAACCCACGATGCTTTCTGTTTACACAGCCATTCTACCAGATCTTTTGCATTGCTTAATGAAATCTTTTCCATATGACACTGCTCCAGTGGCCTATTGGTTAAAGCATCTGCCTCGGATGTGGGAGGTTGTGGATTCAAACCCTGGCTAAGTCATACCAAAGACTTATAAAACTGGTACTAACAGCTGCCTTGCTATGAACTCAGCATTAAGAGTTAAGTGTTAGGAATGGTCGGTCTGGTGTCAGGATAATGTGAATGGGTGGGACATCATGCTACATGTCTGCGGCAAGATGCCCATTGCTATACATCACTATAAACTGTTGCACTGCAGTCAATGTAGTAATATAACTGAAAATGTTTTAAAGCTACATAAAAAATCCAAATCACACACACACACACACACACACACTCTCTGCTATACGAGGACTGCTTTAAAATTTTTCTTGCAGTGGCACAAAAGGCTTTTTCTAAAGCTAGATAAATGATTATATTTGCCGAAAAATAAAACATTGGCTGATTGAGACACACCTCCTGAGGACATGTTAAGAAAAATAATGAGATCAAAAGAAATATTGTAATTTGATGTCTGTCCACAAAGTTTAGCCTTCTATCCGAAACAGAAATCAATGAAACATTTTACCAGCCCCTTGCAGGTCCCAGATTTCATGGAGTCAAATGTGAGTCTTGCTAAAGGAGACAAATGCAGAAAAAAAACATTAATACATGACAATTCAACACTTCAAGTCCAGAAGAACTTTGATGCTGAACCTGATGTCAAGGATAAAACTATAATGATCTCATCTCTGATATTGGTGAGATATGCCCAATATGATAAGTTTGGTTAAAATCCATAATTAAAATTTGATTTAAGTGTTTGATTCACAAGCCATTATAGTTTTTTAAAAAAAAAACAAGTTATGAGGGCCTCAAGGTAGATTAGTTCTTAGCTAACTGAGTTACCCTCTTTAAATAAATATAGTCATAATAATAATAATAATAATAATAATAATAATAATAATAATAATAATAATAATAATAATAATAATGACCACTGAGAAGGCAATCACTGAATGCTTTTTAAGATATATCCACAAACCAAGTTTGAATTAAAAAAATGAAATCATGGTTTTTCTGTTATCATTTTTTCAAGTTATTACACAACCATTAACATTAAAATCTGACTTATAGTGTTAACTATCAACCTATTGTTATGTATTGGCTTGTTTAATGTAACATAAAGAAAAGAGTGAAGTCAAAAAGCTTTGTAAATTTTAACAACAATAATTTATTTCCCTAGAAAACACAGAGAAAAGAAAAAAATATGAAACAAGACTTACAATTTATGAAGAAGATTCAAAAATTTGTCCTAAAATTGTGAAAACACATAAGTTCTGTGAATAAGCAGTTCTTAATTGACGTAGTCTGAATCTCAATCACGTTCCAAGTTGGCAGATGATGACGTCAGACGAAGGCTAACACAAATGTCCAGAATTTTCACTGTAAATCACAAGTTTCATTGTCCTGTTCCAATTTATAAATAATTTCAGTGACTGTCTTTATCCAAAACGAGTTGTGTAGTTCTCCAGGTAAAGTAATTAATATTTAGAAAGTAGTCGAAATATAACTATCCTCAATAAAAAAAAACACATTATTCTTCATATGTTTGAATGAACAACACTTTCCAGCATAGGAATACCTTTTCCTTCAGGTATTAGAAACTCTATAAGATGTCATGATGTGACTCCAAGGTGTTAAAATGTGAGTCTCTTCTATTTCACAAGTAACTGAGTATTTAAAGCAAACTAATAAAATCATGAAGATTTTGAAATCTAGCCACATTGCAGTATAGAATATCAACAAGTATTATTAGTAATGACTATGATCACAGCTATTTCTGACTGTTTACTTAACATGACAAAACTGTCATGCAAAAAACGTGCTTATGCGAGTCATATTTATGTTTTAAATAAACACGATGTTTCTAAACAAAACATCAGACCCTGCGAACATAATCATCATCATAATAATTATATTTAATGATATAAAAATGAAATAAAAATAAAATAGAAAGAATTCAAATTTTAACACACATGTAATTTAACTACAGGGTTATAACACTATATAGTTCAAACAGTAAATAAAGCTAGATCTGAATAAATATTTAATAACACCCAAAAACCTTGAGCTCAACCTTACAACCAAGAACATTTTTCAAACATAAGAAAGTAGCAAATATTTAATATTTGACGATTTCTGGCAAATGATCTGAATCTTGTGCAGATAAAACTGAAGTTGTTTGCATCATGTTGTTACTGCATGTATTTGCAAATTTTCAATACCATTAATTATTCATCAAATAAAGGTAGTCGTACATATGTGAATACAAAGTAATAATATAAGCTTTCTGGTGAACCATTATGATTGAAACTAAGCTAATGTTTATTTTTACCTCTAGCTTCTACCTCTTCTTGTAGTCTTCAAATCCTAGATTAACTTACCTTCCTTGTTAATGGAATATTCGTAGTTCTAACCTTAGATCAAATTACTTTCCATGCTAATGGAACATTCAGTGCGCAAACCATAGATCAAATTACCTTCCTTGCCAATAAAACATTTAGTGTTCAAACCCAGATCAACTTACATTCTTTGCTAATGGAACATTCAGTGTTCAAACCCCCGATTAACTTACTTTCCTTTCTAATGAAACATTGTTGTGTTCAAACCCCAGATAAACTTACTTTCCTTGGTAATGGAACATTTTTGTGTTCAAACCCCAGATAAACTTACCTTCCTTGGTAATGGAACATTCAGTATTCAAACCATAGATCAACTTACCTTCCTTGCAAATGGGATATTCAGTGTTTAAATTACAGATTGACCTACCTTCCCTGCTAATGGAACATTCAGTGTTCAAACCCCAGATCAACTTACCTTCCTTGCTAATGGAATATTCAGTTCAGTACACATGCTATTCAAGCTCTTTAATATTCTCTTCTCCCATGCTTGCTGTAAAAGAATGAAAGTCAACTTTTTAATGTAGAGCATTTAATTATATTTATTATTATTTTATTTGGAATAACAGTACATCTGCACATATATAATGCTATATATAATGCTGATTCACCAATGGATCTCAATGACTGGACTTTTGATCATGGCATGCAGTCTGAATTAAAGTTATTCAATTAAACTTGCAGTGAGCATTATTTTCTTAATAGACTTCTATGACCTGGACCTCTGACATCTAATTACCAGAATTAATGGCCTAAGATTGAGATCTCAAGTTATTGTGCAGACACCATTTTGCTTCTTGACCCTTGCACTTATGACCTCAGACTTATTATTCCAAGATATATATAGACAAACACCAGTATCTTCTCCCAACCAGCTGTCATCCAAAACACTGCATTAAGAACATTCCATATAGCCAGGCACTGAGGATACGCAGAATTTGCTCCGACGATGAAAGATTCCTAGAAAGGTCTGAAGAGCTGGCTAAACATTTAATTTACCGAGGCTACGACAAAGACCTGATTGCGGAGGCAATCCAAAGGGCCAAACAAACAAACCGTGATGACCTACTCAGATACGGACAGAAAGAAAAGGTTGATAGGATACCATTTATTCTGACCTATCACCCAGACAATCCCAAAGTAGGTAAAATCATTGCAAACCACTGGCCAACCGTGCAATCATCAGACATACTAAACCTAATACTTCCGAACAAACCTGTAGTAGCTTACCGGAGACCAAAAAACCTAAAGGACATCCTAGTCAGGGCCAAGCTAACAACAATCGCTAGTCAAAACCAACCTAGTCAATCTGGACCCTGTGGCGATAAAGGATGCAAAACCTGTCAACATATGATAGAGACCAAGACATTCACTAGCACAGTGACTAAAGAAAAACTAAACATACATGGTCCAAACAAAACGTGCAAAACAGAGAATGTGATTTATCTCATCACATGTAAGATCTGTGGCCTTCAGTACGTGGGAGAAACTGAAAAGCTACACATAAGGATAAACCTTCATAGATCTGATTGGATGACAAAAAAGCTGTACAGAAGCCCGGTCGCAGAACACTTCTCCTCCCCTGGCCACACTTTCAGTGATATAATACTTATTGCTATTGCTAACAACCACAGCTGGAGTTCCGAAACCAGGAAGGAAAAGGAATCATACTGGATACGCCGCCTTAGAACATTGAAACCAAGCAGTCTAAACCAAGAAGACTAGAAAATGAAAACTATGCACTAGTAGAATTTAACATTTTCTAAATCTTCTTATTATCCTTCAATTTTTACTATAAGAATAACCGGTATAGATTCAAATATCCGGGATATAATCTGCGTTACATATGTACACAAAGTAAAAATAGATGTCGCTTTGGCTTGTAGACTTTTAGGGAATTATACGTTTTCAGTTTCCGCAACTAGTCTATACAAGCTGGTTGTATTTATAGTTTTAGCACATGTGAAGATAGAAATGTAGAGGTTTACAAACACAACGTTTTTGTGTTTATTTGTTTGTCGTAACTATGTTTTGTATTTGCCTTTGAAAAAGACTCATTAAGAGTTGAAAGCGCTTAGGCTAGTTAGTTACTAGTTTCGTACTGTTCGTCGTCAGTTTATTGCATCTATATATATATATATATATATATATATATATATATATATATATATATATATATATATATATGTGCTTATGATACAAATATATCTACAAGCATTCTCCTTAACCCAAGCACAAGCCATCCCCAAAGTCTGTTGAAGGTAAGTGCCATCAAACTGAAGTCATCATGAAGAAAATTAAAAGTTGCTGGATGTACACACACAGTAATAGAATAATATGCTTGACAAACGTGGCAGACAGATAAATAAATTGAAACAAGTCTTGACCAGCATGGTAGACAGACAAAAAATTGAATCAAATATTCAGGAAGATAAATCATTCCAAATAAATATAAAATAAGATTTAAGAAAATATGTATCAAACCTATTATCAGTTTTGAAGAAAGTAATTTATGATTTAAACAAAGCTAATTGATTAGCTACACTTTTAGGAAGCTATCAATAAAATGGAAAGTAATTATGATTTAAACACTAAGGGATTGGCTATACTCAGTCCAAAAAACAATAATCAATAAAAAAATAACATTGTGTAACTAGAAAACTATGTATTGAACTAGTTAATATCATCACTAATGCCAAACAGAGATGACTGTGTCTTAACATTGCCAAACACAGATGACTGTGTTTTGCTATTGCCAAACAGAGATGACGGTGTATTGATATTGCCTACAGAGATGTGTGTATCTTGATATTGCCAAACTGAGATGACTGTATCTTGAATATTGCCAACAGAGATGGCTGTGTATTGATATTGTCAGCTAAGAGATGACTACATCTTGATATTGCCAACAGAGCTGAATGTCTTGCTATCTTTCACAGGTGAAATGGTTAAGATAAACTAATAATGTTATCTCTTTTTTTGACATAAAAAGATGACATATACCTATTGCAGTTTCCTATTCACTTCCATGCATGTACTAGCTAATAGTGTGTGTATGACATGGCATGAATGGTGGTTCCTGGATGAATACTTCTTACACATGTATTTACTAACTAAATGTGTATGTATCTCTTGGTATGGATGGTGACTCATGGATGAGTACTTCCCTTCTATGCATGTGCTAGCTAAAAGTGTATGTGCCACATAGCATGGATGTTGATTCCTGGACAAGTTCTCATGTCACTCAACTGCTTTAAAGCTTCAATACCTGTGCCTTCCTAAGATAGAGCAAAGGTTCCTTCAGATGGTCACTGGGAGCAGCATTTGGAGACAATCTGGAATGGGTCTGTAGGTAGGTGTAAATTGCATTTTTTAACTTCCTGTCCCATCCTGCATGCAAAAACAAAATGGCCAATAGACCAATAAATTTGATCTTAAGTATTTTTTTGTTTTAAATCCTACCTAGAGACTTGGAAAGATTTCCAGTTAACTCCCTCCAGGCAAACTATTGCCAGATTCATATATGAACATAAACTAATCAGTGTGCACAGCAACAATTTAATAGATTATCACCCTTTATCAAAGAAAAACTCAATGCTAATGACAAAATCAATGTATTATCCTTAAACATCTGTTTAAAACAATATATAGACCAAACTATATATATATATATATATATATATATATATATATATATATATATATATATATATATATATATATAAACTGAACACTATATATATATATATATATATATATATATATATATATATATATATATATATATATATATATATATATATATATATATATATATATATATATTACATAGATACATACTAAACATATACATGGAACACTATATATATACTAAATAATATATACACTGAACACTACATACAAAACACTATATAAACTGAACACTATATACACAAAACACTATACACTGACTTGTTTATAATATTGTTCACAGAAAGTATTAAGTATATAAGAAAAACTAATGCTTATAAAGGTATAAGCTAAGCCATCAAAACTAAAAGTTTTCATAATACTAGTATAAAACAACAACTACAACAACAAAGTAAAATCTGTAGACAACTTGAACAATGCAAACATATGGCACAGAAGAATCAAAATCATTTCAGTTTGCATAACTAAAGATATAAACATTGGTAAACCACTTGTACATTATTAAATAAATACATGGAGAGACATATCAAAAACAAAAATGCTTCATTTGAATGGCATTTTGTTATATTAGCTCTCAAAAGCATGTCTAAGTTAAGAAAAATGGAGGTGTTTATGTGTCCAAATATTATTTTTCGAAATCAAAAACATGATTAGTAGTACGTATAGTACATATTTTGATAAATTGCATTACATCAATGACTTTACCTGTTGCAGCACAAAGCATTCTCTTGCCTGCAACCTGAAAAATTGTAAACCAAAACTCTCAAACAATATGTTTGTGATTCCATCTCTTAAAAGTTTTCATAGTCTTCAATGTATATGAGAAATTTAGTTATGAACAAACTCTAACGGAGTGACAAATGTATACTTATTTTTATATCAAAAAAGTCTTACCTGAAGAATTTAGACCATTCTGGACTCCTTTTTTCAGTTCTGATAACCTGATGGATGGTTTTGAGACTTCATGCTGGAAATATATACCATTTTCTTCATCTGATACATTTATAAATAAATTAAAGACTAAAGTTGATCTTCATACTTAACAATAGCTGATCATATCTGCATGCAATTGATTATCTCTATATTAACATTATAATTGTTTAAATGTTGACCTCTGTTTTTTTTAATACTGTACTTACTAAATAAAACTGTATATAAAATATTCACCAAGTGCAATCAGCCATCACATGATGGGACATAAATCAGGTTGACACACTTACAAGCAGTGTAGACAGTGGCCTTTCTCTCATGAAATAGACAATTGCCTCTGTCATAAAGTAGACAATGGCCTCTCTGTCATAAAATAGACAAGGACCTCTGTCATAAAGTAGATAATGGCTCATGTGTCATGAAGTAGACAATGGCCTATAAATGGAAAGTAGACACTGGCCTCACTGTTGTAAAGTAGACAATGGCCTCTCAGTCATCAAGTAAACAATGGCCTCTCTGTCAAGTAGGCAATGGTCTGTCTATCATGAAGTAGACAATCTCCTCTCTGTCATAAAATAGACAATACCTCTCTGTCATGAAGCAGACATTGGCCTCTGTCAAGTAGACAGTAGCCTCTTTATCATAAAACATTTCTCAAATTCTCCAGTAATAAGTGTTACTACAAACACAGAAATCTTACTTGAAATGTATGAATGCAGTTTTTGATAGATCAGACTATGTTTCTGACTGATTTGGAGCAAAATAAAGTGTTTTGAAAGAGAGGCAATCTATCTGTCTATCAATGTATCATACAATAGCATATCAAGGATTATACTGTTCACATTTAGGGGGTGTTAAGCATGAGTAAATAAGGTAATATAATTTTATTCAATCAGCAATTTAAAGAACCATATTTCAGAATACATTATTACTTGTCAGGCTATAGGAATTAGCCTGATCATTGCCAATAATATACAATATGATGGCCCTAGGTCACTTGAAAAAATCTTTAACTCATTAACCCCTGGTTTAAGTGTCTGGAGGTAGTAGCCTACTTCCATGCTCTGTAGAGTCAAGGTCATGTATGATACACTAAAGTGGGTGGTATTATAGAAAGGTAGACAGATGTACCTCTACAATGATACCAAATAATCTGGATGTTCTAGTTGCACTACAAAATACTGAGGGAAAAACATAATTTTTTGAACGCGATTCTTTTCACCCAAAATTTGACTATGGTCGGCATCCAATTTTGTGTCTTGATTTTAGGCTTTTTGGCCTCATATCTAAGGCAGACCAATCTGAACTGCACACAGACTGATGAACCTCTGAAAAAAGTAGGATGGGTATTTGTAATAAAGAGTGGTCTTGATATGAAAATGACTTTAACCCTTCTGCTCATGTATGAACAAATATAAAAATGATGTTTATAACACAACTAGGCATTAGGTTAACCATAAATCTCTTTAAAGTCTGTATTAGGATGTATTCAGAAAAGCCCACAAAATTTGTTACCTACTCGCCTTTTAGGCAAAAACAACTAAAATATCCAGGGGTTAATGAGTTAAATCACCTTTTTAAAGAGATATATAACCTTTTCTGTTATATATATATATATATATATATATATATATATATATATATATATATATATATATATATATATATATATATATATATGCATGATTGAGTCTGCCTATGTTTTTTGGGTTCTCAAAAATAGCCTGGGCCATCTATAAAAATTACTTCTTTTGAAAACAAAGTCTTTATTTTAAATTAAAATATCTTCTGATCTTTCTAATGATATAAAATCTTTTACATAATGCTCTATTTTTAAATCTTTTTGTCATTACCACTGATACACAATGCTATTTTTCTAACACTATTTCCTTGTGAGAAATAAGAGAAAACTAATCCATCAGTTGTGTCAGTATGTGATAAGTAAATTCCACTTTTGGGACCAGAAACTGTTGGCAGGAACTTGGAATACCTTTCCTGCTGTCCTTCATTTGAGATTTGCATATCCTGAAGCAATCCATATAATGGATTTTAGAATTTCCTTCCAATTCCTTGATGCATGAAGGGCAAATTACAAATTACAGCAATATAAATGATCAAAATAATACAAATGACAGCTAAAATTTCCCTACTTCCTGACCTCAGAAGCTTTTATATATATATATATATATATATATATATATATATATATATATATATATATATATATATTATCTCACCTGGTTCCTTTATCTTTGTGTTGTAGCTGCATTTATGTTTTGGTCTTATAATAAAGATATGTTTAATTTATTTCTATTATTATCCTAGCTTTTATCACATTGTTATGCAATTCGTAAGACTCTTGTGACAAGTAAAAAAATTCAAATAAATTCAACAGAATGGGAAATTTGTTGTCATGCATCATAAAAGATTCCTAAACATAAAATTTTGCTGGTCAAGTCTGACAAGTTGAAATGGCCAGTTGTTAACTCAATATGTCAGATATATGTCATATGGTGTTCATAATTATTCCATACAATTATTCAGTAATTATTCTATATAACTATTCAGTAATTAGAATATTTCAATAGTTATATCTTCCTAATTATTAAAACACTTTATGGCACCATCTACTTGTGTGAAAGTCTAATTTTTAGAATTTTCAAAATGATTGCCTCTAGCTCTTTATGCTTGTTATGTTAATCCTAACATCATCAGCTCTCAAACAATTGGTGCATTCAGGGCCTTAAGACAACATACATTATAGTCAGTCGATACTCAAATTAGAATCAAAGGACAAGATAGATGTGACAAAACCGTTATAATCACCCACAAAATACTATTATGAAGGCTCAGTGCCAGATGCAACTTAATATGTCTGCTAAGCTAGTGCCATGTATATTCAAAACCTTCCACATGCTAAATAATAAATAAATTACAAAATTTTAAATACCAAAGGAAGCTGAAAATAAAGTTAAATGGAAACATTCTATACAGACCTTTTATGAAAGAAACTGTTTTAAAAGAAATATGAAAGGAAAAATTATAATTTGGATGGATAATACAAAGACAGAAGCAACACATCAAATGCTGAATGGGAAATTGCACATTTTTTTTATATCAATTCATGCAATAGGTTTTCTTGCTCCTTATGAAAAATAAAATCTTTTAATATTTGTATCTTCAATTTTCACATTGAACTGTCAGAAAAACTATCTGTCAATAGCTGAATTCTTTTTAAACCCTGATATATATGATCAGTGTTGCACCTTGAGTTTCCTGCAATTTTGTATTTGGTCCTCATTGCACTTTTGTAGGAGAAAGTTTGAAAAATCAACCTATTATTTTTACATATTGTATGCCTGTGCTGGCTTTAGGAATTTAGATGAAAGTTCATTTCCATTTTATAAAACAACATTTTTGGCAATCAAAACATCAAAATATATAGTAGTCTGCTAATTTGCAATACAAATTCAATGATGGCCTTAAGTGTAATATATTTCCATGTTTGAAATAATGGCAAATGGGACTGAACTTAATTTGAAAAGTAAATAATTCAGAAATCATGGAATTATTAAATTAAATACCTGCATATCAAAGATTTAATAATCCACTTGACCAACTCCGGGGACAATATCAAATTCAGTTTGGACAAGCTCAAGTTTACAATGTATTTGCCTATGGGCATGCAAAAAAACTTAGAAAGATCTGGAGAATGGTGCTAAGTTCCATTTAAAATTCTTTATGTTCTGCAAGTTTCATACATTGTGATCTCACCACAGTACACATATAATCTCTTTTAGTGTTTATACATACCACATTCTTTACTTGCATAACTTTCATTCATCGTATGTCATTTCCATCTTGTAGGTAATATCAATGTCAGTTTCACGTTTTCTCTTTCAGAAGAGATAATGTGAATATTCACTATCAAAAACAAGTTTTGACAAATAAGGAATAAATATTTATGGCTTAAATTATCAAGAATGAAACAAAGAGACAAATATTACATGAAATGAATGACTGATAATCTCAACATTAAATATCATCTCAGCAAGTCTGTCATTTGCAAATTTAGGTAAGACACACTTATACAAGTGCAAATGTTAAACTGCTTTATGCAACATTTAACAAGATGTCACAAACACTGTCCCATACAACTTTGCTTGTTCATATTACAAACAAATTTCCATACAAAAATTTTACAACTAATTTACAAAACTAACATTAGCAGAGTACACTCTCCAGACGGGAGACTGCCCATAGAACAGTGTCTGGAGCCTGTTTCTGTCACTTCCTATGTATTTCATATATCTATTTTCATTTACCTGTGCCGCATGCTGCAGGTCTGTGTAGATCTGGGAAGACTTCAGAAACTGAATTAAATTCTGAACATACCACTGGGAAAATAATAACTCGCCCATGATTCTAGTACTAAGCAAACTGGCTCTTCCACCTTAAAATACCGCTGGCATGTAAATTTAAACCGGTGTTTTGTGAAATCTTCAATCAATCACCCCGTGAAATAATGTTTTAACCTAACCATTAGAATTCAGAATAACATAAATTCGAGGTAAGTGTACCATAGCAACAAGTCCTGTATACAGTTAATAGTACTCTTAAACTGCATGTGGTGTGAAGAACATCAAAGTAAAATTATATTTATGTGTCTTAGATTCAACTGTTTTGAGGATGAACACATTCTTTTAAATTTAGTCTAATGTTGAAAACGCTGTTTCCAGAATAGCTAGACCGGAAATGCGTTAAGTGGGTCAAGAAATGAAAAGGCTACACGTAAAGAAACGGTCAATGACGCCATCGGAAGAATATCACTTATGTTGAAACCCGGAAAATCAAATAAAATTTCTATTGAATAAAAAAAAAAAACAACCAAAAAACATTAGTACATTAGTGCTTTAAAAAAAATCTCTGTTTAGATCGATTAGGTAAAGTACTGACAAAACATGATTTATAGACCTTTTAGTATAAACTAATCAGGCTGAAAAACTATCAATCACTCATTGTCGAACAGAAAAAAGATGAGATCTCCTATCTGTATCAGAGGACTACTTGTGAGAAAAATACCAATCAAGTCACGTTTGTACCCTGTGGAAAATGGGGTCCTCATGCTGGTGGTGATGAGTCAGTTATCCTTACGAGTAAATAAAACTTTAAAAGCCAAAATTTTAAAGTGATTTTCTAAATATTGTAGATCTTTTCATACTTATCAAATGGCAGGAAATCCCAGTCAGAAGATAGCTAAGGCTCACTTGCAACCTGTTCCTGTATTTGACGAGCCATTTAACATAATAATGGTAGACTTTGCCGGTGCCTTACCTATGACTATAATGTGTGTGTGTGTGTGTGTGTGTGTGTGTGTGTGTGTGTGTGTGTGTGTGTGTGTGTCCACTGGAACTCATTTGAGAAATGTTAAAACCAAAACTATTGTAAAGACTTTGGTATTTTTTTCCGTTCCTAAAATCTGTCCAGTCTGACCAAAGGTCCAATTTTATGTCTGGAACGTTCAAGTAAGTTATGCATGCATTAGGTATCTAACAGTTTAGGTCTTCTACCTAGCACTCAGAAAGTCAAGGCGATTTCAAAAGATTTTATTAACCTTTAGAAAGCAAAATTTCCATCACGTTGCTTGACACAGAAAGGACTGGGATGAGAATGATCATTTTGATGTTGTTTTCCGTTATGGAATCAGTTTAAGACTCATTGGTTTTTAATCCTTTTGAACTGGTTTTATGCGCACTGTCTGTGGACCGTTTTTGAGTTATCAAAATAAAAATACCTTTTTCATATAAAGAATCAATAATTATTATACTTGATATGTCTTAGTTTTCAAATATAAGTTCTCAAAGGTTTGTGAAGTAACAGGAAATAATCTTCACTCGGTTCAGTTACAATTAAGGTATGGCATAAATACTCAGGACAGGTGTTTTCAGCCTGGTGATTAGGGTTCCGGATCTCTTTCCCACACTTCATAATCCTCGTGGGGCTACATTTTATGCTCCTTATACGATTGCAAAGATAGAAAAGGACTTAAATTACATCCTTGGAGGCGGAAACAAAAACAACTGTCATATAAATATATTATATAAATATATTAAAGAAGTATTGGGTTAATGATTCAACCAAATTAGTTGTACCTGCCCCACACAGAGAGGATATAAACGATGACACTGAATCTGATTATAGTGACTCTGGTTTAAATATCAAACAATCTGGACCGGAAATTTTTTATATCAACAACATGGACAAAAATATAAATGCGAAGTATGTCACCAATTCTGATTTTTTAAAAGGACTCGAAAATTATGCTTAAGGAAGGAGTAAAGAAGAATTCAGCATTTACTACTCCAGACGGTTTAAATGACGCCCTTAGACATAAACAATTATCCGACAACATTCCAACATATAATGAATATTAACATCTGGTCCTGATAGTTGTAACCCGCGCATACATTATTTCATCAACTTGATTCATCTAACACGACACCTGAGATCACTTCGTTATAGACAATGTATAATATTAATTAAATGCAAACAAAATGCCTGATGGAAACGGGTGCAGAAAGAGTAATAACTGAACAACCATAAATTAAGCATGATAATGCTAGTAAGTTTACAGATAAAAGCCGTAAAGTTCAATGAAAGCAAAGCTGAGACACACCTACTTGCACTAAACTATAAGGTTTAATGACAAAGTATTAAAGCAAACTGGATTTTTTTATCTCTGTTTACATTTACTCATATATGATTCATTTACTCATCCATAAAATGATATAAAACTTTAAAAACTACGGCAACATATGCACAATGATTTAGATCACCCTAGCAATGATCCAGTGAAAGACCAGTACCTAGGTTGGGTATCAGTGTGTCTATCGTCAATAAGTCTGTTCAGGTGACATTCTCTTACATTCAAAATCACAATAAGCTACATACGGAACTTTGAACTGTTCATGATAGATTTGAAATTTACAATTGAACTTAATCTTTGGTTTTCTAATAAAACAATTCGTGTACATAATAAACTCAAGCGTATTTTAGATACGTATTTCTGCTCGTGATAACGGTTTTTCTGTTACACCAATTTTGAACACATTTTTATTATAATATAATTATCTCTTCTTAATGTTTAATATAGTTTCTCTCAGCCACACAGTTTCTGTTTTCCCCTTCAAAATTTGTTTGATATATGAAAATAATTTTTAATTTTCCTAATATGCCGTATTATTACTGAATATTTATCAAACCAATAAAACTGTGTATATTGATAAGTTCAATTTATATGATTAATTTTATGTTTAAAACAGATTCCGGAACATAGAATGAAATCTGCCATCTGTATATTTCACAGTGATACAATCTCTTTTGTTCTTAAAACATTCTGGAAAAAACTAGGTATGATCTTCAGGTAAATTAAAGTATCAGTTTTGTTCCTTCATTTATTTCCTGTCCAAATGATATGTGCAATGTCAAATAAAATTTTAGCAACTTTAATCTTATGACTGCTATTTAATTTAATACATTTAGAGAGGTTTGTGTTGATTAGTACAAATTTATGTACAAAACATGCTCTACCTCCTGAGATAGATCTAAGTACAGTGATACTTCAGGAAAGACATTATATAATATTATTTAAGTACAGTGACACTTCACTATATACATTGTATAATAGTATTTAAGTACAGTGACACATCACTATAGATATTGTATAATATTATTTAAGTACAGTCACACTAATACTAACAGAATTTAATTGCCCCAATTTTTTATGAATGAACTTCTTAAAAATATTGTTTAATGTCATTGAAAAATTCACAGAAATCTTGACCTCGTTTGTTACAACCATAACATCTGTACTCATTATAATTTATATTAAATGTTTTTTTTTCCAAATCTTCTAAGTATAATTTATTTCTCACTTGTTTTCGAATTGACATATCTAGCATCGAAATGTTCATTTTCATTTACTTATCTAGACTTCTGTTAATATTTATTTATATATGGAGTTCTTTAACTATAATTATTTCAATATATCTCTAGTCACTTTGCATGTGTACATGTTTAACACCACCCTTTACTATGTAGATATACCTAATTGTTTATTGTTCATTAATGATCAAACACTTCAAGATATCTATTATCTATTTCCGCTGGAACTTGTCTTAATGTCTCAAATGTGATGAAATCATTTCTGTTTGGTACATGTTAAGGTTGCACTCTACAGTTTCGTATCTTGCATAGGATTAGAATTTTAAAACAAAAGAATTTCCCTAGGTTTCCTCACTGGTTATATTGGTATTTAAACAAAAAAAAAACACAACACAACAAACCTTGTACATCTTAGGTATTTTAAGGAACTTTTAATGTCCTTTATATTGGTGCGTTATTTATTGGTGTAGTTTGGGTTACAGAGTATGTAGCTTGGTGATACTTCAGACATGTAAATATAAAAAATTTACTGCTCTACTTGGTCATTTTCAGAAGTAAATTGTGGAAAAAGATCCAATAAATTTGATTACATTTAATACATCTAGTAATTCATTCATTGCACTTCCAGAAGATGGTAATATCCAGTCTGGCAAATTTAATTTCTCTATTTTAATAACTGCTAAAGATATTGTATTTTAGACTAACTCGGTGATTTTCTGAGAATATGGGAGCATTCATTTCAGTTAGCTGTTTGCTAAGTAGATCATTTACAATTTCCACAAATATTCTATCCAATAAAATTTAAGCCATATTACAAGAAAGCAACACAGAGGTATGCCAATATTCTGTCCATTGTCCATGATGCAAATCCAAACCTCACCTTTCACATATTACACTCTCAGAAGTCTGAGGAGCACCCACTTAATGATTCAGATACAATGAAGCATTGCCTGTTTTGCACATCATACTATTCAGACTTACTTATTTCTACATTTATCTGTAAAATCCTAGTGACTATCAGCGGTATTCCAATCTGAATAATCGGATCCAGTAATGTTTTATTTTAAGTTTTAGGATTGTCATATCCCTACAAGTGATGGCTATATTACAAAAAGTGAAGAACTTTTTAATTCTGATTCTGAAAACATTTCCAGATGTTGCTAATAATAATAATTTTTGAAAAAATCATATCAATATCCTTATATCCCTTTTCAAGACGGTGATATCACCCACCCACCACAAAAAATATTCTCTCTGTGTATACTACTACTTAAGAAGTCATCTTTTTTCTGTATACTGCTGCTTGAATAAGAAGTCCTCTTCTTTCTGTATACTGCTACTTGAATAAGAAGTCCTTTTCTTTCTGTATACTGCTACTTGAATAAGAAGTCCTTTCCTTTCTGTATACTGCTACTTGAATAAGAAGTCTTCTTCTTTCTGTATACTGCTACTTGAATAAGAAGTCCTTTTCTTTCTGTATACTGCTACTTGAATAAGAAGTCCTCTTCTTTCTGTATACTGATACTTGAATAAGAAGTCCTCTTCTTTCTGTATACTGCTACTTGAATAAGAAGTCCTCTTCTTTCTGTATACTGCTGCTTGAATAAGAAGTCCTTTTCTTTCTGTATACTGCTACTTGAAAAAGAAGTCATCTTCTCTCTGTATACTGCTACTTGAATAAGAAGTCATTTTCTTTCTGTATACTGCTACTTGAATAAGAAGTCCTCTTTTTCTGTATACTGCTACTTGAAAAAGAAGTCCTCTTTTTTCTGTATACTGCTACTTGAATAAGAAGTCTTTTTTCTGTATACTGCTACTTGAATAAGAAGTCCTCTTATTTCTGTATACTGCTACTTGAATAAGAAGTCCTCTTTTTTCTGTATACTGCTACTTGAATAAGAAGTCCTTTTCTTTCTCTATACTGCTACTTGAATAAGAAGTCCTCTTTTTGTATACTGCTTCTTGAATAAGAAGTCCTCTTCTTTCTGTATACTGCTACTTGAATAAGAAGTCCTTTTCTTTCTGTATACTGCTACTTGAATAAGAAGTCCTCTTTTTGTATACTGCTTCTTGAATAAGAAGTCCTCTTCTTTCTGTATACTGCTACTTGAATAAGAAGTCCTCTTCTTTCTGTATACTGCTACTTGAATAAGAAGTCCTCTTCTTTCTGTATACTGCTACTTGAATAAGAAGTCCTCTTTTTTCTGTATTCTGCTACTTGAATAAGAAGTCCTCTTTTTCTGTATACTGCTACTTGAATAAGAAGTCCTCTTCTTTCTGTATACTGCTACTTGAATAAGAAGTCCTCTTTTTCTGTATACTGCTACTTGAATAAGAAGTCCTCTTTTTCTGTATACTGCTACTTGAATAAGAAGTCCTTTTTTTCTGTATACTGCTACTTGCATTAGAAGGCCTATTCTCTCTTTATACTACTTGTCTTAAAAGTCCTATACTATCTTTATACTACGACTTGCCTTAGAAATCCTTTTCTATTAGTACTACTACTACTTATTTTTTATGTTGTAATTTACCAAAGCATTCTTTTTCTTAATACCTGCAGAGAATAATCTTTCATTTCTCATTATGGCATCATTAATGTTTCAGAGCACTCTGCAGATGTCAGAATAAAGTCAATAAAAAAAATCCATAATTCAAAACCACAAATGCACTAATTATTACCTAAATAATTAAATATTCTCTTCATTTAGTTTTCTAAAAACCTAAATGATTTCTTTTGTTTGGTTTATTTTAATGGGATTGCTGGTTACATGATGCAGAGGAAATTTGAGCTTTCTCTAGGCCACACCAAGGCAACTAACCTCGGCTGGCTCAATCTGATACAATGATCCCTAAAATATAAGCCCTAAAAACATAATTGTGTTTCCAGTTGGCTGAGCATCCCTTTTTTGTTGCCAACTAAAGCACTTTAAATCTCCCCATTAAAAAAGAAATAAAAAATCTATACAAATATTATTGTAATTTGTGCATCTAGTTTAGCTTAGAACTTAATGAGCTGAGTACATTATATATTCTAATCATTATCAGATATGCAATGTTAAAGAAGAAAAAATATTTCTAAAAAAAATCTCTACCTACCTTTACTAACTTTAAAAAAAATTTAAAATTTTCAGCATTTCATTTTTTCTTAAACGAATAAGGACAATGATCATTGTACCATTCTATAGTCAAGTAAGCAGACATAGGGCAGGACAAAGATATTTAGTAAGAAAATGAGAAAAATTGTTTACATTACTTTGTAAAATTCAATTAAAAAATTCATTAAAAGCTAATTCAGATGACTCCAATTTTATTTCAGTCAACAATTGCTATTACATTCATATAGATAGTGTTTTCACTACAATGAATTAATTGATTAAGTATATTTTCATTATGATATATTGTTGTGCAACATTTTTAATATGATCTATTAATACCCAACATCACGTTTTTATTATGATCTATTGCTGTGTAACATTATTTTTTCATTATGATCTATTCATGGGTAACATTTGTTCATTACGATCTATTGCTGTGTAACATTATTTTTTCATTATGATCTATTCATGGGTAACATTTGTTCATTACGATCTATTGCTGTGTAACATTATTTTTTCACTCATCTATTGCTGTAACATTGTAACATTATATTTTCATTATGATCCTTGCTGTGTAACATTATTTTTCATTTCTGAGTTATTGCTGTGTAACATTATCTTTTATTTGTGATGTATTGATGTGTAGCATTAATTTTTAATTCTTATATATTTGCTGTGTAACATTTTTTCAATATGATATATTGCTGTGTAACATTATTTTTTCATTATGATCTGTTTGCTGTGTAACATTTTTTCATTATGATCTATTGCTGAGTAACATTATTTTTTATGATCTAATGCTGTGTAACATTTTTCAGTTATGATCTATTGCTGTGTAACATTTTTTTTCATAGTGACCTATTTCTGTGTAAATATTTTCATTACGATCTACTGATGTGTATAATTGTTTCTTCATGATGATATATTGCTCTGTAAAATTATTTTTCATTTTGATATATTGCTGATTACGATTTCTTTTCATAATGATCTATTGGTGTAAAATGTTTTACTATGAACTATTGCTGTGTAACATTTTTTCACTACGATCTATTGCTGTGTAACATTACTTTTTCATTATGATTTATTGCTGTGTAAATTGTTTTTCATTTTTATTAATGGCTGTGTAAAAATTTCAGTATGATCTATTTCTGTGTGACATTATTTATCATTGTGATCTATTGCTGAGTAACATTACTTTTTCATTACGATTTATTGCTGTGTAACATTTTTTCATTTTGATCTATTGATGTGTATCATTGTTTTTTCACTATAATCTATTGCTGTGTAACATTATTCTTTCGTTATGCGCTATTGTTGTGTAACTTTTTTCATTATGATTTACTGCTCTGTAACACGATTGTTACATTGTGATCTATTGCTGTGTAACATTATTTTTTATTATGATCTATTGCAATGATTTTGTTTTCATTATGACCTAATGCTGTGTAAATTAAAAAATTCAGTGTGATGTTTTGCTGTGTACCAATTTTTTTCATTATTATCTATTGCTCTGCAACATTATTTTTCATCATGATCTATTGATGTGTAACACTTTTTCAGTACGATCTATTCCTATGTAACATTTTGTTTTCCATTATCATCTATTTTTTGTGTAATATTATTTTTCATTATGATCTTTTTCTGTGTAATGTTTTATAATTATGATTTGTTGCTGTGTAACATTAATTTTTCATTGAGATCTGTTTGATGTGCAAGATTTTTTCATTATGATCTCTTCCTGTGTAACATTATTTTTTATTATGATATATTGCTGGGTAACATTTTTTCATTATGACCTATTAATGTGTAATATTATTTTTTGATTATGATCTATTGCTATGTAAAAGTATTTCTCATTATGATCTATTGCTTTGTAACATTTCTTCAGTATTATCTGTTGCTGTGTAACATTGTAATTCGATTGTGAACTTTTGCTGTGTAACATTTTTTCATTACCGTCTATTGCTGTGTAACATTATTTTTTCAATATGATCAACTGCTGTGTAACATTTTTTCATTACCGTCTATTGCTGTGTAACGTTATTTTTTCATTATGATCTATTGCTCTGTAACATTTCTTCAGTATTGTATGTTGCAGTGTAACATTTTCCTTTATTAGAATGTATTGCTGTGTAACATTTTTTCATTATAATCGTTTGCTGAGTACCATTATTTTTCTCATTATGATTTATTGGTGAAACATTTTTTATTACGATCTATTGCTGTGTAATATTATTTTTCTACTACGATATGTTGCTGTAACATTATTTTGCATTATGATTTGTTGCTGTGTAACAGTGTTTTGTTTTTATTATGATCAATAGCTGTGTAAAAAACTTCAGTTTGGTCTATTTCTGTGTGTCTTTATTTTGTTGTTATGATCTATTGCGGAATGACATTATTTTTTCATCATGATTTATTGCTGTGTAACATTTTTCATTATAGTCTATTGATATGCATTATTGTATTTTCACTAAAATCTATTGCTGTGTAACATTGTATTTCGATATGATCATTTACTGTTTAAAACATTTTTCAGTATGATCTATTTCTGTGTGACATTATTTTCTTCAGTATGATCTATTGCTGTGTAACATCATTTTGTTCATCATGCTCTATTGATGTGTGACATTTTACATTATGATATACTGAGTGTACAAAATTTTTCATTATCATCTGTTGCTGTGTAACATTATTTTCCATTATGATGTGTTGCATAACATTCTTCAATTATGATCTATTGCTCTGTAACATTTTTTTCCAGTACTCTATATTGCTTTTTGAAGTTTTTTTTATTATAATCTTTTGCTGTAAGACAGTTTTTCATTATGGTCTATTGCTGTGTAACATTATGTATTCATTAGGATAAATAGCTGTGTAACATTTTTCAATTAAGATCTATTTGCTGTAAAACATTATTTTTCCATTATGATCTATTGCTATGTAACATCATATTTTTCATTATTATCTGATGTTGTGTAAAAAAATTCAGAACAATCTATTGCTGTGTAACATTAATTTTTCATTATTATTTATTGCTGTGTAACAATTTTTAATTATGATCTATTACTGTGTAATATTTTTTTCATTATGATAGATTTGCTGTGTAATTTTTCATCATGATCTATTGCGGTGTAACATTTTTTTTCATTATGATCTATTTCTGATTAACATTATATTTTGATTATAATCTAATGCTATGTAACATTTTTCATTATGATCTATTGCTGTGTAACATTAATTTGTATAATGAACTTTTTGCTGTGTACCATTCTTTCATTATGTTCCTTTGCTGTGTAACATTATTTTTTCATTGTGATCTATTGCTATGTAAACAATATTCATTATGATCTATTGCTCTGTAACATTATTGTTTCATTGCTCTGTAGCATTTTCTTCATTACGATCTACTGATCTGTATAAATTATTTTTGATTATGATCTATTGCTGTGTAACATTATTTTTCATTATGAACATTTGCTGTGTAGCATTTTTTTCATTACGATCTTTTGCTATGTACCATTATATTTTAATATGATCTTTTGCTGTGCAATATTACATTTTTATTATGATCTATTGCTGTGTACCATTTTTTCAGCAATATCTATTGCTGTGTTACATTATTTTCTTTAGGATTTATTGCTGTGTAACATTCCTTCATTATGATCTATTGCTGTATAACATTATTCCTTCATTATGATCTATTGCTGTGTAAAACTTTTCATTATATTCTATTGCTCTAAAACATCATATTTTCATTATGAAATTTTGATGTGTAACATTTTTTTCATTATGATTTATTTCATGTTTACCATTATTTTTTAAATTGACCAATTGCTGTGTAACATTTTTTCATTATTATCTATTGCTGTGTAACATTTTTCAGTACTATCTATATCTGTGTAACATTGTTTTCATTAGAGTTTATTGCTGTGTAACTTTTTTCATTATGATCTATTGCAGTGTAACAATTTTTCATTATGATCATTTGCTGATTACCATTATTTTTTCATTATCATCTATTGGTGTAACATTTTTTTATTACGATCTGTTTCTGTGTAACATTTTTCATAATGATATAATGCTGTGTAACATTATTTTTTCATTATGATATATTGCTGTGTAACATTATTCAATATGATCAATTGCTGTGTAGAAAACAATTTCAGCATTATCTATTTATGTGTGAATTTTATTTTCGTTATGATCTATTGCTGAGTATCATTATATTTTCATCATGATCTATTGCTGTGTTACATTTTTCATTATGATCTATTGAAGTGCAACATTGTTTTTTACTATGATCTATTGATGTGTTACATTAATTTTTCATTATGATCTATTGCTGTGTAACATTATTTGTTCGTTTTGCTATTGTTGTGTAAGAAAATTTTCAGTATGATTTATTGCTATGTAACATTATTTTTTTTATTAATTATTGCTGTTTAAAATTTTTTTATTATGATCTATTGCAATGTTTTATTGTTTCAATATGAACTAATGCTGTTTAAAAAATATCATTAAGATCCATTGTGTAACATTTTTTCATTATTATCTATTGCTGTGTAACATTATTGTTTCAATACGATCTAAGGAATTGTGTAACATTTTTTCATTATGATATTTTGCTGTGTAACATTATATTTTCATTATGATCTATTGCTGTGTAAAACATTTTAGTATGATCTATTTCTGTATGACATTATTTTTGTGCTGTGTAGCATTTTTTTTTTCATTGTGATCTATTGCTGTGTAACTTTTTTTTCATTAGGATATATTGCTGTATAACATTTTTCAATTAAGTTTTATTGCTGTATACCATTTTTTTTCATTATGATCTATTGCTGTGTAGCATCATTTTTCAATATTATATGTTGCTGGGTAAATACTATTCAGCACAATCTATTGCTGCGTAACATTTATTTTTCATTAAGATATATTGTTGGGTAACATTATTATTTCATTATGATGTATTGCTGTGTAACATTTTTTAAATCATGATCTATTTCTGTGTAACATTATTTTCTCTTTATGATTTATTTGCCGTGTAACATTTTTCGTTGTGATTTATTGTGGTGTAACACTAATTTTCATTATGATCTATTTCTCTGTAACATTTTTTCCAGTACTCTCTATTGCTTTTAAAGTTCTTTTATTATAATCTTTTGCTGTAAGACAGTTTTTCATTATGGTCTGTTGCTGTGTAACATTATGTATTCATTAGGATAAATAGCTGTGTAACATTTTTCAATTAAGATCTATTTGCTGTAAAACATTATTTTTTCATTATGATCTATTGCTATGTAACATCATATTTTTCATTATTATCTGATGTTGTGCAAAAAATATTCAGCACAATCTATTGCTGTGTAACAATAATTTTTCATTATTATTTATTGCCGTGTAACAATTTTTAATTATGATCTATTACTGTGTAATATTTTTTTCATTATGATAGATTGATTTGCTGTGTAAATTTTTCATCATGATCTATTGCGGTGTAACATTTCTTTTCATTATGATCTATTTCTGTTTAACATTATATTTTGATTATAATCTATTGCTATGTAACATTTTTCATTATGATCTATTGCTGTGTAACTTTAATTTGTATAAGAACTTTCTGCTGTGTACCATTCTTTCATTTTGTTCCTTTGCTGTGTAACATTATTTTTTCATTGTGATCTATTGCTATGTAAAAAAATATTCATTATGATTTATTGCTCTGTAACATTATTGTTTCATTGCTCCGTAGCATTTTCTTCATTACGATCGACTGAAGTGTATAATTTTTTTATTATGATCTATTGCTGTGTAACATTATTTTTTCATTATGAACATTTGCTGTGTAGCATTATTCTCATTACGATCTTTTGCTATATACCATTATATTTTAATATGATCTTTTGCTGTGTAATATTACGTTTTCATTATGATCTATTGCTGTGTGCCATTTTTTCAGCAATATCTATTGCTGTTACATTATTTTCTTTAGGATTTATTGCTGTGTAACATTCCTTCATTATGATCTATTGCTGTATAACATTATTCCTTCATTATGATCTATTGCTGTGTAAAACTTTTCATTATATTCTATTGCTTTAAAACATCATATTTTCATTATGAAATTTTGATGTGTAACATTTTTTCATTATGATCTGTTTCATGTTTACCATTATTATTTAAATTGACCAATTGCTGTGTAACATTTTTTCATTATTATCTATTGCTGTGTAACATTTTTTCAGTACTATCTATATCTGTGTAACATTATTTTCATTAGAATTTATTGCTGTTTAACATTTTTCATTATGATCTATTGCAGTGTAACAATTTTTCATTATGATCATTTGCTGATTACCATTATTTTTTCTTTATCATCTATTGGCGTAACATATTTTCATAACGATCTGTTGCTGTGTAACATTTTTCATAATGATATATTGCTGTGTAACATTATTTTTCATTATGATTTATTGCTGTGTAACATTATTCAGTATGATCAATTGCTGTGTAGAAAACAATTTCAGCATTATCTATTTATGTGTGAATTTTATTTTCGTTATGATCTATTCCTGAGTATCATTATGTTTCATCATGATCTATTGCTGTGTTACATTGTTCATTATGATCTATTGAAGTGCAACATTGTTTTTTTTTACTATGATCTATTGCTGTGTAACATTAATTTTTCATTATGATCTATTGCTGTGTAACATTATTTGTTCGCTTTGCTATTGTTGTGTAAGAAAATTTTCAGTATGATTTATTGCTATGTAACATTTTTTTATTAATTATTGCTGTTTAAAATTATTTTTATTATGATCTATTGCAATGTTTTATTGTTTCAATATGAACTAATGCTGTTTAAAAAAATATCATTAAGATCCATTGTGTAACATTTTTTCATTATGATATATTGCTGTGTAACATTATATTTTCATTATGATCTATTGCTGTGTAAAACATTTTAGTATGATCTATTTCTGTATGACATTATTTTTGTGCTGTGTAGCATTTATTTTCATTGTGATCTATTGCTGTGTAACTTTTTTTTCATTAGGATATATTGCTGTATAACATTTTTCAATTAAGTTTTATTGCTGTATAACATTTTTTTTCATTATGATCTATTGCTGTGTAACATCATTTTTCAATATTATATGTTGCTGGGTAAATACTATTCAGCACAATCTATTGCTGCGTAACATTTATTTTTCATTAAGATATATTGTTGGGTAACATTATTATTTCATTATGATGTATTGCTGTGTAACATTTTTTAAATCATGATCTATTTTTGTGTAACATTATTTTCTCATTATGATTTATTTGCCGTGTAACATTTTTCGATGTGATTTATTGTGGTGTAACACTAATTTTCATTATGATCTATTTCTGTGTAACATTATTTTTCATTATAATCTATTTCTAAGTAACTATTTTCATTACGATTTATTTCTGTGTAACAATAATTTCTCACTATTATCAATTTGCTGAGTAACATTTTTTCATTATAATCTATTGCTGTGTAACATTATTTTTTTCATAATGATCTATTTCTATGTAACAATGTTTCATTATGATCTATGGCTCTGTAACATTCTTGTTTCATTATCATCTATAGTTGTGTAACATTTTTCTCATTATGATTTACTGATGTGTAACATTTTTGAATATGAACTTTTGCTGTGTAACATTTTTAATTACGATCTATTGCTGTGTACCTTTTCTCAATATGATTTTTACTGTGTAACATTACTTTTTTCATTATGATCTATTGATGTATAAAATTTTGTCAGTAATATGTATTCCAGTGTAACATTTTTTCTTTCGGATTTATTGCTGTGTAACATTTTGTCATTATGTTATATTGCTGTGTAATATACTTTCATTTTGATCCATTGTTATGTAACATTTTTTCGCTATGATCTATTGCTGTGTAACATTTTTCAGTGATCTATTGCTGTGTAACAGTAATTTTCATTATAATCTATTTGCCATGTAATATTTTTTTTCATTATGATCTATTGCTTTGTAACATTAAGTTTTCATTATTATCTATTGCTGTGTAACATTTTTTCTATTATAATCTATTGCTATGTAACATTATTTCATTATGATCTATTGCTGGGTAGCATTAATTTTTGTTTATGATCTATTTGCTGTATAACATTTTTCATTATGATCTATTGCTATACATTATTGTCCTTATAATCTATTACTGTGCAAAAAAAATTTGTTATGATCTATTGCTCTGTAACATTACTTTTTCATTATGATCTATTGCTGTGTAACATTTTTTCATTATGATCTATTGATATGAAATATTATATTTTGAATTATGATCTATTGCTGTTTAACATTATATTTTCATCATGATCTACGGTTGTGTAAAAATTTTCATTATGATCTATTGCTGTATAACATTATTTTTCATTATGAACATTTGCTGTGTAACATTTTTTCCATTACGATCTATTGCTTTGTACCATACTTTTTCATTATGATCAATTGCTGTGTAACATTATTTCATTATGATCTATTGTTGTGTAACAGTTTTTTAGTACTATCTATTGCTATGTAACATTTTTTCATTATGATATATTGCTGTGTAATATTATTTTTTCATTAGGATCTATTTTTCTGTGACATTTTCATTATGAACTATTGCTGTTTAACATAATTTTTTTATTATGATCTATTGCTGTTTAACATTATTTTTTCATAATGATTTATTACTGTGTAACATTATTTTTTCATTATGATCAGTTGCTGTGTAATATTTTTTCATATTGATCTATTGCTATGTAACATTTTTTTCATTATGATCTATTGCTGTGTAACATTAATTTTTCATTATAATCTATTTGCTGTGTAACATTTTATTATGATCCATTGCTGTGTAACATTTTTTTCATTATGAGCTGTTGTTGTGTAACATTTTTTCATTATGATCTAATATTATGTATCATTTATCATTATGATCTAATGCAGTGTAATATTATTTTTTATTATGATTTATTGCAATGTTTCATTTTTTCATTATGATCTATTGCTGTGTAAAAAAAAATCATTACGATCTATTGCTGTGTAACATTTTTTCAGTGGTATCTATTGCTGTGTAACATTTCTTGATTTTGATCTATTGCTGTGTAACTTTTTCATTATGATTAATTGCTGATTTTTTTGTTATGATCTATTGCTGTGTAAATTTATTATTTCATTATGATCTATTGCTATGTAACATTTTTATTATGACTTATTGCTGTTTAACATTAGTTTTCAGTACAATCTGTATCTGTGCAAGATTTATTTCATTATGATATATTGCTGTGTAACCTTTTTTCATTATGATTTTTTTGCTGTGTAGTATTTGTTTTCATTATGATCTATTGCTATGTAACATGTTTGTTTCATTAAGTTCAATGTGGTTTCATAGATATAGATTTCTATTTAAAACTTCTGAGAATAATATCTCAATATTTGGCATGAATAACCAAAACCTGTAGACTTTTTTTTTCAAATATGATCCATCCATTTGCAATGAATCATTGAATTTTGACTCATCAATTAGTCTCTATAATAAGATTTTATTCAGATATCAAAACAGACATACACCAAAAATGTAAACACCTCACAAATTGTGTCATTCAAAATTATCCCATGTTGTCATAGTTACATTACAAACATTGCATGGGCATTTATTTAACATTTTTCACATTCAGTTATTCTATAATTAGTTCAATATGTAAATGCTGCATTTCCTTTTAATTTTATACCATTTCATGCCTCAAGATTATAAATTATCAGTCTGTCAGTCAGTACATACATACATACATACATACATACATACATACATACATACATACATACATACATACATACAAACATACATGCATGCATGCATGCACGCACGCACACACACACATACCCCCATCCATGCATGCATGCATGCATACATACATACATACATACATACATACATACATACATACATACATACATACATACATACATACATACATACATGCATGCATGCACGCACGCACACACATACCCCCATCCATGCATGCATGCATGCATACATACATACATACATACATACATACATACATACATACATACATACATACATACATACATACATACATACATACATACAGCCTATATATCAAACAACAGTAAAACTTGTTATTGTTATTATTATCAATAATGTTAAACAAATGTGTGATCATGTATGCAAATTGCTACCAATTCATGTCAACATATTCAAAAGGTCATGTGATGTGAAAAAATTAATAACTCAAAGATTTACCTAGAGGAATGATGAACAATTTGCACATGTAAATACCCCTACCTTCTCCTGCACCACATCCATACCAAGTGATCTAAAGGACATTTAAAAATATGTATATCTCTTAACATAGTGTTGGTTCAATGATTTGTTTATTAGGCATGGTTTCTAATAATCAAATTTTGTGTCCCAGCAATTCACTAAAATCGGCCAGAGTATTTGTATTGATAAAATTATGTCATGCACAGAAACAAGATGCAAGCCAACAAGGGCAATAACTCTCATAAAACTCAAGGTAGCACAATGATTTGTCAATAGGTGATACTTAGATGATGCTCATAATATGCTGTAAGTTTCAAAGCAAAACAGTGGACCAATCATGCTAATGAGCTTGTCCTCTGCACTGAGTTGGCTACCTGAAAAACCAGTAATAACTCTAACAAAAATTGCACAAGTAAGTGATGGTGTCACACAACTGATTAAGTTACAAGACATACAAGAATCTGTTGATCAAAGTTATCTATTAAGATGCACTTCTTCTGCTGATCATAACATTTAGCTAAAATCATGGTAATCCAAAAAGGCCAATGAGATTGTGTCATACAATGCATCAAGCTATAACACAAAAAGAGAAAATCTCCAAAAAAGAAAAAGAGGAAGAAAGTGATTTGTTGACATTTGCATCTTTAAGGTGATGACCATGACATTAATCATGAATAATCCAAAACTGTGGGACTACTTGCATTTAAAAGATTATGTCATTAATTAAAATAAGCTGAAATACATAAAGATCAACAATCCCAACAAAAATTCTGTGAGCCAAGTGATTTGTCAATACATCCATTATCTGGCCATGCCATAATTACACAGTAGATTTAGGGCAATCCATCAAAACCTGGAGGAGGCATTGCACTAAGTGTCAACCTGACAGATGCAAGGATTATTTATATTTGCCTCAATAAAGATGAGCAAAGAACAAGTAAATTGAAACAGTATAATAAACTGCTGTGTGAAGATTATTACAAATAATTAAAGATCAGATGGAAAAGTGAACCCAGTATTCAGTGTTGATTTTCAAAAGCATTTGGTCATGATTCTCTAACATTAAATAAAATAGATTCCAATTTTATAATGACTTTTTGGGATAAAATCTTCCATGAAAAGTATAAATTGGTGAATAACATGTTTAAGTTAATATGGTCTTGTAAAACCTAAATGCCACCAACAAGACTGATGAAAAGTGTGCTGGTAAACTGTTTGACCAGCAAGACAGATGACAAATGTGTCAGTAAACTGTTGGACCAACAAGACAGATGACAAGTGTGCTGAATGTAGATATAAAACAGTCAACAGATAAACAAGGTGACAAGCAAGGGGACATTTTGCATCACACTTTTGGTATAAAGTACTATAAACAAACGATGTATGAAATGAATATCAGCATCAAAACAAACTGGGGCTAAATTATATTGTTTTATTAGTCTTTTCAAACTACTAATACTTTAATTCTAATCCACCATATCTGGCCTGAAGTACAACTCTTGAGAATAACATTTTATTTCAAACCATCACAAATGACATTAGTTTCAAAGGTTGTTTTTGACTGATTAATTCATGAAACTGAATCTCAAGCTGAAACCTGGAACTTTATGATCTACTCAAGGATTTTTGATCCCCTTCATTCCATATTAACCCTTGGAATATTATCCTACCTGAAGGACATCTAATGCTATATCTGATTGGATGCTGCAAATGAAATTGGTAAAATCAGATCCTTTCTTACATTTACTTACTGATTGGATGCAGCTAAATAACTAATCAGATCCTTTCTTACATTTACTTACTACGGAGAGAGAAATGATCATAGCTACCTCTGTTCACAATGACACAAGATTCCCATAGGTTTTTCCAATTTAATTGTTTAAAACAAGTATTAATTTTGATTCCATGCAAGTGAAAATCCTGGAAAGAGCCTGAATGAGTAACAAACAGGTTATCTAATGAGTTCTCTTACTGGTCAAAAGATCTGTAATGAGCTCTTTGATTTGTTAATAGATTTTGCATGACATACACATTAACTCTTTCATCTGCAAGAAGGCAGTTGTTCAAATGATATTTGCACTTAGTACATCTGTAAAGGATCAATGTAGAATAAATCTGACCAATGACCTTTAGCTAGAAAAGATGGGACTGGTCTTAAATTTAAAAATGTTCAAGACCAAGGCTGAGAATTACCTCAAAACTTAAACATCAAATAGCTCAATATGACAACCAGTCTACCATCTACTCAGTACAGGAATATATTAAAAACTTGAGATTTTGTTCTAAAGCATACACAAACAAAACTGATAAGTCACTACTGAACACTTAACATTTTGATAACTTGGGCATAAAAAGAAAACTGATGGCAAGATTAATTTGTGCACATTATAGCGGCAGAATTGTCCAGTTGTCATATTTTAGTCGGTGAGAACTCAAATGTTTGCTGGTTTGCAGTTTAAATAAACAGCAGTCTGCTGGGATCAGTATCTGATTGACAACTATCAATAGGCTAACAGTATCTTATTGACAGCTGTCAATAGGCTAACATTATCTGATGGACAGCTGTCAATAGGCTAACAGTATCTGATTGACAGCTGTCAATAGGTTAACATTATCTGATTGACAGCTGTCAATAGGCTATCAGTATCTGATTGACAGCTGTCAATAGGCTAACATTATTTGATTGACAGCTATCAATAGGCTAACAGTATCTGATTGACAGCTTTCAATAGGCTAACAGTATTCAATTTTCTGCTCCCAAATGGGCAATTTCTGTCTGATAAAGAATTGCACATTTGAAAGATAGTTTACATTGGAATTATAATTTCTTATCAGTCTTTCAAAAAAGATGTCTTTTACTCACAAACTTGTATGAAATTTCATCTTAAAGATAATGAGATTCAGACTGCGGCATTACAACACTCCCTTTCTTTAGGGCACCTTCATTGTAACACAGTTTCTACTTCAATTTCATTAAAAGGTAGTAAAATTATACTTATGAAGTACTTTGTCACAAGGCATTCTCACTATGTGGCTGTACACTCTATCACTCCCACAAATAGCATTAAGGGAATGCTCTATCACTCCCACAGACAGCATAAAGGGAGTGCTCTATCACTTCCACAGACAGCATAAAGGAAGTGCTCTATCACTCCCACAAACAGCATAAAGGGAGTGCTCTATCACTCCGACAGACAGCATTAAGGGAATACTGTATCACTCCCACAAGCAGCATTAAGGGAGTTCTGTATCTCTCCCATGGATAACATTCAGGGAATACTGCATAAGAAAATAATAAAGAGGATATCCAAATATGGATAAGGAAGAGACCTGTTTTTCTCAAGGTATCTTTGCATTTGTTGAAGTTTGTTTTCAGAGATTTTTACCTGCAAAATGGAAATAAAATGTATGATCATTATCATCACCATATTACTGAAACCTCTACTAACTTGTAAGAGCCAGGTTCCATCAATATATTTATCTGTTACCAGAGCTACTGTGCACACACATGCACACACACTTTGGCATGGAAGCAGTTAAAATTAAATTAAATTAAATTAAATTTAAATTAAAATATTCCTCTTATCAATCTATATAAATAGCAATAATCTAGTTGTCAAAATTAATTCACAGGTATAACAACTACAAGGGGTATGCAAGTAAATTCTAAGGAATTTAGTTGATCATTTATCTCCCTCAAACTTGATAGTTGTATGACTTCATTGGTTAACAAATTATCGTCATTCAGTGAATTATCATTTCATGTGAAGAAATTGTGCCTGATGTGATCATGTGACTGAGTCATTGCCATGATTTATGAATGCTACTGTTTCAAAATGACATGTACAAGGACATAAGCTGAAATCTAATATCTTTTATTGTGTTCATGTGGAGAAATAAATTAACAAAAAATTTTTTTTCTTTTACTTCTCAATTTAATCATTCAACATCAAAATCTGAAACTAAATTGAATCCTTTCTAAGAATGGCAATGAGCTATAATTACTGCTTGAAAAAAACTATATTCTTCCTGCAGTGGGCAAATAGATTTTAGTCAGAATTTCAACCAACAGTTTGCATTTCTTTTGACTGCATAATTCAATGCTTGTAAAGAGCAAATTGCTGTGTGCTGTACATGTCTCATTTGCTATTGCCATTGCAAGAAAGGTGATCATACCTGTATCTCATCACTTTTACAAAATTCAAATGCTTATTAAAAATCACAGCAAAATATTTAAAATAAAACATGTTTTATATAAAGATAGTCTGTAAAACATTCCGTTATACATGAAGCCTGGGTTGTAGTAAAAACAATGCAATAAAACTAAATGGCTCAAAAACTCCAATTAGTCTATGGTCAGCTTATGTGGTAGAATGTGAGAGTTCTACAAGGTCCTGGCTTAATACCCACCCAGCCTGAGTCACATGACTTAGCTCTCATTTCCTTTATATGACATCATGAGTTAAAACCAAAAAAACCCAAACCATTTAGTGATCATCATTTATTTAAGATCAATATTTATTTATCTAAAATCAATATTTATCATTAATAATAGAATAGAAGGTAAAATATGTTCTGCCTGCTTGTTAATTGGTGTCCCTGTTCCTAAAAAATCAAACTATAATTGTGCTCATAATAAAGTTACTTGAAGGGACGACTTGTGCTCAATTTTCTGTAATAAATTCCCAAGAATTCAAGGTATTAGACCATTGGTAAACATTGCTAAATATTGAAACCATCTGATATTTTTGAACAGGACATTCTCCAACTTAGCCAATATGGCATCCATTTTGGATATAAAAAAATTGAAGACATTTAGTGAAAACTTTGTATTGATATATCCATCAGTTAAGGATAATTAGATACAATTTTTAAGATGTTCATTGTGTAATTTAGGTAAGATCAAGGTCATGTTTATATGAATTTTCATTTAGGATGAGTTAGAATAACATCAAATCAGTTTTCAAGATGGATGCCAAGGTGGCCATACTGGATTAACTATACATAAGTAGTCTTTTGGTGGAATTCAAAGATGATATGACTTTCCATCCAGAAGGAGAAGCTATAAGATTCTTGAGATGGCAACTGTGTTTCTGATATTGTCAGACTGGCTCAATTTTTATTTAAGACAAACTAGATACGTACCATGATATACCTTTCAGCGAAAATCAATGAATTTCTCTAGTAGTAATAATAAGATTTTCAAAATGTCTGCCACAGCAGCCATGTTGAAGACAAGATTAGCCAACTAGACATAATATATATTTCAGTGAAAATATCCATGCTTTTATGACCGTCCATTCAGAAGTTGCAATAAAAATATTTTTCAAGATGGTCACTGTGGTAGCTATCTTTGATGTCCAAGTGTAACCATTTCCATTTAGGACCAACTACACATTATAATAGTTTTCTGACCTCTGACCTCATGTTGGTATGAGTTTCCATTTAAGACCAACTACACATTATAAAAAGTCTTCTGACCTCTGACCTCATGTTGGTATGAGTTTCCATTTAGGACCAACTACACATTATAATGGTCTTCTGACCTCTGACCTCATGTTGGTATGAGTTTCCATTTAGGACCAACTACACATTATAAATAGTCTTCTGACCTCTGACCTCATGTTGGTATGACTTTCTATTCAGAAGTAGTAATAAAAAGATTTAATGTATAAAGTTTCAATGCAATCCTCCAATTAACTTAATAGGATAGGTTTTGATGAACTGGCCATGGTTGGAACCCATGACTTCTGACATCTGATGTGGATGCTCTAACCACTTAAGCCACTGGAGCAATCCCATAGTTTGGGGTAACCAGGTGATAGTATGTTATAAAAGGGATACAGTTGCTGCCAGTTTTAGCATTATATCTGTGAAAACATTTTCAGTTCTTCTAGTTTTATTCTGCATCTTTTTACGAGTCATATGAGCTCCCAAAGACTTTTGTCCAAACACAAATGCCAAATGGAGGATTTTCCTTAATTATCTAGGATAAAAGATGGCTGGTATGAGATGGTGCTCTTTTGAGCTAGTTGTGAAAATTACTGAAATAACTACATGCCAACTCTGTTTACACTGGCTGATCACTCTGTTAACACAAGCCAATCACTGGCTGTGTTGGTTCATGACAAAGCCAGCATCAAAAGTCATGCATTGGCAGTTGGGTAAGCCAGGTACAAAAATATAATGACCATGTGAGTGAGTAATTATAACTGATTATCTTAATTAATGATGCTAAAAGAGGAAAAATCCCAGTGACAACTGAGTAACAGAGCCCTGAATTGGCTGACAGAATGATTATTTAACATATTAATTGCATAAAGAAAGCAAGAAACCAAGTGTAGAGAGGAAAAGCGAATGGCATGGCAGAAGGTCCTAAAGCACAGCAGGCTAAAAAAATAGCACAGTGGAATCATTAAAAAACCTGGGGAGAACACTGTGAGGTAAATGGTTAAAATTACATCAAGTGGCAAAAATATATATATATTAGTAACACCCAAAAGGTCTATTTATGTATTCATGCACCCTTCTATAAAGATTTAACATTTATTGCATACTATCTACAAATTGTTTTCATTTCATTCTGACCAATCATGCTGCGTAACCAATCTTCAATTAGAAACATTTTTTAAAAAAGTTTTTTGAAAAAGTCAAGGGGGAGTGTTTTTTACCATCACCTAAGTATGAGTTCCAAAGAGTCATGTGATCCAAAGAGTCATGTGATGTATGTCATAATAAGTGCTAATTGTATTTAGTGTAATAAAATTACATTCCATAGAGACTGATCTACTTGCCTTTCACAGCAAGCATCCCTGGGTTACCATATCACCACATGTAGTCAGTATCACCAGACTTGAAAAAAAAAATTACAAAGAGGAAGCAAGTACAAGTATGGCTGATTACTTACCTTTTGGCATAGTGCTAAAACATAAAAAGTACAGCACCTAATTAGTGTGAATTTAGAAACAATACCTAATCATTCTGAATCAGTTAATGAATTATATATTAGTACACAAAGATATATTTTGAAAAATGACAATCCATGAACATAGTTTCTAAAACAACAATTTATTGTCAAAGACTGTACATAGCAGAATAATCAAGTTTAATCAATTTCCGGAGCAGAAGATGAATGATTCCTATGAAAATACAATGCATACAAAAAACATTATCTTAAAAGGAAAAAAATATGCTGTATTTATTTTCTTTGTAAATTGAAGGGCAAACAGTTAAACAGAAATGAAAAATCCTATCACATTCTCTACCAATATTATAACACAATATGTTCACAACAGTTATCTCTTTGCTAGAAGTGAAAAATACAAAACTCTCAGATTGGATCATGGTTTAAAGTTCTAAAGTTGATTCTGCATATGGCATGATCAAACATACCTTTATCTATTTTTGTGTTCTTCTTACAATTTTTGTAGTTAGTTTTAACTGCCTGAATGAATTGTTTATGCTGCTCTTAATGTTTATACAATATCTAATAACTGTGAGGTCAAAGTAGTCAATATAAGGTAATAACAAACACAAGCTTCAGAGTGGGTCAAAACGGTCACTTTCTTACATCTCAGGTCACTTCTAGAACATAAAGGAAAAAGGTCAAGATGTTTTAACTTCATAACATGCAAGACAAAAAAGTATTTCACATCATGCAAGACAAAGGAGTCATCCATATATGAAAGAAGAGAGTACTCCACAATATGCAAGGAAAGAGTAAACCATAACATGCCATATAAGACTACTACACAATGCGCAAGGAAAGAGTAAACCATAACATACAAGACAAGAGTACTCCACAATGTGCAAGGAAAGAGTAAACCATAACATGCAAGACAAGAGTACAACACAATGTGCAAGACAAAAGGAAAAATCCATAACATGCAAGACAAAAGAGTACTCTACAATGTGTATGACAATTGAGTATCCATAACATACAAGACTAAAGGGTACTCTTCAATGTGTACGACAATAAAGTAATCCATAACATTCAAGACAAAAGAGTATTCCACAATGTGCAAGACAACATAGTCCATTACATGCAAGACAAAAAGTACTCCACAACAGTTAAGTAGGAATAACATAACATGCAAGATAAATAAATGTATGTGTGTGTGATTTAAATTTTTAATGTAGCTTTAACAATTTTTTAGACATACTATGTCTGCAGTGTGGCAGTTTATAGTGATGTCTAGCAGTTGGGCATCATGCTACAGATATGTAGCATGATGTCCCACACAGTCACATTATCCTGACACCAAGCCAACCAGTCCCAACACTAACCACTTAATGCCAAGCGCCAAGATGCAGCTGTTAGTACCATTTTTGTAAGTCTTTGGTATGACTTGATCGGGGATGGAACCCACTTCCTCCCATTTCTAAGGCAGGCACTCTAACCACTAGGCAACCAGAGCGGTCAAGACAAAGAAGAGACCTCTAAGTAATGTAATAGCACTAAGTCTGGAACTGTCAACATTTAATAAATAGTATCCTATATTTGTATTTAAATCATGGTAAGAGAAGGATATAAATTTGATCCATTTTGTCAGATTTTAATAAAATATATGGAAGAATCTTTCTCTAAGAGACCTCATTCTTGCATGATTATGCAAATTACTGGCTAATTTATCTACATGTTAAAATTGATTATCTTAGCAAAAGTTAAGTAACTGAATGACTTATGATTTACTGCCATAAAAATCACTTTATGCTGAAAATGTAAGCAGAGTTTGCTTGATCCACACCACTAGAGCTTGACATGATAAGAGTAATGGATAACAGTACTCATTCAATTTTGGACTAATAAAGTACTCTGGATTATTGTGAACTCATTCAAACACATTCGGGATTGTATCACTGTGTTATATCAGGCATTCTAGACTATTGAAATTTATATGGCACGTTCTATATATTTTGGACTTGTGACTGTACATTTAGCATTATTTGGGATTTAACTCACAAGTGTCTATTGAATTTCTACTTTTTTTGTAGTGTAGAGATAAAGTGCTTGTTGATTTTACTTTTATTGTTGGTTTCACATTCTTCTTGTTACGTATTTTAAGCCTTTGTTTTGAAACACTAGACAGCGCAAACCAATAACTGAAGTCTATGACAGCTTTTGATTTTAAAAAATTCCTAAATGCCACATTTAGATGGACAAACAAAAACAATAAAATCAACTTACATTAAAGCACCAACATTTGGAAAGCAAATCTCTGAAGTAAACTAGTAGTTGGAAGAGTGATGGAATTATGTTTATATCCAACTTATAAACGTGTTAACCCTGAAATCCTGTTGCACAATGCACCAAAACATCAGGGTCAATGCTGTTTGTTCAACTGATAACTACTAACAAACTGCATATATGCAGGTCTTCCAGTCCATTATGCATCAGCAGTCCATTGTGCATCAGTCCATTATGCATCACCAGTCCATTATGCATCAGCAGTCCATTGTGCATCAGTAGTCCATTATGCATCAGTAGTCCATTGTGCATCAGTCCATTATACATCAGCAGTCCATTGTGCATCAGTAGTCCATTATGCATCAGTAGTCCATTGTGCATCAGTCCATTATACATCAGCAGTCCATTGTGCATCAGTAGTCCATTATGCATCAGTAGTCCATTGTGCATCAGTCCATTATACATCAGCAGTCCATTGTGCATCAGTAGTCCACTGAGCATCAGTAGTCCATTATGCATCAGCAGTCCATTATACATCAGCAGTCCATTGTGCATCAGTCCATTATACATCAGAAGTCCAATGTGCATCATTAGTCCATTATGCATCAGCAGTCCATTATACATCCATTATACATCAGCAGTCCATTGTGCATCAGTAGTCCATTATGCATCAGCAGTCCATTATGCATCAGCAGTCCATTATACATCCATTATGTATCAGTAGTCCATTATGCATCAGTAGTCCATTATACATCAGAAGTCCATTATGCATCAGCAGTGCATTATACATCCATTATGCATCAGTAGTCCATTATGCATCAGTAGTCCATTATGCGTCAGAAGTCCATTATGCATCAGTAGTCCATTATGCATCAGTAGTCCATTATGCATCAGCAGTCCATTATGCATCAGCAGTCCATTATACATCCATTATGTATCAGTAGTCCATTATGCATCAGTAGTCCATTATGCATCAGTAGTCCATTATACATCATAAGTCCATTATGCATCAGCAGTCCATTATACATCCATTATGTATCAGTAGTCCATTATGCATCAGTAGTCCATTATGCATCAGTAGTCCATTATACATCAGAAGTCCATTATGCATCAGCAGTCCATTATACATCAGAAGTCCATTATACATCAGCAGTCCATTATGCATCAGCAGTCCATTATACATCAGCAGTCCATTATACATCAGTAGTCCATTGTGTATCAGTAGTTCATTATCAATCAGTAGTCCATTATGCATCAGCAGTCCATTATACATCATTAGTCCATTGTGCATCAGTAGTTTATTATGCATCAGTAGTCCATTATGCATCAGCAGTCCATTATGCATCAGTAGTCCATTATACATCATAAGTCTATTATGCATCAGCAGTCCATTATACATCAGCAGTCCATTATACATCCATTATGCATCAACAGTCCATTATGCATCAGTAGTCCATTATGCATCAGCAGTCCATTATACATCCATTATACATCAGTAGTCCATTATACATCAGAAGTCCATTATGCATCAGCAGTCCATTATACATCAGAAGTCCATTATACATCAGCAATTTATTATACATCAGAAGTCCATTATGCATCAGCAGTCCATTATACATCAGCAGTCCATTATACATCAGTAGTCCATTGTGTATCAGTAGTTCATTATCAATCAGTAGTCCATTATGCATCAGCAGTCCATTATACATCATTAGTATATTGTGCATCAGTAGTTTATTGTGGATCAGTAGTCCATTATGCATCCGTAGTCCATTATGCATCAGTAGTCCATTATACATCAGTAGTCCATTGTGCATCAGTAATCCATTACACATCAGCAGTCCATTAAACATCAGTAGTCCATTATATGTCAGTAGTCCATTGTGCATCAGTAGTTTATGCATCAGTAGTCCATTATGCATCTGTAGTCCATTATGCATCAGCAGTCCATTATGCATCAGCAGTCCATTATACATCAGTAGTCCATTATACATCAGAAGTCCATTATTCATCAGCAGTCCATTATACATCCATTATGCATCAGTAGTCCATTATGCATCAGTAGTCCATTATACATCAGCAGTCCATTATGCATCAGCAGTCCATTATACATCAGCAGTCCATTATACATCAGTAGTCCATTGTGCATCAGTAGTTTATTATCAATCAGCAGTCCATTATACATCAGTAGTCCACTGTGCATCAATAGTTTATTATCAATCAGCAGTCCATTATGCATCAGTAGTCCATTTTGCATCAGTAGTCCATTATGTATCAATAGTCCATTGTGCATCAGTTGTCCAGTATGCATCAGTAGTCCATTGTGCATCAGTAGTCCATTGTGCATCAGCAGTCCATTATGCATCAGCAGTCCATTGTGCATCAGTAGTTTATTATGCATCAGTAGTCCATTATGCATCAGCAGTCCATCTTGCATCAGAAAATCAGGGCAGCTTGACTTGTAAGCAAGCATGAGCATATTATTTTTTTTAACTTGATTCCTATCTCTTTCACAAATTTTATGATGGTCACTACAGATGCTTACATTAATATTTACAAATCTGTTTAACGCACAGCACAAAAGTGCAATATTAAATTTTAAAAAAAATGCAATATTAAATTTTAAGAAAAAAAGCAACCTTCAGCAAAATATATGGCAAGCTGAAGGATTACTGAGAAATGTCTGATACTAAAATAGAGTAACAAAGACAGTATTTATCAAAACCATTTAGGAGTTATGGGACCACAGTTTACAGGCAAAATCTACTTAGCTCTGAAGTTTAACATTTTATAACATGCAAACACTACACCCCTCCAGAAAAAAAGATTTAAAAATGAAAATGGTCCGATACATGTGGACAATTTTATATTGTTGTTGTTGTAGGGTTTAATGCCATTTTTCAGCACAACATAGACTATAGATTGCAGCCAGTATAAATGGTGAAGAACCCGGGAAAACCCTGGAAAGAACCACCAACCCATGAAAAGCTACTTGCAAGCTTTCTCACATACCCACATTAGCTGAACCTTAGACTTGAACCCATGCAGATAGAGGTGAGATGGCAATGATCTAAATGAGAACTTTAGACCACTCGGGGCCTCTAGGTATTTTTATGTTCTGCATAGATACACACACTTTTATGAAGAATTTATGTAGTTCAAATTAATATAAATTGGAGTGACCTTAGCAAGTCAACACAGCAAAACAAAGTTATTTAATTCCACATGAAATTGCACAGTAAAATGAATTTCTTAAAAATAAGAAAACTTTGAAAGAAAGTAAATTCTTTCAAAAATAGATATGAAGATACAACATTTTTGTACAAAAAATTAAAAAAATGATTTCCTAAAAATTTATGATTTGATTTCTGATTTAATACATACATGTTAATGTAGAAATTACAAAAATGATGATAGATACACATTAATGAAATTATAGGATACAAAATGAAAACAAAAACAGGAATCAAGTATACACTAGTTAGTTCTGTATGCTTAAAAAATGTGCATGTTGCAAGATATGTCACAATCAATTGATCAATCAATCAGTCAATCGTTCATGATAAAAGACTGCAGTTTAAAAAATGTGTTTGCAAGACATTATTTTTATCTACTTAAATACTTTTTTAGAATCTGAATACAGGCTATGAAAGTTAAAACACTGTTTAGATAAATATTTTGGCACATATATTGTTATTACCGGAACAAAACATGTATAAGATTAGTAGTGTTCAATAAATTAGAGTAAACAGGAAAAGGAAAGTGAAAAAAATTGCTATCTAACATGTCATAAAATGTCAGCAAAAACCAACATATTCCATACATGCTCATTTACAGATTGAATCCAACTGGAAAAAACATAGACCCTGATGTGCAGGTGCATATTGCACTGGCAGATTAAGGTTGATGTTGCTTGTTCTACTGATCAGTCCTAACAAACTGTAGAATCCCAGATCTACCGGCACATTAGATGATGGCAGATCTGGATTCATGCTGTCTGCAACTGGAATTAGAAATAAGGGCTTTACTGATCAGTCTTCCAGTGTCCATTTCAAATAAAATGTCAGACTTGTATCTTCACTGTTTTAAAATTTTACTTAATCAAATCTGTCTGTATCTTGAACTTTTAGTTATAAATTATGTTTATTCAAAAACATGTAGAAAGCTTCAAAAGTAACAAAACAATCAGTTGAAGCATGTATGACAAAACTATAGTTCTGTTTACATGTCTCTTGATACAATACAGTGCATTACACAAAACAAAGAGATGCCATAATTTTACAAAATCTCAAAAAGGACTGCTTGGAAAAACTTTGTACATTTAAATCTTTCAAAGTTGATATTTACTGCTCACCATTGATATCTACTGCTCATTCTTGATATCTACTGCTCACTGCCAGTATTTGCTCATTGTTTCTTTCTAAGGTACAAATATGATGAACACCAACATTCTAGATTACTTGCACATTAAGCAAGGAATCCCTAGTTGCTATAAATAGAAAAGACCATGCAAATAGCAGTTGTTTATGATTCAAGCACATAGGTAGCGCTGTATGGAAATGTGAAACCAGTACATGAATTACACTCAAAGGACACACAACGAAACCAGTCTATCAATTACACTCAAGGAAACCAGTATAAGAATTACATCCAAGGTAACCAGTTTATAAATTACACAAGGGATACTCAAGGAAACCAGTCTATGAGTTACACTCAAATAAAACAGTCTTTGCATTACACCCAATGGACACTCAAGGAAACTGATCTATGAATTACACCCAAGTGACACTCAAGGAAACAAAACTATGAATTACACTCAAGGAAACAAAACTATGAATTACACTGAAGTGGCATTCTTGGAACCAGTCTTTGTGTTATACTAAAGGGACCACAAATAATATGTTCCATATGGGTAAGTGTTCATTAATAGAGGCAAAAATTATATGAACATTAACAAAACAGCGCAAACACCTGATCATTTGTGTTAATTGTGTTAATGTAGGGTATAATGCCATTTTTCAGCACATGATAGGCTATAAATGGTGGCCAGTATGACTGGTGGAGGAAGAACCCTGGAAAACCCCAAGAAGGACCACCATCCCACAAAAGCTACTGGCACACTTTCTCACATAGACACATTATGATCCTTTATGAGCAGGTGTCTATTACATAGAGCTGTCTGCTGAGACAGGTTTTACTGTAACAAAACACTGATTATCATTTAAGAGTGAGTACTTATCACAAATTTTCACTGCACTTGAAACATTTTTCATTGGTGATACAAGAAACATTACTCATTGGTGATAAAAAAATAACTAATAAACATTACTCATTCATAAAAAAGAAAATTACTCGTTTTAATATAAGAAACATTATTTCTTTGTAATACAAGACTTAAACACATCATAAAAAGTTTAGCAGTACAAACAAATCGATGGAAATTTATCATATTGATGCACATATATGTATATTATAATCAAATCTTTACATGTAAACAATTCTGTTAGATAATACATTTTATACATTATCATATTATCATAAATACTCATCTGTAAGTTGGTTCTAACGGCAAACAACATAGACCTAGACTTGCTGTTGTGTTATGAAATGAAAGATCAGGCTTTATGCTGCTGTTCGACTTATTAACAAACTGCACAGACCCAAATTGGATGGTGCATTATACAACAGAATACTGGCTATATGTAGTTTGCAAATGTATCCAACACATAAGTAAATATGGCGATGTAACATTGTAAATTTTGTTTTCTTACATTTTTTATTAGATATATATGTACATAATATGTTTTCTAAAAACATGACTATACAAAATCATTATTACACATCTGAAAATGTTGACATAAAATATTTTAAATTTAATACGAGAATTTTACATTTGAATATTATATTATTGTCTTGTACATGTCTCTAAATATGGACATAATACAATTTAATAAAACTGATGGAATGAAAATAACAGCTGAACAAGTTATGTATGATTTATCTGTAATGTGAACAAGTATTCTATGGAATGTTTGCTACTTAGTGGGGAATGTTTGGTGGAGAATTAAACATTACATATTATCTTTTATAGTCAGATGCCAAGAAATGAATGTATAATGCACTGCAATTTGTTTTAATTATTTCAAATGAGATGTCAAGAAACCAGACTGTGGATGAAATGTAAGGAAATCAGACTGGGGATGAAATGTAAGGAAACCAGACTGGAGATGAGATGTAAAGAAACCAGACTGAAGATGTGATGTAAAGAAACCAGACTGGAGATGAGAAGTAAAGAAACCAGACTGGGGATGAGATGTAAAGAACCAGATTGGGGACAAGATCATAAACTGAATTAATAGCTCCTATCAAAGTATCTGGACTCACATGGAATTGACTGGTTTCTAATAATATCACTGTTTAACTAAGATACTATTGGAAAAACTGAGTCAGCTGAGTTTACTAACAACTTTACCACCTGGGTTAGGGTTATTATGAACTAATTTATCTAGCCACTTTACCAACTAGGTTAGCACTATTATGAGTTAATTACATAAACATTTTACCAATTGAGTGTTATTACAGGTTAATTTATATAAACACTTTACCAGTTGAGTGTTATTACAGGTTAATTTATATAAACACTTTACCAGTTGAGTGAGTGCTATTGTGGGCTAATTTGTGTAACAACTGTACCAATTGAGTGAGTGTTTTGATGGATTAATATGTGTAACCACTTCACCAATTAAGCATTATTATGGACTAATTTGTGTAACAACTTTAAAAATTAAGTGTTATTATGGGCTAAATTATGTAACCACTTTACCAATTGCATGAGTGTTATTATGGGTTCATTTATGTAACCAATTTACCAACTTGGTTAGCATTATTATGGGTTAATTTATATATTAAGCACTTTACCAATTGAGTGTTATTATGGGCTAATTTGTGTAACAAATTTAAAAATTGAGTGTTTTTATGGGCTAATTTATGTAACTTCTTTACCAATTGTGTGAGTGTTATTATGGGTTAATTTATGTAACCACTTTACCAACTGGGTTAGCGTTATTAGGGGTTAATTTATATATTAAGCACTTTACCAATTAAGTGTTATTATGGGCTAATTTGTGTAACAAATTTAAAAATTTAGTGTTTTATGGGCTAATTTATGTAACAACTTTACCAATTGTGTGAGTGTTATTATGTGTTAATTTATGTAACCACTTTACCAACTGGGTTAGCATTATTATGGGTTAATTTATATTAAGCACTTTACCAATTGAGTATTATTATGGGTTAATTTGTGTAACCACTTTACCAATTGAGTGAGTGTTATTATGGGCTAATTTGTGTAACAACTGCACCAATTAAGTAAGTGTTATTATAGGCTAATTTGTGTAACAACTGCAACAATTGAGGGTTTTATTATGGCTTAATTTGTGTAACAACTGTACCAATTGAGTGAGTGTTTTTATGGACTAATTTGTGTAACAACTGCACCAATTGAATTTTTGTTATTATGGTTTAATTTGTGTAATTATTTTACCAATTGAGTGTTGTTATGGGCTAATATGTGTAACAACTGTACCAATTGAATGTTATTATGGGCTAATTTATGTTACAACTTTATAAATTGAGTGAGTGTTATTATGGACATTATTTATCTTTCATAAAGAGAATTATCTTTAATGAATTATGCAAATTTAGGTACCAAAAAGATGGACAGTGTTATAATGATGGAGTACAGTAATAATTATAGTATAGTATAATATCTCTAAACTGCATTTCTAAATACTGTGTAGAACAAAAGTTTCTCCAGTTTAAAAGAGGTGTCCAGTATACAAAGGTTTGAGTAGTATTAGAACTGCATCATTGGTGCTAAAATATTAGGTGAGTCTGCAAAGAAGCCCAAGTTACCAAGGGTCAAGATTAGGGAAAATTAAATGTGCTTTATACTTTTTTCATCTTATTGATAATAAGCAAGAACCAGTCTCTATCAATGAATATTAAATATATGGAACTAGTCGTCAATGAATATTAAATATATGAAACTAGTCAATAAATATTAAACATATGGAATCAGTCTCTGTCAATAAATATGAATTATATTAAACTAGTCTGTCAATGAATATTAAATATATGGAACCAGCCTGTCAATGAATATTAAATATATGGAAACAGCTTGTTAATGAATATTAAAAATATGGTAAAGGTCTGTCAGTAAATATTAATTTATATGAAAACAGTCTCTGTCAATAATTATAAAGTATATAGAGACAGTCTGTCAGTGCATATTAAATATATGGAATCAATTATTGTTAATGAATACAAAATATATGGAAAATGGAATTTTCAACACAAATATGCAGTATAATGCTGATTCAGATATTTTTCACATTCTTAGCTGAAAGCTTAAATGTATTGAGAATATTTTTTATCCATACAATAATCTTGGGAGCCATACTTAATAATAAAATAATTACTGATGCACACTTTTAGAGATTGCTTTAAAATTCTCATACATGATTTTGGGAAATAAATGCACATTCTAGGTAGATTGTCAAATGCCACCCTTACTTTACCATTAATACCATCCACAGTTACATTTCGACACTTTTATCTGATGTCATATTAAAACATGATATGGCTTATAAACAAACACAACAGTAGAAGTTCTGAAGATGTCAACAAGGCAACAAGTGCAATCATACAAAAATTTTCAGGACCTAAAACTGTTCTCGTATGCAACAGTGAGGGGAAACATAAAGACAACAAAAAGGCTGCATTCAAAAGAGACTATTCTTAACATCAGAACAAGTATTGGTGTTACATTAAGAAAATGTAAACTTCAAACAAATAGGTAGAAGGCAAGATTATGTATGGAATTTGACAATATTTTTAGTTATTTGAACATTTTAAAAGAAAACAATTGTTTTAATGTTATGTACAGCTATTATTATCTAAAAAACATCTTTTCTTAAAATCTGATCTGATAGTGATTGTAACATTATTCAACTAAAATGTTTTTAAGGTACACTTGGCAATAATGATTCCAGTTTAGTTTCCAAAACTATCATTACAAACCCCACGGAGATTCATGCTTTTTGATGAATCACTCCACTTTGAGCTCTAAAGAATACTCAGACAGACAGACAGACTGACACTGATGTTCAAAAAATAATAATACTTACTGATATTTCGGCCTTTTTTTACCAAGCACAGCCAAGCATCTAATTAATGCTTGGTCATTTGAAATGCTAATTATTACCAATGCCATTATTATGCCTTCATTTTTTATTATGTTTCAAGCATCGCTATCAACTAAAAACAAAAACTTGATTATGCATGTCTTGCTTAAACTGCAGGAGTAGATAATAGTGTCTGAGGTAATTTCTGTACAGTTCATCCAGTTCAGTGATCAAATCCCCAAATTTAATATGAAAAGCTGGATCTAGAACAATTCTAAAGAAACCAATATACAATGATTGCATGTTTTTCATAGTGCTTTGTAAGTCTGCATTTAAAAGGTCATTCAGTAAGTGTGAAATGGTATGGCTTGAAAGGTCTTCCCTGGAAATAAAATTATTGATATTGGATGGAATGATAAATAGTAAAACAAAAATAAAAACTAAAGTAATTATTTAAACTGAAGAATTGTGAATAGTATAAAGTATATCTAGACCACTAGTTCAATGTGCACCAATGTGGACCACTAGCTCAATGTGTATCAATGTGGACTGCTTGTTCAATATGTGTACCAATGCAGACCACTAGTTCACTATGTATACCAATTTGGACTAGTTCAGTATATGTAACAATGTGAACCATTAGTTCAATGTATACCAATGTGGACCACTAGTTCAATATGTGTACCAATGTGGACCACTAATCAACATGTGTACTGATGTGGACCACTAGTTCAGTATGTGTACCAATGTGGACCACTAGTTCACTATGTGTACTAATGTGGACCACTAGTTCACTATGTGTACCAATGTGGACCACTAGTTCACTGTGTACCAATGTGGACCACTAGTTCAATATGTGTACTACTAGTTCAGTATGTGTACCAATGTGGACCACTAGTTCAGTATGTGTTGCAATATTAAACACTAGTTCACTGAGTACCAACGTGGACCACTAGTTCACTATGTGTACCAATGTGGACCACTTGTTCAGTATGTGTACCAATGTGGACCACTACTTCAATATGTGTACCAATGTGGACCACTAGCTCAATATGTGTACCAATGTGGACCACTACACTATGTGTACCACTAGTTCACTATGTGTACCAATGTGGACCACTAGTTTAATGTGTACCAGTGTGGACCACTAGTTCACTAAGTGTACCAATGTGGACCACTAGTTCACTATGTGTACCGATGTGGACCACTAGTTCACTGTGTACCAATGTGTACCACTCGTTCAATGTGTACCAACATGGACCACTAGTTCACTATGTGTAGCAATGTGGACCACTAGTTCAGTATGTGTACCAATGTAAACCACCAGTTCACTATGTGTACCAATGTGGACCACTAGTTAAGTATGTGTACCAATGTGGACCACTAGTTCAATATGTGCACCAATGTAGACCACTAGTTCAATATGTGTACTAATGTGGATCACTAGTTCACTATGTGTACCAATGTGGACCACTAGTTTAATGTGTACCATTGTGGACCACTAGTTCAATGTGTACCAATGTGGACCACTAGTTCACTATGTATACCAATGTGGACCACTAGTTCAATGTGTACCAATGTGAACCACTAGTTCAATATGTGTACCACACTCCAAAGAAATGCTTTGACTGAGTCAATGGTGTGGCTGCTGGTCACAGCTTTCTGTGGTAAGTGTCCTAACTGCCCTGCTTGACCAACAGTCTCTAGTTCAAGACTCCATTTGTAAAAATGTGCACTTTTTCTGCATGAATGTTGTTTCCTTTATTTAGTCCTCCAATTTCACTGAAATATATTGTGTTAAATCTGCACCCTGAAATTCCTTTTGAGTGTTCTGATTTGTCTGTTAAACAGTTTCTGAGCTTGAATACAGATCACAAACATCTGTCTATTACAGAGTTTCTGAGCTTACATGAATTCTCTTGATTTTTCTAATGCACACTGTCTGTATGACAATAAAATATTAGTCTATTTGCAGCCTATAATCCTGTAATCTTATGAAATGGATGGATAGTTTCCTACTTCTAGTAGTCCTGAAAGCTTCTTGTGGATCTCCTTGAAGGAGGGTCTTGGATCTGGGTCCTAAAATAAGACAATTAAAACATTTCATATTTTTCCTGGTACATTAAAGTATGGGGCATTAATTTTCATAGTAATTCAAAAAGTTTATTTTTTTTCACAATTAAATTCATGATTCTGACTTTGGTCAGATTGTCTGGAAGTAAAAAAAATGTTCATTGTATCTTAAAAATTTCTGTTTCAACCCCAAAATTTTTAAAAATTGGTTTCCACAAAATAAGTGAATTAAATAAAAGTATGCAATGGTCTAATCAGTTTGTAGCTTGACCTGACTTAAAAGTTAAGTATATATATATATATATATATATATATAAAATGTACGAGCTTCACTAGTCCGACTTATTTCACTTAAATGAAAGGAATTAAACTATTGTACAATGAAATATTCTACTCTTGAGGTAACTCCTTATTGCAAATGCCAACAAAAAAGCTGCAACTATAAAAAATGTTTTAATAAATGTTTAAATAATTCATAATTTAACAAATCTGCTTCTGGTTGATATTTGAATGAAAGAACATTAACAATTACAGACATGAGATTGTTGCTATATCTGGCAAGGTAAGTTCAACATTTATATCATATTGATTAATGTACCATTGATTAATGTACCATTAATATACCCAGCTTTTTTCACTTATGACACTAAAATCTTGTTCATACAGAGCTACATGTAAAAATTCCCTATGATAAAACCTATTTCCATATATACTTACTTTAAGTCCAAATGTACAGACCATGATCTGCCATTGCATAGTATGCCAGCAGATCTGGGTCTATGTAGTTAGTTATGAATCATCAGTATAACAATGAAAATAAACCCTGATCTGTTGGCATATTATACAATGGCAAAGTCTTTGCTTTTGGTAGTTGGACCTGACTTTTACATGTGTATATACAGTAAAAGTTTCACTCTAAATATAAATTAGTGTACACGAGAGAATCCTAGCAATAGTGGAAAATGGTAATATTACAAGTTCATTTAAAATAATCAAGAGCAGAATTCTGTAAAGAAACATGAACTTAATGAGTGTATGCATTATCATGATCAAGCGGTATTTGAAAGTTCTTTTAAAGCCAGAAAATATTTGACTGTACATAGAATAATTTGAGTATATTTAAATGTACCTTATGCCAGCATTCAATCATAAGCGAATAGAGTTTTTCTGGAGAAGCATTGGGTTTTTCTAGTCTTTTATTGTGATGACACACATAGTCAACAACATCAGCATTTCTCATTTTGTCATATGGCATCGTCCCACCTGAGAAAATCTCCCACATTAGAACACCTGTAAATAAATCATTAGCAGTCAGGGCAGTCTTTAACATTAAAAGTAGATATCATATAACTGTGTATACAGTGTACATGTTGGTCCCAGGTGAAAAACTGTCCTGATAAACTTAAAACTCTTGATAATTTTGATATATTTTCATCATAAAACATTTGGCCATTTTGGATAGTGCGTGGAACATGATGTTAGGCTGTTTTTCTATTCTTTTCTGTCAATGCTTAATACTTCCATGTGACTGTAATGGTTAGTTTGTCTCTCTGTGTAGAGATTCTTGTTGATATTTTGTCTATTATCTTCTTTACCTGTCTTGATTTGTGTGAACACCTCTAGATCTCTAACTATGATAAACTAACCAGCTTACAACCAACATTGTTCTAATGTTAAAAGGATTTTATATGTGCTTGTTTACCCCCCCCCATATGTATTGAAGGGAATTATTTTGTCCATATTTATTCAGATTCAAGATCAAACATAAGATGCTGTGTGAAAGTTCAGTATTATATTTATTTGGACTAGCAAGACACCACAAAAATATTTCTGTGTGTGTGTGTGTGTGTGTGTGTGTGTGTGATTTAGATTTTTAATGTAGCTTTAACAATTTTTCAGTCATATCGCTATATTGTCTGCAGTGTGACTGCTTAAAGTGATGTCTAGCATTGACATGTGGCATAATGTCCCACCCAGTCACATTATCCTGCCACCAAACCAACCAGTCCTAACACTAACCTCTTAATGCTGAGCGCCAAGTGAGGAAGCTATTAGTACTATTTTTTAAAAGTCTTTGGTATGACTCAGCTGGGGTATGAAACTACGACCTCCCACATCCGAGGCAGACACTCTAACCACTAGGCCACTGGCTACATAAACATCTCTTAGTGTTAGAACTTGAATGTACCCAGGCAATACATTGTAATTATCAATGAGGACATCAAAGAGCTTGAATGCACCCAGACAATACATTGTAATTATCAATGACATCAAAGAGCTTGAATGTACCCAGACAATACATTGTTGTTATCAATGAGGACATCAAAGAGCTTGAATGTACCCAGATAATACATTGTAATTATAAATGAGGACATCAGAGTATGACTGTACCCAGACAATGCATTGTAATTATCAATGAGGACATCAAGGAGCTTGAATTTACCCAGACAATGCATTGTAAATATCAATGAGGACATCAAAGAGTTTGAATGTACCCAGACAATACATTGTAATTATCAATGAGGACATCAAAGAGCTTGAATGTACCCAGACAATACATTGTAATTATTAATGAGGATATCAAATAGTATGAATGTACCCAGACAATTCATTGTAATTATCAATGACATCAAAGAGTATGAATGTACCCAGACAATACATTGTAATTATCAATGAGGACATCAAAGAGCTTGAATGTACCCAGACAATACATTGTAATTATCAATGAGGACATCAAAGAGCTTGAATTTATCCATGCAATACATTGTAATTATCAATGAGGACATCAAAGAGCTTTAATGTACCCAGACAAGACATTGTAATTATCAATGAGGATATCAAAGAGCTTGAATGTACCCAGGCAATACATTGTAATTATCAATAAGGACATCAACGAGTATGAATGTACCCAGACAAAACATTGTAATTATCAATGACATCAAAGAGTATGAATGTACCCAGACAATGCATTGTAATTATCAATGAGGACATCAAAAAGCTTGAATTTACCCAGACAATGCAGTGTAATTATCAATGAGGACATCAAAGAGCTTGAATGTACCCAGACAATACATTGTAATTATCAATAAGGACATCAAAGAGCTTGAATGTACCCAGACAATACATTGTAATTATTAATGAGGTTACCAAAGAGTATGAATGTACCCAGACAATGCATTGTAATTATCAATGACATCAAAGAGTGTGAATGTAACCAGACAATTCATTGTAATTATCAATGAGGACATCAAAGAGCTTGAAGGTACCCAGACAATACATTGTAATTATCTATGAGGACATCAAAGAGCTTGAATGTACCCAGGCAATACATTGTAATTATCAATGAGGACATCAAAGAGCTTGAATGTACCCAGACAATACATTGTAATTATTAATGAGGATATCAAAGAGTATGAATGTACCCAGACAATGCATTGTAATTATCAATGACATCAAAGAGTATGAATGTAACCAGACAATTCATTGTAATTATCAATGAGGACATCAAAGAGCTTGAAGGTACCCAGACAATACATTGTAATTATCTATGAGGACATCAAAGAGCTTGAATGTACCCAGGCAATACATTGTAATTATCAATGAGGACATCAAAGAGCTTGAATGTACCCAAACAATACATTGTAATTATTAATGAGGATATCAAAGAGCTTGAATGTACCCAGACAATACATTGCAATTATCAATGAAGGATATCAAAGAGCTTGAATGTACCCAAACAATACATTGTAATTGTCAATGAGGACATCAAAGAGCTTGAATGTACCCAGACAATACATTGCAATTATCAATGAAGGATATCAAAGAGCTTGAATGTACCCAAACAATACATTGTAATTATCAATGAGGATATCAAAGAGTATGAATGTACCCAGACAATACATTGTAATTATCAATGAGGACATCAAAGAGCTTGAAAATACCTAGACAATACATTGTAATTATCAATGAGGAAATCAAAGAGCATGAATGAACCCAGAGAATACATTGTAAATATCAATGTGGGTATCAAAGAGCTTGAATGTACCCAGACAATGCATTGTAATTATCAGTGACATCAAAGAGTATGAATGTACCCAGACAATACATTGTAATTATCAATGATGACATCAAAGAGTATGAATTTACCCAAGCAATACATTGTTATTATCAATGATGACAAAAAGAGCTTGAATGAACCCAGACAATACATTGTAATTATCAATGAGGACATCAAAGAGCTTGAATGTACCCAGGCAATACATTGTAATTATCAATGAGGATATCAAAGAACTTAAATGAACCCAGACAATACATTGTAATTATCAATGAGGACATCAAAGAGCTTGAATTTACCCAGGCAATACATTGTAATTATCAATGAGGACATCAAAGAGCTTGAATGTACCCAGACAAAACATTATAATTATCAATGAGTACATCGAAGAGCATGAATTTACCCAGACAATACATTGTAATTATGAATGAGGACATCAATGAGCTTGAATGTACCCAGGCAATACATTGTAATTATCAATGAGGACATCAAAGAGCTTGAATGTACCCAGGCAATACATTGCATTTATCAATGAGGACATCAAGGAGCTTGAATGTACCCAGGCAATACATTGTAATTATCAATGAATTCATCAAACAGTGTGAATTTACCCAGGCAATACATTGTAATTATCAATGAGGACATCAAAGAGTATAAATGTACACAGACAATGCATTGTAATTATCAATTAGGACATCAAAGAGCTTGAATGTACTTAGAGAATGCATTGTAATTATCAATGAGGACATCAAAGAGCTTGAATGTACCCAGACAATACATTGTAATTATCAATGAGTACATCAAAGTGCTTGAATGTACCCAGACAATGCATTGTAATTATCAATGAGTACATCAAAGTACTTGAATGTACCCAGGCAATACATTGTAATTATCAATGAGTACATCAAAGTGCTAGAATGTACCCAGGCAATACATTGTAATTATCAATGAGGATATCAAAGAGCTTGTATGTACCCAGGCAATACATTGTAATTATCAATGAGGACATCAAAGAGTGTGAATTTACCCAGACAATACATTGTAATTATCAATGAGGACATCAAAGAGTGTGAATTTACCCAGGCAATACATTGTAATTATCAATGAGGACATCAAAGAGTTTGAATGTACCCAGCCAATGCATTGTAATTATCAATTAGGACATCAAAGAGCTTGAATGTACTTAGAGAATGCATTGTAATTATTAACAATGACATCAAAGAGCTTGAATGTACCCAGGCAATACATTGTAATTATCAATGAGTACATCAAAGAGTGTGAATTTACCCAGGCAATACATTGTAATTATCAATGAGGACATCAAAGAGCTTGAATGTACCCAGGCAATACATTGTAATTATCAATGAGGACATCAAAGAGCTTGAATGTACCCAGGCAATATATTGTAATTATCAATGAGGATATCAAAAAACGTGAATTTACAAAGGCAATACATTGTAATTATCAATGAGGACCTCAAAGAACTTAAATGTACCAAGGCAATACATTGTAATTAAAGCCTTGTCTGGTGTAATTACCTCTGAAACACTTTGCTTTGTCAATAAATCTTTGATTATTGAATGGTCAGAGAAAAGCATCAATACTGTGACTTAAGATGAGAAATAAAACAAAGAAACAAGTTTATTTCCCAAAGAAAATAAATGACAAATATGATACAATAAATAATTTGTAAGTTTCATAATATGTGTTGATGTAACCATAATGCAATATTTTGCAGCTTTGCAGAGCATCTGAAAAAGTGTCCAGTCTACTGTGTGCAATTCCGGTTGAGTTTTAGAATAAAAACTACACACTGATCTGAAATAAAATTAGTTATTATAAACATCAGCAATCAAAGATCAGGATTATTTAGGTTTGTTAGCATTGGTTACTGTATTTACTGTACACATTGGGACACTCTTCTTATTTACTGTACACATTGGGACACTCTTCTTATTTACTGTACACATTGGGACACTCTTCTTATGGACAGTCTGTCCAAGAATGAGATCAAAGTACACTTGTGTTTCTTCCAAGTTAATGATCATATTGTAGATGAAATCATCTTTTCTGGCATGAAGCACTAGATTGTATCACTTCACAAACTTTTCCATTGTTTCAATTTATTTTCAAAATGCCCATGAATAGTGGTAAAAATTTGGTTCTTCTATGTAGGACAACTTTATACAAATAACAAACACTGCCATACTTAAAAGAATCCAAAGTTGCCTTTCTGGGTCAGCTTGGATTGTAATAAAATAACCTTCTGATAAACAAATTAAAACAATGAGTTTATTGCTGACAATTGGGTGTGTTTATTCAACACCTGGGCTTCTATCTGTCTGCCATCTGTAATCATGTTTGGTACAAACAAGCATCAATGTTTGTTGGGTAAACGGTATACATAGCATTAACTTGATTTAATAATACTTTTTAGTAATCCATGCAAGCAAAGAGTCATTTGCACCAAGAGCACTAGCATAATTATTGGGGTGGGGTTGGGTGGGGTGTGGGTGTGACGGTGTGGAGCAGGGCAAACATGAAGTAGTCAGTGGTCAGCTATTAAGTTTTATGTTTGTACGCCAAAACATGTTTCAAGGTGAAATCTGGGAATGGGGGTGGGTCCCTATGTGTGAATGTATTTTCTAATGATTTTGATTTGTGAGATATTGTCATATTGGTAACCTGGATAAAATGCATGCTTGGTTATTTTGCATCTTACACCACATCATGCATGAATGGTAGGTTCCTTCAAGTACTTGGTTGATATTTCTCTCTCTCTCATTTGTGATTTTGCTGGATCCTGTTTTCAATCTGATAACATCCAAACCTTTGAGGACACCCAAACACAATTCATTTGTCTATATTTAGTGACCAATGTGTTGTGTTAGCTGACAAAACTATTACATGTTATGGATATATATGCTACATATATGAAGTCTGTGGATACAGTGCTTTCTTTAATAAATTTCTGATGAAAAACAAAAGAGTGAGTACCAGTACAAGATTAATTTATTTCATTTTATTATCAAATAAGCTTTTCATTTATCTATTTTATTTTAGCATGCAGTGTGAGTGGGTGTGCTAATTAAAACAATTTATTTCAGTTCTTAAGTTTTGGGACATGTTATCAAAGTGTAAACAATTTCACTGTAAATACTGAGACTTGAAAAAAAATTGTTTTTTTTTGTGTACCTGTTATTTTTAAGTAAAGCAATTAACAAAGAAAAGATGAAAACTACACAAATTACAGTACACAAGCTGTTGATTACAAATCATAAAAAAAATTTAAGTTATAGAAATCAAACTGTGAAAATATAAAAAAGCATTGTTGGAGACAAAGGTGGAATATTACGCAAAATTATGGGAAAAAAAATTAATTTGCTTGAGGCAAAGATAATATAATAAACTGACACTGACCTGCAGATGAAAAAGGGAAGTATAATGATGTAATGTTGCCTGTAATGAGGAAAACTTTAAGAATGAACAATAAATCTGTACGAAAATGCCCACCTAGTGATGACAAAGGGAAGTAAATATAACAATAACCTGAAAGAGTAATTTACATATATAATATATACATTTTTTTTATTGAGATATATTGTATTAGATGTAAGAGACAAATATTTCGACTTTCAAGGATGGATACAGGAAGCAGCAGAAGTTAATTCCTATCATTTATGGCAACATATTCAAGAGATATACTCTTTCTTACCATATGCCCATACATCTGACTTGGTGCTGAATCGGGTATAGCTTAGAACTTCGGGTGGGGCCCACTTCACTGGAAATTTGGCTCCTTGGGAGCTAATGTATTCATTGTCCAGTACATATCTGAATTAAAAGTCATACATATATGATGTTTATTAAAACAATAATTAATTAAAATATATCACAAGCTGCTTGCAACCTTGTGGCAAATTCTACTGTGTAATGCTCACTTGTAAGTCCAGCCATAAACAACACTCACCCTATTCAGATATTGCACACAATGCTTGCTTGTATATATTGGCATACAAGTTGACTCTAACTGCAAACAACACACACACTGATTTGACATTACATAATGCACTGGCACATGAGAGTCTGTGTTGTTTGTTCTACTGATTACTCCAAACTTCCAAGGTACCAGTGGATCTGGGTCTGTGTTGTTTGTTCTACTGATTACTCCAAACTTCCAAGGTACCAGTGGATCTGGGTCTGTGTTGTTTGTTCTACTGATTACTCCTAACAAACTACATAGTCCAAGTTCTGCTGGTGCATTATGCTATAGCAGATCTGGGTCTGTTCAGTTTGCTTTTAGAATTGGCTCAGAAGCAAATATACAAGGTACTATGTGACAATTTTATGAGTTAATGAAAAGGTTTAGATTGTAGTTTTTGAATAAATGTAGTGGATTTATGATATTCAATGACAATACTTTGTATGACCGCTAAAGATATATCACAGTTTAATAAATAAATTTAAAAAAGATGTCATGACACCAATTACAGTCAATGCTACACAATAATATAAGAATAATTTTGATTTCATACTTTTAGAAGTTTTCATACACATAAACTATGTTCAACTCTTATATATCAGTTACCAATACATTACACTCTAAAGATAGGATAAGTATAAGCATAAATACACCATGTCTGTTTTCACTGTTTATTTCAAGTCTAAATCAATATTTAGTTTTGCATTTTATTGACAGTGATGTCAACATATTTTTGGATCTGAGCCATGAAGCCCTTGAGGACAAGAAATACAGCAAGTTCCCAAGTGAGGAACATCTCATTGGGGTGAACACAATTTGGAAGTCAGCAGCCTTACAAATCCAGGAATGGGAAACTGAAGCTAAAAGCTCACTGCAAGCTGAGTGTAATTGTATGTCAACATTGTAATGCTGATACCACGAGGGCATTATCCATTTTTTTCACAAAAATACAAAGTGATTCATTGGGAAATACTGACCTTAAAAATAACGAACACCAGCTAAATGTGAAGTTAATAATCACAGTAACTGAGAACAAAACACGTCTGTAGTTTTGTGTATATACTGTGCTGCCACCTAAGTACTGTGATGTGTTATTCTGACCAAGCAACCGTTACCAAACAACTGTTACAAAATAATCATGACCACACAATCAATTCACAATTTTACTGTGCAAATTCCATCATGCTTACTTAAGACAACATGTGCTTAATAAACTTTAAATTGACCACAACCAACACTTATTCTGGAATGACATACATAAAAGGAAATCATGCCTTAATCATGCAAAGTAATGTAGCTGGTAATATTGGATAATTCTTCATTAACTTTAACATCACATTCTGGGAATTCAGTAAGCACAAATTTTACTAATGATATTAATTTTTCATTAATAAACAATGTTTTACAAAAGAAACATTTATATTTTGAAAATTTCCACCAGAACTGAACTATTTGTTAACACGAGAGATAAAAATTTAAAGCTGAAAATGATTTCTGTTTTGAAAATTCAGAAATTAATAAATACATAATTGCATAATTTAGCACAACAAACCTTGCTAATCAAAAATATTGCATACTTTAGCACAACAAACTTTGCTAATCCAAAATCTTGCATAATTGAACACAACAAACTTTGCAAATCCAAAATCTTGCATAATTTAACACAACAAACTTAGCAAATCCAAAATCTTGCATAATTTAGCACAACCTTGCTAATCCAAAATCTTGCATAATTTAGCACAACAAACCTTGCTAATCCAAAATCTTGCATAATTTAAACACAACAAACTTTGCTAATCCAAACTCTTGCATAATTTAACATAACAAACTTTGCTAATCCAAAATCTTGCATAATTTAACACAACAAACTTTGCAAATCCAAAATCTTGCTTAATTTAACAGCAAACTTTGCTAATCCAAAATTTTGCATAATTTAACTCAGCAAACTTTGCTAATCTAAAATCTTGCATAATTTAACACAACCTTGCTAATCCAAAATCTTGCATAATTTAGCATAATAAATCTTGCTAATCCAAAATCTTGCATAATTTAACACAACAAACTTTGCTAATCCAAACTCTTGCATAATTTAACACAACAAACCTTGCTAATCCAAAATCTTGCTTAATTTAACACAACAAACTTTGCTAATCCTAAATTTTGCATAATTTAACACAACAAACTTTGCTAATCCAAAATCTTGCATAATGTAACACAGCAAACTTTGCTAATCCAAAATCTTGCATAATTTAACTCAGCAAACTTTGCTAATCCAAAATATTGCATAATTTAACACAACAAACTTTGCTAATCCAAAATCTTGCATAATTTACACAACAAACTTTGCTAATCCAAAATCTTGCATAATTTAACACAACAAACTTAGCAAATCCAAAATCTTGCATAATTTATCACAACCTTGCTAATCCAAAATCTTGCATAATTTAGCACAACAAACCTTGCTAATCCAAAATCTTGCATAATTTAACACAACAAACTTTGCTAATCCAAACTCTTGCATAATTTAACACAACTAACTTTGCAAATCCAAAATCTTGCTTAATTTAACACAACCTTGCTAATCCAAAATCTTGCATAATTTAGCATAATAAACCTTGCTAATCCAAAATCTTGCATAATTTAACACAACAAACTTTGCTAATCCAAACTCTTGCATAATTTAACACAACAAACCTTGCTAATCCAAAATCTTGCTTAATTTAACACAGCAAACTTTGCTAATCCTAAATTTTGCATAATTTAACACAACAAACTTTGCTAATCCAAAATCTTGCATAATTTAACACAGCAAACGTTGCTAATCCAAAATCTTGCATAATTTAACTCAGCAAACTTTGCTAATCCAAAATCTTGCACAATTTAACACAACAAACTTTGCTAATCCAAAATCTTGCATAATTTAACACAATAAACTTTGCTAATCCAAAATCTTGCATAATTTAACACAACAAACTTTGCAAATCCAAAATCTTGCTTAATTTAACAGCAAACTTTGCTAATCTAAAATCTTGCATAATTTAACACAACCATGCTAATCCAAAATCTTGCATAATTTAGCATAATAAACCTTGCTAATCCAAAATCTTGCATAATTTAACACAACAAACTTTGCTAATCCAAACTCTTGCATCATTTAACACAACAAACCTTGCTAATCCAAAATCTTGCATAATTTAACACAACAAACTTTGCTAATCCAAAATCTTGCATAATTTAACACAACAAACTTTGCTAATCCAAAATCTTGCATAATTTAACACAACAAACCTTGCTAATCCAAAATCTGCCACCTTGATCACTTGATTCTCCCCAACCAGACAGTTTCGGGCTGCCAGGTCCCGGTGTATGAACCCTCTCTGCTCCAAGTAAACCATGGCAGAACAGACTTGCAAGCACATGTCTGTCAGGGTAGCAACCTTGGATAAAATCCTGGCTCTGTGTCTTTTGAGGTAAGTCAGCAGTGATCCTGAAAAAGAACAGCCTTTAGTGCCACGAGCCTTTTCAAATCTCTAAGTCTAAGCATTTTGACAACTTTTGAACGCAATCAAAATTATGTCACATTCATACAATTTCTGAATTTTATTAGCTGTATCTCTTCTGTTCTCACACACACATACATACACACACACACACTCACACACATGCAGATGGATAGAGATGTGTGTGTAATTATTTGTTGTTGGTTTAACTGGAAATATTCTAACTAGATAAATAGACTAAATAAAGAGTACAACTGCTGCAATGATGGACTGTTTTTAGTACAGGAAACATGCTAGTCAGGTGCACTGTAAGTACTGGAAACATGCTGTTCTAGTGCATTGTGAGTACTGTAAACATGCTGGTCAGGTGCACTGTGAGTACTGGAAACATGCTGGTCAGGTGCACTGTGAGCACTGGAAACATGCTGGTCAAGTGCACTGTGGGTACAGGAAATGTGTTGGTCAGGTGCACTGTGAGTACAGGAAACGTGCTGGTCAGGTGCACTGTGAGTACTGGAAACATGCTGGTATAGTGCATTGTGTGTACTGAAAACATTCTCATCAGATGCACTCTGAGTACTGGAAACATGTTGGTCAGGTGCACTGTGAGTACTGGAAACATGCTGGTATAGTGCATTGTGAGTACTGAAAACATGCTGGTCTGGTGCACTCTGAGTACTGGAAACATGCTGGTCAAGTGCACTGTAAGTACTGGAAACATGCTGGTCAGGTGCATTGTGTGTACTGGAAACATGCTGGTCAGGTGCACTGTGAGTACTGGAAACATGCTGGTTAGGTGCACTGTGAGTACAGGAAACATGCTAGTCATGCACTGTGAGTACTGGAAACATGCTGGTCAGGTACTCTCTGAGTACTGGAAATATGCTGGTCAGGTGCACTGTGAGTACTGGAAACATGCTGGTCTAGTGCATTGCAAGTACTGGAAACATGCTGGTCAGGTGCATTGTGAGTACTGAAAACATGCTGGTCAGGTGCACTGTGAGAACTGGAAACAGCCCAATCTAGAGTAATATGAGTATATGTCTAGTGTCTGATGGGTACAAATTTCACCACACTTCACAGATGAAAAGTGACTTTTGAAGTGAAAATTTAAATGATCAACAGAGCTCTGCCTGCTTAACATCTGTCAATGAAATAACCATTGAGAATAAAAAATATAATAGGATTCCCAAAAAGGGACTGACAGTCTCTACGGCTTTAAATCTTTTCTTCATCTCTGATATTCTCAAGTGATAATGTGAATTTTAAATTGGCTGCCATAGCAACCATATTAGATCTAGCATCAATTTCATTTAGGATGAACTTAAGATCATTACAAGCCTTTTGGTGAAAACTTAAATGTTCATTCATTCACAAGAAGTAGGTCTAATGAGATTTTCAAGACTGGATATAAGACTGGAAGTCTGGGTAAAAACCCTACATCAATATGGCCATCCATTTTGGAGAACTAGCAATAAGCATTATTTTCAAGATGGCTGCTATAGTGGCCATACTGGCATCATTTTGATTTCAGACCAACTAGTCATTATAAGAATTGATTTGTGAAAATCCCATGTTTGAAAAGATATTCCTAGAGGAGTAGCAATTTCAAGATGATCAAATTGGCAGCCATACTGGAGGTGACACAGGTGCCCTTTTTCATTTAGAACCAGCTTCACATCACAATAAGGCTTCTAGTGAAAATCAAATGTCAATTGACATTCCATTCAGAAGTAGTAGCAAAGAGAATTGTATGATGGCTTCTGTGGTGGTAGTACTGGATGTCAGATCAGCACCATTTCATTTAGGACAAACATTTTGTTGAAACCCCATGTCTATGTGACCATCTATCCAAAAAAAGTAGCAAAAACATGTTTTGTAAAATGGCCACTGGTCAGTATCATTTTTATTTATGAGTAACCAGTGACCATAAGAAGTCTTTATGTGATGTTTTGCTCATGAGGTCAACATTTTCAAGATAACTGCTGTACTGGCCATATTGGATGTCAGCCATTTTAATTTAGGACCCACCAAACACCACAATGTCTTTCAATGAAAACTCCATCCACTCTAGAGAAGTATCAATAACAAGAAATGTGGTAGCCATGGTGTGTGTCAGAGTGGCATTTTTAGGAACCAATCATAAAACTCTTGAACAACTTATAATAAGTAATCTAACAAACAACATGTAACTTTTGGAATTCCTGATCTATTCCATTTTTAGTAACCCTTCAGATAAAGCAATCTATGTCTGGAATTATTGTTAATGTTAAAACTGCTGCAAGTCAAATGATATTTGTAACTGTTGTAAATCATATACATAAATGGTGAAAATGATATCTGTAACTGGTGTTGACATCTGTAACTGGTGTTAAATGATATCTGTAACTGTTGTAAATTATATTTGTAACTGTTGTAAATGATATTTGTAACTGTTGTAAATGATTGGTAAATTAAAAAACAGAATATGACCTCCTACTGGTGTCTGTCAAATCTACATTAAGAGAGTTTGAGTTTAATTATACTGTGACCAACTTGACCTGGATGAATGTTTGTGTCAAGTTTCTTGGCAATCATTTAAGTAGTTCAGTATTAGTAGCTATAACAAACTTTGCTAATGGAAATATGGACAATGACCAGCAGGAAATCCCAGAATGTATTAAAAGCAATAACAAACTTGGCTAATGGAAAGATGGACAATGACCAGCAGGCCATCCCAGAATGTATTAATAGCAATAACAAACTTGGCTAATGGAAAGATGGACAATGACCAGCAGGCCATCCCAGAATGTAATAATAGCAATAACAAACTTGGCTAATGGAAAGATGGACAATGACCAGCAGGAAATCCCAGAATATAATAGTAGCAATAACAAACTTGGCTAATGGAAAGATGGACAATGACCAGCAGGAAATCCCAGAATATAATAGTAGCAATAACAAACTTGGCTAATGGAAAGATAGACAATGACCAGCAAGCTATCCAAGAATGTATTAATAGCAATAACAAACTTGGCTAATAGAAAGATGGACAATGACCAGCAGGCCATCCCAGAATGTATCAATAGCAATAACAAACTTGGCTAATGGAAAGATGGACAATGACCAGCAGGCCATCCCAGAATGTATTAATAGCAATAACAAACTTGGCTAATGAAAAAAGAGAGACAATGACCAGCAGGAAATCCCAGAATGTATTAGTAGCAATAACAAACTTGGCTAATGGAAAGATGGACAATGACCAGCAGGCCTTCTGATCCATGATCTGTACAACTAAATATGTGATGCAGAGAAAGAGATTATTTTGCATCAAACCAATGCTTATCATGGAACAGAATGAAATCAATGATTGTACAGTTTATATCTACAAAGATAGCAACTGTAATTATCATACCCAAAATAGGTTCCTACTAAGTGATCTATGCCTATAAATGTTTGTCTGCTGTGACTGGTAAAAGAGACAGCAGGAATATAAAAAAGTGCCATGGAAATAGAATAAAACATAAAATACAATTCAATTAAGTTCCTGAAGAATGAAATATGGGTAAACAGTGACCTCTATTTTTATGTAGTGCTCATCTCTCTTGAGTCAGCTCTAAGAATATGTATACTTTGGTTATGAGCTAAAAACACAACATAAATTATTAAAATGTCAAATGTAGGTCACCATTACCCTCTTTTATTTTAAGGCTGTGGTACTAACAGAGATACATTTAATCTCAGGTTTAATTATTCTAGCATTAATGGTGACTAAGAAAGAAAACTTAAAAGACAAATAGAGTGAAACATGAAATATGGGTCACAGTAACCCACTTATGTGATTGGTGTGCTGATGTAGTATTATCAGGCTCCCTTTACCGTCTCCCCAGAGGATATATGCTATAAGACGACTCCAAACTGATGCTTGGACCAAAAAAGAAAAGAATGGCTGGTATGCCCCAATGTACTTGCTTTTACATATATTTATTTGCCTTTATACATAAGCATGTATCTATGTATATGCTTTTATATGTGTGGATGTATCTATTTTATTTGTGGATGTATCTATGTATATGGTTTTATATGTATCTATGTATATGGTTTTATATTTGTGGATGTATCTATGTATATGTTTTTATGTGTGGATGTATCTATTTTCATACTTTATATGTGTGGATGTATCTACTTTATGTGTGGATGTACCTATAAATATGCTTTTATATGTACAGATGTATCTATATACATGCATTTATATGTGTGGCTGTATCTAATTTATGTGTGATGTATCTATGTATATGCTTCTATACGTATGGATGTATATATGTACATAAATTTATATGTGTGGATGTATCTATTTTATATGTGGATGTATCTATGTATATGCTTTTATGTGTGGATGTATCTATTTACATGCTTTTAAATGTGTGGATATATCTATGTATATGCATTTATAATTGTGGATGTATCAATGAAAATGATTTTATATATATTTATGTATATGGTTTTATATGTGTGGATGTATCAACAAAAATGCTTTTATATGTATATGGTTTTATATGTGTGGAAGTATAAATGTATATGCTTTTACATGTGTGGATATTTCTATGTATATGCATTTATATGTGTGGATGTATCAATGAAAATGCTTTTATATTTATGTATATGGTTTTATTTCTGTGGATGTATTTATGTATATGGTTTTATATGTGTGGATGTATCAATGAAAATGCTTTTATATGTATTTATGTATATGGTTTTATTTGTGTGGATGTATTTATGTATATGGTTTTATATATGTTGGCATATCTAGGAACATGCTTTTATAAGTATAGATGTTAAATAACAACTGGTAAAACTCTCACAGCCACAAGATAATATAGTTCTCTGCTTGACCCTAGGATGCAATTAGCATTTTCTAAAAATAAAAAATACCTAATGGAAAATAACCTTCTAGAATGATCTAATGAGCTTTGTTTATACAACACAATAGCCTACAACATCTACTTAGGAATTTCCAAATCTGAGACCCTGATCAACATATTAATCCTTCTTGTTTACCTGACTAATAATCTTGATAATAACCTCCTACAAATAGAGAATAATAAAGTTATTTTTAGTTGTTTACATAAATAAAATAAATTTTAAAAAATACAAAAAGGCTATCAGGTCAAGCAGAAATGAACTCAATTTTGTACAAGTCCAAGTCCAGCATACAATGTTACATTACAATAGCATGCAATGAAATGTTTCTATGTACACGCTTTTACTTGAGGGGATGTGTATATATGTACATGCTTTAATATGTGTGGATGTATCTATGTAAATGCTTTTACATGTGTGGATGTGTCTATGTACATGCTTTTATATGTGTGGATGTGTCTATGTACATGCTTTTATGTGTGGATGTATTTATGTACATGCATTTACATGTGTGGATGTGTCTATGTACATGCTTTTATATGTGTGGATATGTCTATGTACATGCTTTTACTTGAGGGGATGTATCTATGTACATGCTTTTATATTTCTGGATGTGTCTATGTAAATGCTTTTACATGTGTGGATGTGTCTATGTACATGATTTTATTTGTGTGGATGTGTCTATGTGCATGCTTTAACATGTGTGGATGTGTCTATGTACATGCTTTTACATGTGTGGATGTGTCTATGTACATGCTTTTATATGTGTGGATATGTCTATGTACATGCTTTTACATGTGTGGATGTGTCTATGTACATGCTTTTACATGTGTGGATGTGTCTATGTACGTTTTTACATGTGTGGATATGTCTATGTACATTCTTTTACATGTGTGGATGTGTCTATGTACACGCTTTTACATGTGTGGATGTGTCTATGTACATGCTTTTATATGTGTGGATATGTCTATGTACATGCTTTTACATGTGTGGATGCATCTATGTACATGCTTTTATATGTGTGGATCTGTCTATGTACATGCTTTTACATGTGTGGATGCCAGTTCCTGGAATAATACAATAGCTCATTTTCGATGTGGAGGTGAGCTAATAAAAATATATTGGAACTTAACTACTTCTACATCCTAATTTTGACAAGGAATTCAAACAAGAAAAAAAAACGCCAAAGAAACAAAACAACCACCCAAAACAAAACAAATCCAGCTTTTCTTTGATGCATGTAAGAACAGTGAACTTACCATAAGGCATGAACTCCGTGACAATAATAAGGGGTTTTGTTTTTGTTACCACTCCAAATAACTGGACTAAGTTGTCATGGCTCAATTGTCTGAAAAGAAAAATCGGTCAGATGAACTTCTGTATCACATACTGTAAAATTAGAAATGGACTGGGGTAGTGGGTAATTTCCTTAATTTAAAACACAACTGAATTCTTGACATGAAAGAGTGCTCTCCCACTGATGCAAGGATTGGAGCCAAATTCTATCACCAAGGTAGTAGTAGTTCTCCTAAAGAATTATGATCAGGTAATGTAATGGATGATCTGATTCAAAGCAATAAGACAAGTGTTCTGCTAAACCCAGTATCTCATCTTTGTCAGTGTAGTATCACCCAGTATCTATCTTTCTTAATGTGGTGATGCATCTCTCCTGTTTTTCATCTGTGTCAGTGTGATGTATTGCACCAGTATCTCATCTGTGTCAATGTGGTGATTTATCACTCCTGTATAGGAATTGTCAAACCTTAAGATCATTGATGATATTGCCAAAACCAGCGGAATAGAGATGCCTATTGCCTAAACCAGCGGAATAGATATGCCTATTGCCAATACCAGCGGAATAGATAGAAACCTGTTGCCAACACTAGCAGAAAATAGATGCTTATTACCAATACTAGCAGAAAATGTCTTGCCAACACCATCTAAATGAGATGCTTATTGCCAGCACCAGAGAAAAATATTTCTAGCATCAGAGACAATAGATGCCTATTGACAACACTTCCAAAAGTAGATGCCTATTGCCAATACCAGCAGAAAAATAGATGCCAACGCCAGATAAAACAGATGCCCATTATCAACACCAGCTGAATAGGAGATGCCTATTGCCAACATCAGAGAAAAAGATGCCTACTGACAACACTATTAAAAAATAGATGCCTATTGACAAAACCAGAGGAAATAGATACTTATTGCCAACACTAGCAAAAAAAGATGCCAAATACCAGCTGAAATGAGATACCTACTTGCTGATAATTGATAATTAGAGTCCAGCCCTGGAAACTGAAGGTGAGTGATGTCAGAGAAATGTATCCACTTCACATATATTTTAGTGATAGAGTATTTTTAAATGCATGACTTACTTGGCTAGTGTTAAAACCAAACTTATTTAATAATAACTTTCTCCTTGTATATTATCCATTATTGATCTAAATGCTGAAAAGTTTGCGAACATAATGTCAAACAAATACTGTATGGGGGTCCTGAGTGGCCAAATGGTCTAAAGCGTTCTCCGTTATGGATCTCTGCCAACTCAACTCTGTCTGCATGGGTTTTAGTCTCAGATTCACCCAATGTGGGTATGTGAGAAAGCTTGCCAGTAGCTTCTTGTAGGTCGGTGGTTCTTCCCAGGGTTTTCCTGGGTTCTTCCTCCAGCATTAAAACTGGCCGCCATGTATAGCCTATCATGTGCTGAAAAATGGCGTTAAACCCTACAACAATAACAAATAAGGTATTTGACACCAATATATGACAATTAAATCACTGCAGAACCCCTGCACCTACATTGACTATATTCCTATGTTGTAATCAGTGACCATATTCATGATGTATTAAAATATCCTTATATGTGTCTGTCTGTCTGCATACTTGGTATTTCCCTAAACTATAATTAACACTTATTTTTATTTCCCTAACCCATAATTAACAATTATTGGTTATTTCCCCAAACCCACAAATAACACTCATATTTCTTTGAAAACCTTTTAGAGATTTGGTATAGTCATTTTACAAAGACAGTTGTTGACTTTTTATTATTTCATGCTGTTTATATTAGATCTGCCTCCACCTCACCTTTCTACTTAATTAGTGCACATGGATTAACTTTTTATATACATAAAGAAATGCACAAAGTAAAGGTGATCTTTTAATTCTAACTATCCATATCATCATAATCAAATAATTAACATCATCATCATCATTATTATTATTATTATTATTATTATTATTATTATTATTATTATTATTATTATTATTTTATAATGCATATAAATAATACAATTTCTTAGTAAAACTGGAAATCTTGTGATAAACACATCATTAACTGTAAAATGGATATGATTACATTGTTTGAATCATTTGAGTTACAGTACACAAAGCAGTGCATTATACATAGTTACCATTATGTATTGCATAGTATATTGATATAATATTAATTTTACACAATACACTGAACAATGCAAATCTACCATATCAGTTTCACACAATACACTGTACAATAGTTACCATATCAGTTTGACACAATACACTGTACAATGCATAGTTACAATATAAGTTTCATGCCATACACTGTACAATGAATAGTTACAATATAAGTTTCATACCATACACTGTACAATGCATAGTTACAATATAAGTTTCATGTCATACACTGTACAATGCATAGTTACAATATAAGTTTCATGCCATACACTGTACAATGCATAGTTACAATATAAGTTTCATGCCATACACTGTACAATGCATGCTAGCCATGCAGTTTCACACAATACACTGTACAATAGTTACCATATCAGTTTTACATGAAAACTCAGTACTCAATACAGCAGTATCAACCAACTCAAAAAAAATCAACAATGATGTCTAGATTGCTAGATGATAGAATTATTGTGAATAATTCCATTGTTCATATATTGAAACAAAATATAACATGTAATTATATCTTCTAATGGAATTTCCTAAAAAGCCCATTTGCTGAAATCAATGCCTTAACCAATTAAGTGCCTTATTAATGTTCAATGATCTGACTGATTGTATGAAATAAAACCACTATTTTTCTCATTTAAAGTGGATTTGGATGCAAGTAGGCACAAAACAGTTTTCAAATACATATTTACAACAGCTATAAAGTAATACACAACACCTTAACAGAAACTCTTTAAAAGGCAATATGTGTAACAAGTAATTTACTGAGCAAATGGCATCAATTATGTGTCTCAATTGCGCAGTTTAATTCACTACAAAAAGTGTAAGTGGATGGACTGGAACAATTACAAAAGGAGCAACAGTAAACTAAAATTTAGTATTACGTCATGGTCCTGGCTTCTTCAATGAAACTGTCTTCAGACATAGTGTTTTCCTTTGTCATTTTTACTGCAACGACTCGACCCTTCCATGTCCCCTTATGTACAGTCTAAACAAGAAAGTACAGAGAAAAATCAATGTGTATTAAGTAAATTAGTATTCTGTGGAATGCTAAGTTTCATCTCACACAAATTTAAAAGGAAAACAAACTAATCAAAGGGTAAAAAACTGGCCATTTGAAACTGACTTTTTATTGTTTATTAAGAAATATTAGATCTAATGGGGGATGCCAAGACTTTTGCACAAAGTCACTTCCAGAAAGTGATGCCTAGCCTGCTAACCACAAGTGTGATGACATCATTGCCCACATTATTTCCTTTTGATAATCATTTATTTCAACAACTTTCTTGCATTCATTGACATATATTGGCAATGGATTGGACCAAAGTTATCCCAACTTACCAATGGTTAGCTCCCTTGAAATAATAAACATAGTGCTCACTAGTAAAATGAATTCCTTTGCCAACAGGAGCACAATTGGATGCAAAATATAGACTGCTATAAAGGACTGATGACATAAAAAAGGGAGTTAAGTGCCTTGCACAGAGATACACCACAAGAGCTGGCCCAGTCTGATCTGAAGGATTAGAATCCATTACCTGCTGATTCCAGGTCTAACCTAACAAATGGGTCACCATGAGGAGGCAGGATTTCTGAAATGCATTAATATACAAAGTCTCATCTGGGGTAGGGTTGCAACAAAGTCTCATCTGGGGTAGGATTGCAACAAAGTTTCATCTGGGGTAGGGTTGCAACAAAGTCTCATCTGGGGTAGGGTTGCAACAAAGTCTCATCTGGAGTAGGGTTGCTACAAAGTTGCATCTGGGGTAGGGTTGCAACAAAGTTTCATCTGGGGTAGGGTCGCAACAAAGTTTCATCTGGGGTAGGGTTGCAACAAAGTCTCATCTGGGGTAGGGTTGCTACAAAGTTTCATCTGGGGTAGGGTTGCAACAAAGTCTCATCTGGGGTAGGGTTGTAACAAAGTTTCATCTGGGGTAGGGTTGAAACAAAGTTTTATGAGGGGTAGGGTTGCAACAAAGTTACATTATTTTTATTCATGATAGGTTTAAGATTCGCAAGATGTAATACACTAATAGCTGAAAATATAATGTGAGCCGTGGCAGAGTGTTAGGTTCATAATCCAAGGGTCCTGGGTTTAATACTAGTCAAGACCAGCTTGGGCTAATGATATGTGTATTTGGGAAAGGCACTTAGCTCAAAATGATATAGATAAATAAAGCACCAAAAGTGCTATTGAAAAACAACCATCCAACCAAAACTTATCACTCAAGCACAGTGACCTGGTTTAGGCCTTATTCTTCTTGCAATGAATGGATAGCTGCTAAATATGAAGATCATTTCAGCATTCAAATTAGGTAACACTATCCTATAATTCAATGAATGGATTGCTGCAAAATATGAAGATCAATTCAAGCATACTGGTAATATGATCAGCCATCTAAGAAGTAGAGATAATAAGCAAGATTTCCCTAATGGCCATTTTGGCAGGCATCAGCATCAGTTTCATTTAAACCAATAAGACATCATGTTTAGTCTTTAAGTTAAAACCCCATGCTGACATAACCATCCATTCAGGTGAGGAAGCAATAACAAGTTTTCTCAAGATGGCATCAGTAGCAGCAATAACGGATGTGTATGTAGGACCATTTTCATTTAGGACCAATGAGACATCACATGATGACAAACCATTGTCTGAATGAAAATTTGTTCAGGAGGAGTAACTGTATCAAAATTTCCAAGACGGACATTAGATGGACACCAACAAGACATCATAAGATCACTTTTCAGTGAAAACTTGATTTGAATATCCATTCAGAAAAAGCAGTGTGAATAAAATTTTTCAAGATGGTTAATGTGAATTAATATCTGACATTTCATATGCTCCATTTTCATGTAGGATTAACTAGATTTCATACGAAGTCTCCTAGTGAAAACCCCATGTCAATATAACTTTTAATTCAAGCTTAGCAGCAATAACAAAATTTTTAATATGGCTGCCTCAGTGTCAGCCATGCTGGATGTGACAGATGTAAAACCAACTAGGTATTATGGGAAGACTTTTAATGAAAACCCCATGTTGATATGACTAGCCATTAGAAGGAATAGCGATACCAAAAGTTTCAAAATGACTGCTTTGGAGAGCAAACATTTTTGCTAGAACAACTGCAAATTACATTTTTAGGAAAGAATATTTGTACCTTAAATAACTGAACATGTAAATATTACAGTCTAGGTTTCATACATCTAAATCAGTTGCTATACCTAAACGGAAGTGAATGTGGCTATCTGACCATCTACCCTGTTTGCAGTCAATTTTTGTACTGCTTTTTGACTTCTGACAATGAAACTAACTAGTTTTCAATTAATCTGGTGTTAGTCAAAAAACATTACAAAAAATGAGTTATTATTAGAAACACAAACTATTTTTAGTAAAAGACAATAGACATTATACCATATACTTTGAGGAATGGAATACCTCATAGCATTAACTTGAAGAAGCAAAGTAATTTGTCAATATGTGCATTACTTACTTGCTTGAAACAGTTCTTTAATAAAGTGTTATTCTTAAAACAGAACAAAAATTAGGTTAATCTGTTACACATATATAACTCTCACCCCTCTTCTTGACAAACAGTGACAGGTTATCATGTTATCACACTGTTCTTTCATAGACATCAACTTTTTTGTGTCATATCAAAGTCTACCTGAATTCATGTACTAAATGGCTTATTACTTACATCTACCTGTATTTATGTACTAAATGGCTTGATACTTGCATCTACTTGTATTTATGTATTAAATGGCTTGATACTTACATCTACCTGTATTTATGTACTAAATGGCTTGATACTTACATCTACCTGTATTTATGTACTAAATGGCCTGATACTTACATATACTTGTACTTATGTACTAAATGGCTTGATACTTACATCTACCTGTATTTATGTACTAAATGGCTGGATACTTACTTACATATACTTGTATATATGTACCAAATGGCTTGATACTTACATCTCTTGCATTTATGTACTAAATGGCTTGATACATACTTATATATATATATATATATATATTGTATTTATGTACTAAATGGCTTGATACTTACATCTACTTGTATTTATGTATTAAATGGCTTGATACTTACATCTATCTGTATTTATGTACTAAATGGCTTGATACATCTACCTGTATTTATGTACTAAATGGCTTGATACTTACATCTACCTGTATTTATGTACTAAATGGCTTGATCCTTACTTACATATACTTGTATTTATGTACTAAATAGCATGATACTTACATATACTTGTACTTATGTACTAAATGGCTTGATACTTACATCTACCTGTATTTATGAACTAAATGGCTTGATACTTACACCAAAGCAGCCAGCTCCAAGCATTTCAAAAATTTCTAATTCATCACGCTTAATCTCCCATTTGCCTGAAAAATCATAAAGACAAAAGGCTAGATTAGATGGTGAAATCACAAACTTAAAAAGTTAGAAAAAAGTGCATAGACTGACAAAGATTTGTGCTTATTTATCCAATTCCTTACCTGATATAACAGGGTTCTTCTTCCACCATTAATACTGGCTGCCATGTATAGCCTATCTTGTGCTGAAAAATGGCAATAAACCATACAACAACAACCTGATATAACAATGAAGCAGTCATTTCTTCTGGTTTCTGATAGTAGAAAATTACCAGTTCTCTCAGTTTTGGATGCAAAAGGGGGAAATTCCAATTCTTTTTAAGGCATGAATCAATGTTTCCACATAAGAACAGTATAAACTGAACACTTACCTTTTGTGTTTCAACTAACATGTGTAATAAAAAACTTTCAATGAATAAAGATAAAACCTACCGCTGTTTATTCCTATTATCAGCACAATGATCATGAATTATTACAACAACAACACAGAATATGGCCTAAAATTCCACATAACAGTAGCACCAGTCTTTGAATAATGAAAACTAGATTTCTGCCATTTACAACCTCATAAAATGATTTTTAACAGTATATCATTTTATTGCCAAAAAGCAAAATCTTAGTTAAATAAGCATTTGATTTTGGTGGTTCTTATAGAAACCATGAAACTACATGATCTATATGAGATAATTAACATCAACGAAGGCTACAAATTTTGTACAAATCACAGAAATCTTTGTTACAGTCATGTACTTGCACAGAATGGCGGTGGGATTCATTAAATTTAGTAGGAATTTGCACTATCATGCATCTGGGAGAAAACACTGAAGATATAATCAAATGCACATTGACCAAGTAAATTACCTTTGGGTAGTTCAACATTAACAAATATGTCCGAAAATTAGAATACAACCAATTTGACAGGTAAGATTAGATTAAAGGTAGATTTAAGGTACATCTTAAAATTTCAGTAAAACTTAGGGATACTAAAATGAGATGGAACACTGAGATTTACAAAAATGTGTAAATTGATACAATTAAAAAATTTACCAAAAAGTGTATGTCAACAAAATTACAAAATTAACATAAGTGGTTAAATCTGTAAAAAATGTAAATAATGATGGTGGGGGGGGTGAGATTAGGAGTTCTGCAATGTCCCATTTTTGTTTTAAAAAACCTCTCAAAAAACAATGGCAAAAAATTTCAACAGCAAATTGCAGAAACAGCTAATTCTGCATGACTGGGATATCTGCCCATAATAAACCCAACAGTGTAGGATTCATGCCTATTTTTTATACTGGGATTCATGCTGATATCTGCCCCATCAACATTTTCTGCCATCAGATACACAATAAAGGAAAATCTCTATTCTTTGAGTCACATAAAGCAATGTCTTGCAAGTGGAATCATTTCATATTGTCAACTGGCCAAAGTCATGTTTCCATTTAATTCATGGAAATATTTATTGTCACTCAGGGAAAGCCTAGTTTTGAATTCATTTGTGGAAATGTTTCAGACTGTCACTCAAAAATTCAAGTTTCCACTTTACTTGTAAAACAAAACCTTACATCTATTAAAAAATAAAAAATATCCACTGTATATCAATTAGAGTTTCATTTTTGAAGCAAATTAATAATAAGAAACAAGCTGGATAACTCACATTCAACTATTCATCATATTGTATTGTATAGGAAAACATAATATGGTACCCATGTGTAGTCTACACTCATCTGAGTTCTAAATAACATGATGAAAACTTACTGCTTCCAAATCCTGCAGTGACAGGAGCAATCTTGTTCCTTATTGGTGGATTCCTGAGTCGAGTTGCAATGCCTCCAGAGTTGTGCTTGTGGTAGTACACCAGTTCTGGGATGGTAGCAAATTGATGCCTCTCAGCTAGATAGAACTTGTCATCAGATGACTTCTTGATGTGATAATGCCGCACCATACCTCCCCTGTAAAAACAAATATTATGCTAAACCACCTGATTTTGAAACAATATTTTCATTAAACAGAATAACTAATAGCGTATATCTTTACTTTTATTGGCTATTTTACAGAAAAGACACCTGTAAGTTTTCTCTTTATGAAGTGCTACCTTAATAAAAGAATGCAGCTTAAAATGTCAGAGGTTATGGAAGTGGCTAGTGCATACTAGCCAATTTACAGACAAGACACATGTTAAGTTCAAGCAAGATATTATCTTATTCATGAAAAATTATGCTTAAAATGTTATAGGATATGGATATTTTAGATGTTAGAGAGATTATGGTTTCTCAAGTTAAAAGTTACCACCTTGGTGTGAACAAAATATATATCATACCATATATTAACCAAAATATATATCATGTCATAATGCAAAAACTGGTATGTATGTATGAATGAATGTATGAATGAATGTATGTATGTATGTATGTATGTATGTATGTATGTATGTATGTATGTATGTATGTATGTATGTATGTATGTATGTATGTATGTATGTATGTATGTATGTATGTATGTATGTATGTATGTATGTATGTATGTATGTATGTATGTATGTATGTATGTATGTATGTATGTATGTATGTATGTATGTATGTATGTATGTATGTATGTATGTATGTATGTATGTATGTATGTATGTATGTATGTATGTATGTATGTATGTATGTTTAGCTACTATTCCATCCTTAGTATAAACAAAAATATACATGACCTACTGTATAACAGTGTTGGCAACCACACCAGGTTTGATTATTATTCAAGTTTAAAAGACTTTTTTAAAACCCAATATATTTGTAAGACAGCAAGGTTGCTATGCCATCAGAGGTGACAACAATCCTGTCATAGATGTCAACATACAATCGGCTGATACATCTATACTCGTGTACTCATACCTCAGTACTCCTGTACATACACCCCAATACCACTGCACTCATACCATAATACTACTGCTTTCATACAATACTACTGCACTCATACCTCAATACTATGGTACTCATACCTTAATACTCCTGCACTCATACTTCAATACTACTGCTATCATACAATACTACTGCACTCATACATCAATACTATGGTACTTGTGATAAATTATGGTGCTATATAAGTATGTGGCTCATTTAAAAATAATTTTTACACATCTTAACATGGAATGCTAGATTTCAGTGATTCATATGTCTATATCAATTATCAACGAAATGGGATATATTTTAATAAGTATATGAAGACATAAAGAACTTGTAGGGTTGCTATGCGCAATAAATAACTGTACAAATGTTTTAATATCACATTTAGTGATTTTGGATCATTAATATATTGTTAATTTGGGTAATTGTGATTAGTACTTACTTCGTACGGGTTTGTCGCCCGTTGTCAATGTTGGTCCAAATAGGTCTTTTTGGTGGTAGTGTTTTGGTATCTTTTTAAATCCTCTCACACTATTTAGCGTACTATATTCGTTTTCTGATATACAGAGTTAAGTTCTGATGTGATTATCTTCATATCAAATGTCTAAATATATAGTAACTTCACTGCCAAAGCACTTGTGTAAGTGCGAATCGAAATTGGCCGCCATCATAACTTTTGAGCGTTTCGAAGGTGTTGTTAAGTATCATTCAAACTACTCGTGTGTTTCCCTCACGCCTTTACAACCAAGGTTTTTCCCATCATTCTCTAAGTAAGACCAATGGGTCTCAAGGGTATAAATACCAGTCGTTTGCTGTGTTCTGGCAGACACATTCTGACCGGCAGAGACAATATATATGTAATAGGAGCTAATACAACTGCGGTATGCTTTCAGCTGAGATTGCATTATAACAATATAAACAATTACATATGATATAATATTTTAAATGATATGAAATAAACCTACAATATATTCTTCAGTGTTGAAGATCGATGTCACCGTAGAATTAATGGTGTAATATTACAGTAACGTTATTTAACTGATTGCCTACATTTATACTGACTCGAGTGATAAAACAATAATCTATTATACTGTTATATAATTGCTGCATGTGATGTGGAAATTCAAAAAGATACACATATTGAAATATCAGGACTGTTGCTATGGTAAATACCTAAGCATTCATAGGAGAGAGCATTCATTTTAATATTATTACAGGGAGTATCCACTAATTTTATTTTACATTAAGGTGACATTTATTTGGCTACAAAGAAGAAAAACATTTCTAAATTTATATTTCCAAGTATTGGTGCATTCTGGACTATAACAATTATCACTGGGAAACACATTTAAGTGGTATCGTTTTTCATGTGTTTTATAATTCAATTTGATTCGGGTTGTATTTTTTTGTGTTGAGAAAATACAATAATCGTCTTTAGCAATTATTTTATATGTATTTATATAAGTTTTCACTGAGCCACACATTTACATGAAGACAGAATTTTAGGTATCATTTCTTCGCTTTGACTTGTTTCAGAGTTTTGACTGAAGTATTATGATTTTCATTCTTGATCTATTCATATTAAGCAGTTAATATTCACCATTACTAGCATTTATTAAATTACTGAAACTTAAATAGTTTTCCTGTCTTGTGATTGAAATCCATGTTGACATCTTGTCAAAGCTGACCTTGTAATGAAGTAAAGCTCAGGACGTTACAGTACTCATATCTCAATACTACTGTGCTCACATCTGAATACTATTGTACTCATACCTCAATACTCTGCACTCATACTTCAATACAACTGCATTCATAACTCAATACCACTGCACTCATACCATAATACTACTGCTTTCATACAATACTACTGCAACAAAGCTTCCAAATAATTTCATCTCTCTGACTACAATCACTTACCCTTCACCACAGAATATAGATATAGTGTACATGCCAGGTGTGCTGGAGTCCCTCACCATAAAGCATCCATCTTTCCCATCAGCTTTTAACGTTGCCTCACTCCTCTCTCTAGTTACACCCTTATAGTACCACCTATAACCATCATCAGTTAGAAGTCATATTTAATTTAAATAAACATGTATCACATTTACTCACTTATAAGCAGGGCCTTCATGCAGACACAGACTGATCTGCCATGTACCAACAGATCAGGGTCTAATGTGCTCACTATACTGAGTACTCCTAATAAACTGCACAGACCAATATCTGCTATAACATCATGCATCAGCAGATCTGGAACTATAAAGGATGTAGTCTGACCTGGCTTCTAAGTGACTAAATATCACAGTTTGTTAAAAGAAATTGCTTTGTGCAAAATAATCAAATGTACACAGCATCCTTATTTCTATCAATGGTGAAACTATATACAGATAAAAAATGAACAGCATGCACCCTTTTGTTTAATTTTAGAATAATGTAAATGTGTGTGATTTGGAATTTTATAGTAGCTCTAACAACGTTTCAGTCATATTACTACAATGTCTGCAGTACGGCAGTTGATAGTGATGTCTAGCACTGGGCCATAATGCTGCAGAAAATTAACAGGATGTACCACCTAAACACATTATCCTGACACCAGGCTACAAGTACAATTTTAATAAGTCTTTGGAATGACTCAGCTGGAGTTCAAACTAGCGACCTCCTGCATCCAAGGCCAATGCTTTAACAAAAGCCAAATTATCATGGGTCATCAAAAATGAGAAAAATATTTCAAAGAATGTGGTCTAGTCATAAGATATATTAATGTGGTCTAGTCATAAGATATATATATGTGGTCTAGTCATAAGATATATTAATGTGGTCTAGTCATAAGATATATTAATGTGGTCTACTCATAAGATATATTAATGTGGTCTAGTATAAGATATATTAATGTGGTCTACTCATAAGATATATTAATGTGGTCTAGTCCTAAGATATATTAATGTCGTCTACTCATAAGATATATTAATGTGGTCTAGTATAAGATATATTAATGTGGTCTAGTCATAAGATAAATTAATGTGGTCTAGTCATAAGATATATTAATGTCGTCTACTCATAAGATATATTAATGTGGTCTAGTATAAGATATATTAATGTGGTCTAGTCATAAGATATAATAATGTGGTCTAGTCATAAGATATATTAATGTGGTCTAGTCATAAGATATATTAATGTGGTCTAGTCATAAGATATATTAATGTGGTCTAGTATAAGATATATTAATGTGGTCTAGTCATAAGATATATTAATGTGGTCTACTCATAAGATATATTAATGTGGTCTAGTATAAGATATATTAATGTGGTCTAGTCATAAGATATAATAATGTGGTCTAGTCATAAGATATATTAATGTGGTCTAGTCATAAGATATATTAATGTGGTCTACTCATAAGATATATTAATGTGGTCTAGTCATAAGATATATTAATATGGTCTAGTCATAAGATATATTAATGTGGTCTAGTCATAAGATATATTAATGTGGTCTAACCATAAGATATATTAATGTGGTCTAGTTATAAGATATATTAATGTGGTTTAGTCATAAGATATAATAATGTGGTCTAGTCATAAGATATATTAATGTGGTCTAGTATAAGATATATTAATGTGGTCTAGTCATAAGATATAATAATGTGGTCTAGTCATAAGATATATTAATGTGGTCTAGTCATAAGATATATTAATGTGGTCTACTCATAAGATATATTAATGTGGTCTAGTCATAAGATATATTAATATGGTTTAGTCATAAGATATATTAATGTGGTCTAGTCATAAGATATATTAATGTGGTCTAACCATAAGATATATTAATGTGGTCTAGTTATAAGATATATTAATGTGGTTTAGTCATAAGATATAATAATGTGGTCTAGTCATAAGATATATTAATGTAGTCTAGTCATAAGATATATTAATGTGGTCTAGTATAAGATATATTAATGTGGTCTAGTCATAAGATATAATAATGTGGTCTAGTCATAAGATATATTAATGTGGTCTAGTCATAAGATATATTAATGTGGTCTACTCATAAGATATATTAATGTGGTCTAGTCATAAGATATATTAATATGGTCTAGTCATAAGATATATTAATGTGGTCTAGTCATAAGATATATTAATGTGGTCTAACCATAAGATATATTAATGTGGTCTAGTATAAGATATATTAATGTGGTCTAGTTATAAGATATATTAATGTGGTCTAGTCATAAGATATATTAATGTGGTCTAGTTATAAGATATATTAATGTGGTTTAGTCATAAGATATATTAATGTGGTCTAGTCATAAGATATATTAATGTGGTTTAGTCATAAGATATAATAATGTGGTCTAGTCATAAGATATATTAATGTGGTCTAGTCATAAGATATATTAATGTGGTCTAGTCATAAGATATATTAATGTGGTTTAGTCATAAGATATATTAATGTGGTCTAGTCATAAGATAAATTAATGTGGTCTAGTCATAAGATATATTAATGTCGTCTACTCATAAGATATATTAATGTGGTCTAGTATAAGATATATTAATGTGGTCTACTCATAAGATATATTAATGTGGTCTAGTAATAAGATATATTAATGTGGTCTAGTCATAAGATATAATAATGTGGTCTAGTCATAAGATATATTAATGTGGTCTAGTCATAAGATATATTAATGTGGTCTAGTCATAAGATATATGTGGTCTAGTCATAAGATATAATAATGTGGTCTAGTCATAAGATATATTAATGTGGTCTAGTCATAAGATATATTAATGTGGTCTAGTCATAAGATATATTAATGTGGTCTAGTCATAAGATATATTAATGTGCTCTAGTCATAAGATATATTAATGTGGTCTAGTCATAAGATATATTAATGTGGTCTAGTCATAAGATATATTAATGTGGTCTAGTCATAAGATATAATAATGTGGTTTAGTCATAAGATATATTAATGTGGTCTAGTCATAAGATATATTAATGTGGTCTACTCATAAGATATATTAATGTGGTCTAGTCATAAGATATATTAATGTGGTCTAACCATAAGATATATTAATGTGGTTTAGTCATAATATATATTTAGATGAAATTTCATCAATATGATCTATTCTTTAAATCTGTTAAGTTCTGGGATGGACTAATAAAGTTTTGCAGCTGAATAGGCTTCAATATGATGACAGTTTAAAAACTAAAAAAACAAACAATTATCAAATTTTGATTTTAAGCTGTTGCATCATACATTCACATGCTCAAGGTCACACAAATGTTGTGTCCTGTGTCCCACAGGTTACATAAACATAATAACTGTAAGCAGATCACTGAGTAAGACTGTATGTTGTTTCGAACTGCAAATTAAAAAATTTGCATCTTTTTGCAACAATGCTGCAAGTTTTTTAAGTTCTCATATTTGGAGGAATCGAAAAAAGGAATAAAGGGATGTGGTATACAATGGTTCTCCAAGAGTTTGGGAAACCTGGGTCCATATTAAACCATGTAACCCGATTTCAGTCATATTCTACCCGTCCAAGATGCACACATTTGCCCAATGGATACCTATAATCAGTTTTAATTCAAATGTTTTTGTGGTTGTTGAGTATTTTCATCATTGCAGATTTAGCCTTTTAAGATAGCACTGAATAAAGCAAACTGGGTCCATTCAATTTTCTCAAAGCTTGCATTGAGACCAGTCTGCATATTAATGCATTCCCTCTTTCCTGGGTCCAGTCAATTTTCTCAAAGTTTGCATTGTGACCAGTCTGCATATTAAGGCATTCCCTGGGTCCAGTCAATTTTCTCAAAGCTTGCATTGAGACCAGTCTGCATATTAATGCATTCCCTGGGTCCAGTCAATTTTCTCAAAGCTTGCATTGAGACCAGTCTGCATATTAAGGCATTCCCTGGGTCCAGTCAATTTTCTCAATGCTTGCATTGAGACCAGTCTGCATATTAAGGCATTCCCTGGGTCCAGTCAATTTTCTCAAAGCTTGCATTGAGACCAGTCTGCATATTAAGGCATTCCCTGGGTCCAGTCAAAGTCTGCATTAGTAATGATGAATGCAATGCTAAGGTGTACTGATGACTAAGGTGACTTCTAACCTGCAGAATCAAATCCTTACATTTCAGAATTAGACATCTTAATGACTAAGAAAATCTGGAGATGAAACCATCTATTTTTTCTAAAATAAAGTTTCATTGGGTGAAAACATTTTAGGTGGACAATGATAAAAATAATCCTTAAAACTACCCATAAATACATTTACCACGTTGTTCTGGCAAAATACAAGCATATGAAAGATAATGGATTTACTAAAGCCCTTGATATTCATTCTGTTTGTTTTAATGGTACTTTTAACACATTACTTGCTATATCAAGCAGAGGAAATAGGACATTTGAGCTTAGCTGGAATGACCTGGACTGGTACAAAAATGGGTCTAATGCTCTACAAACTAAATCCCTTTACTGACACTGAATTTAAACAACTATGTTAGCTTAAGTAAAGACTGGGAACCTGACAAAAATGGGGTAAATATCAACATAAACAGACCCAGCAGGTGAAAATGATCGGGACTGGGTGAATATTTTTAAACAAAGAATAAAACAAGGACTGGAGAAAACACATTTTGGCATTGGTAATTGTAAAAGTTTCTCATTTCATTAGCAAAATAGAACCATACCAAAATAAAATGCTAAATTCCAATGCAACATGCCATCTTGCTGTATCTCACTCATTTTGTTACATCACATGGATGCAAAGTGGAATCCTTTTATGTCTAGATTGATATGTTTTATGTTCATAATCTAAGATAAGATTTCATGTTAACACAAGATAGATAGATAGATAGGTAGATAGGTAGGTAGGTAGGTAGATAGATAGATAGACAGATAGACAGATAGATAGACAGATAGATAAATAACCTATAGAAGTTTCTTCTAAGAAGAGTGCAGTTTCTTACTATTCTGAATGATTCTGTATAAAAAACCAAGTAATTACATGCAACTTTCACCAAAGTAATACTGTAAACCAGAAAATAAATCACAATACTTACTCATAACTTTCAAGGTCAAATTTCTTTTTCACATAATTGGATGGAACATAACCTCTTTCCCTGAAAGATAAATGTTCAGGTCAGCTAATACAATCTTTTAATGACTACAGTTTCACATTAATTGTAAACTTGGTAGAACAGGGTGAAAGGAATAGAAAAGAAAGAGGCCTGGATCTGCATGTCAATCCGATAATGGAAGAACTGCTTTAAAAACTTTGACCTTGACCCATGGGTCATTAGGTTGAGCAAGCATGTAAAATGATTTATCTTAGCTTTATAATTATTCATCCTATATATGAACAAAATTCATTATGGACTTCATGAAATATAAACATATAAAACTAGACCAGTCAGGTGCATCGCAAAGGACAATTTGCTGGGCTGGAATGTAAAGACCAACTAGACCACAGGATGAATGTGTGTATAAAATGGCCTTCAAGAAGGAGTACCAGCAGCAATACTTGTGGTAATGGATGGATACATGGATGACAGACAACAATGAAAGACCCTCCTATCAACTGAGCTAGAAACCTCACATTTAACAGTAAACTGGGCAACACTGTATTGTCCAGACAATAAAAACCACATATTTGACTGTAAACTGGTCAGCACTGTGTTGTCCAATCAATAAAAACCACATATTTGACTGTAAACTGGTCAGCACAGTGTTGTCCAATCAATAAAAACCACATATTTGACTGTAAACTGGTCAGCACTGTGTTGTCCAATCAATAAAAACCACATATTTGACTGTAAACTGGTCAGCACTGTGTTGTCCGGTGAAAATCATACTACATGTCTTTGGCATGATGATCCAGTGCTAGACATCACTATAAACTGCCACACTGCAGACATTGTAATGATATGACTGAAAAATTGTTAAAGCTATGTTAAAAATCATAATCACATCACATTGTCTGGTAAAAAAAACCACATAATTGTTCATAAATTGGTCAGCACTGTGTTGTCCAGTCAATAAAAACCATATATTTGACTATAAACTGGGCAGCACTGTGTTGTCCAGTCAATAAAAACCACATATATGACAGTAAACTGGTCAGCACTGTGTTATCCAGTCAATAAAAACCACATATATGACTGTAAACTGGTCAGCACTGTGTTGTCCAGTCAATAAAAACCAAATATATGAATGCAAACTGGCCAGCACTGTGTTGTCCAGTCAATAAAACAGAAATATCCATATTTCAATCCACACTTTCAATGAGAAACTGAAACACATGTAAGAGTTAAGAGTACTTATTTTAAAAACAATTTTAAATTTTTCAATGATATAGAAAAAAATGATCACAATTTTTTTACCACCACTTGATATGTCCCTTGCATATAGTCTGTATCTATGTAAATCATAAACAGTCCTGCTTTTGAACTGATGTTAAACTGTCCTTGGCTAAAAATCAAATCTGAATTCCCACCAATTTTCTATTTTCAGAAGAGCATGAATATATAAACACATGCATACATGCACACAAACACATGCATACATACACAAACACCTGCATACATGCACACAAATATGTGCATACATGCACACAAACACATACATACATACATGCAAACACACAAACATGCAAATACATGCATACATACACTCAAACACTCACATATGTGTATACAAACAGATGAATAAATGCACACAAACACATGCCAGAGCTCAAACAAATTTGTAACTGTTGTCAGACAATTGTTACATTAAGAGCTGATGTAGTCAGTCTGGCAAAGTTTAATCTCTACCTCTCCCCCATCTTCTCCAGTCCCATCAACTTACTTTAGAAAGGTAACT